>JBAIZL010000006.1:42629836-43079836 GCA_036971475.1 Prosapia bicincta | reverse complement strand
ATTAATTAATACATCTAAATACATTATCAACAAAAACAAAAAATACCACCTACAACAAATCCACCCTAAAGCACCTACCCTCCGCGCTCTCCCCAAAATTCACAAACACAATGTCCCCATCCGAGTCATCATCAACTACCAGAATGCCCCTGCACATAAACTAGCAAAATACATGGAGAAAATAATCAAACAATCCATAAATTTGAACACAGAAACGGACACAAAAACAGAACAAACCTCATAAATAAAATAAAAAACATAAACATACCACACATTTCAACACTACTATCACTCAACATAAGAAATATGTACACCAACATACCCATACCCGAAACACTCAACATCCTAGAAACCCAATTAATACATAACAACATACCTAAAACTCACGTTACCGAAATCATAAGCATCCTCCAAACCATTGTATGTAAGAGTAAAAATATATAGTAAAAAAAAATATATCACAATAATATATACTTTTAGTGAATGAACCAAAGCCTTATGATACGTCGTAGATATCATAACACTATACAGAGGTAACTCCTGAATATGCGAAAAACTCCTAACCTACACTAATAAAATACACCCAAAACTCCACTTCGCTTTAGAAATTGAAATCAACTGATCCCTAAACTTCCTCGACCTAACCATAACAAAAAGCCACATAGAAAAACACAGCTTCAACATTTACAGGAAACCCATTATGACAGACACACTTATCCAAAACACCTCAAAAAACCCTATCCAATACAAACACCCTGCCTACAAATCCATGCTCCATAGTCTTAAAGAAGTCCCAATGTCCACAGAAAACATAAAAAGAACTAGACACAATTAAATATTTAGCATACACAAATGGATACAACACCACAATAATAGACAAACTATGGTACAAAATACAAAAAAACACTAAAATTAACACTACAGACAGAGAAAACAAATACTTCACATTACCATACATAAACAAAATAACAAACAAAATAGCCTGCAAATTTCAAAAAATAGGATACAAAATAGCATACAAAACTAATAACAAGTTACAATACAAAGTACAACACGACACCAACAACAAAGATAAACTACAAGCACAAGGCATATACAAACTGAACTGCGACGAATGTAACAAATTCTACATTGGACAAACAGGTCGCAGATTTAAACAAAGAGTCGAAGAACACAAACAGAACACCAACTCAAGATTTCACAATCACATAAAAGAAACAGGACACAAATACACAGACATTTACCATAACCCAGAAATCCTACACATCAACAAAAAAGGACATATAAAGAAAATATTAAACAAACAAATACAATACAAATCACACATACTCTTGGTACTATCAAAAACCTACCTTTAAAACCATCACCGCTTGACCCGACATCTCCAAGCAGAAGACACTGATGAAGATCGCCACATAGCGATCGAAAACGTTCTGTCTCAGTGAGCTTTAACAAATTTGCAAAATTTAAAGTTCGGATAGTAATAAACTATTGTTTAAGTCTTTAATTTAGTTACATTAATTTTTTTTAATTATAAACTTTCTTTCAAAAGATTTGGCAATTCTTATGGACAGAAAATTATTGAGTTAATATTTGATTAATTATCTTAAAAACTATGTTTTTCTTCTTCAGGCTTGAAAAATAAGGGAGAAATTTTATTAAATGACATTTAAATTAGGGTAGCAGTAAATTGAGGAGTAATTAAACTTATGGTACAGAATAACTTGGGTAGTACATATCTAAAAGTTATCAAATTTAGTTTTATTTGTATACATATTAAATCATATTACTTATTAAATCTAGCAAGAAAACTTGAACTCTGGATATTAAAACATACATTCAAATTTTACATGTTACTCAAGGAAATTTTCTTAATTTTAAATACAAACAAACAGTATCAGTCAATAACATATAAAATTAAAAATAATTCAAATCTAACCAGTCCAGCTCATACAAGAAAACACTGTCAGTGACTTGCAGTCATCTTAGGATGAATCTGGGAAAAGAAGTAAATATATCTTTTAAATTAAATATACAAAAAGCTTTTTAAAATTATTATTGTAATTAAATAAATTTCATAAACATTAATTTATTATTAGATAATATAATATAATATTGTACATTATACATAACTTTTAAACACAGTCACTTTATTAGAAAATCTGGTCTGAATTCTAACAAAGTCATAGTCACTTGAATTCTTATTTGTGTCACCAACCACTTTTCAGTTGATAAAACTAAATTCTGATTACTTGTAAAGTTCTATACATTTCTAAATATAGCTATTAATAACTTCATAAATGAGCTCACGTTTTGAGAAATTTAAAGTTGTTAGTTGTAATCATCTTTAATTCACTGAATAAGTCATAAGTAATTATTTGAGTAACTAAGTGAAAATAATTAACTTACTGACTCATTTTGAAACAGTTGTTTCATAGATCAAGCTAACTCGCTACTGGTGGCATTCACACCGATGTGAAGTTTAGTAGTTGTAATTCCAGATTTATGGAAGTAGATGGGTGTGGGATAGGCAGGTTGTGTACTAATGGAAAAGGGCGTTAGATTCGAAGTGTGTGTAGTCATATAAAATAAGTTATTTTTGTGTTCTATTATTTCTATATATTTCAAACTTTTTTGCAGTGGTTAGTTTTTTACATAGTTCAGTTTGTGGCAAATATTTAAATTAGTCAAGAAGTTAGGTATTTTGTAAATGTTAGGTGTTTTGTATACGCATTGTGTAGCAAAATTGTGTATTTTGTATATGTTTTTATGTCAATGATGTATTTTTTGTATCTTGTGTTAAATGATCTACCAGTTTGGTTGATGTAGAAGCTGGGATCGCTAAACTCACCAAACTCATCCTAATATAAAATCACTTCACATATCAACACACAAGTGGACCATGGGTAACCCCATCATAGGTAACCTGGCCAAAAAATTCCCCCACCACATCGAACAACTATACATCCTATCCTACAGAACAACAAACACACAACCAAATAATATATTACCACAGATATGTAGGCGACATTTTAGTATTATACATCAGCAACGGTGATTATAATGGCGATACATATGATAGAGTGATAGATATTCAAATTAATAACGAATCTAAAAATTCCTTCTGTGGTTTAATATTCTGGGGGGACTGGGAATTAATTTACACCCCCAGACAAAACTGATAACATTTAATTATATTTTACAGAATTATAACTCTCAATATTGGACACAATTTGATAAAATAAATTAATTAAATTTTTTCCCAATTTAAAGAGTACTCGATTAACATTAAATCTATGTATTTAGGATATCAGGTTGAAGGTTTTCAAAAAATAACAAGGTCTTAGGATAAATTCAAAATATTCAAAGTACAATTTTACAAACATTGAATCTATAAGTTTTCTTTGAAAGTACATAAAAAATATTACCCTGTATTACAATGATTCTATCATGAAAATTATCCATAAATAGTCCATTTAAGAATTCTTGGCATCCATTTATTCTCAAATGTGTGGCATCACTAAATGAAGCTATGCACTTTAATTTTTTTAGAAATAAATTTCTCCAGAATTGTTAAGCTTGTTTTTCTTCAGCTTACCTTGATATAATCATTCTCACCAATAATAATTGTGTCTAAACTCATGAATTTTGTAGTCCATTACATTTGGTAAATCTTAATCACTTTAACATTGTTTATGACTATCCGAACTTTAAAGTTAGGATAGTCATTAACTA
This sequence comes from Prosapia bicincta, assembly GCA_036971475.1. Lineage (NCBI taxonomy): Eukaryota > Metazoa > Arthropoda > Insecta > Hemiptera > Cercopidae > Prosapia > Prosapia bicincta. Next base: position 43,076,101 of record JBAIZL010000006.1, on the reverse strand, counting down.
ATGTTAAAGTGATTAATGTAATAGTGTGTTTCAACCATAACAACCTTTTGCATCCAGATATATAACACCACTTATTTAATTATCCCCCATTGGGCGAAAAAGTTTTTTTGTTCTCCGGGACATTGTTTTTTTTTGCTTTGATATTTGCTTATACAAAACTGAAGGCATAAAATAACTTTCAAATGTACCACTACTTATCTCCTGGTTATTTGGGCAGCTTTTCCTGGTATTTTTATAATGTATTTAATCGTTACTATTGTTATTTTAAACCAAAGCCTTTCCTATAACTACATATTTTCAATATATTTCTCTCTGACATTTTTTATTATTTATCCCTCTTTCTCTATTTTTCTAAAGTATTTATATTTTTTCAAATAAAATTTAATATTATTTTCTCACTGTTACATCTAATTATCATCTAATATAATCTTAAAGTGATCAATCTAATTATTGTTATAACACAAACACACACTACTGTTTTAGAGCATGTTTCTTCTTTGGTCATAAAATCATAAATGTTGTAGGTAACAAAAACGTTTGTAAGATATAAGCACATTACATGTTTAATTAATTTTATCATGAAATGATTACAGCTTACCATATTGATAGGTTTTATTTATTTATTTCCTTTAGAACTGGTGATTGATTTAAATAAGTAGGATTTGAATTAGAAACCTTCGTGTTATTGTAAGCTCCTGCCTTTAGATTAAAGTAGTTTTTGTTCTCTTTCAGCAGTCCATTTTCCTGTGTAAATAGAAACTTGAATCAATTATTTAGAATTAATTTGTAATAAATATTATATATTCCAAGAAACAACATACTGAATCAATATTTCCCCTTGAATAGTAATGTAAAAAAAATATATGTAATATACATAAAAAACGTGAAAAATCATCTATATAAGTTTTTTTAAATATCTGCAACAAACATTCCTTGATGGTGCTAAATGCTTTCCAAAAGTAAGTCTACACAGCTTATGGTAAACCAAACATGCTAATGGTCCAAGCATTTCAAATCTTCTAATTGCTTAAATAATAAGTAGAGATGTAAATTATATTCGTAAATTTTGTAGTCCATTACTCTCAGTGAAACTTAATTAATCACTTTTACATTAGTTTATCACTATCCACACTTTAAATTTGTAAAAACTTACTGCGACAGAGCGTTTTCCATCACTCCGTGGCAAAAAAGGACCATATCTCAACACTCTAGAACAATATGAAACGAACAAACCCAATACAAATCACACATACTCTTTGATACTATCGAAAACCTCCCTTTAAAACTGTCACCGCAAAACTAACAACAACTCCAAGCAGAAGACACTGATGAAGACATGGAGTGATCGTAAACGTTCTATCTAAGTAAGTTTTTACAAATTTACAAAATATAAAGTTTAGATAGTCATAAACTAATGTAAAAGTGAAATACTTTTTAAACTTTGAACAATCATTTTTAATTGTTTGAAACGCCTTGATCTAAATGAGAGAAAATGGAATGAGACAATAATCTGAAAAAAAATCATCAGGAAATAAATATTTTCTTTAGCCTTGGTAACTTATCCTAGTTGTAGATTGGTGTCTACTATTTGCTTAAAAGCATTGTTTGCTAGGTGTTAATTATAAAGGTTGCTTGTTGTAATCATCTTGAATTCACTAATTAAATCAGAACTACCTAATTATTGTGCAATTGTTACTAATAATTAAATTATAACTATGACAAGTTATTAATTAGTATAATATATATATATATATATATATATATATATATATATATATATATATATATATTAAAGTTTAAATCATAGTAATTATTTAAAGAACTATGTAAAAATTATTAACTTAATATTCTGATGTGTTCAAAAACTGTGATTTTATTGATGAAGCCTACATTCTACTGCTGTAGGCTTCGCCAATGAAATGACAGTTTCAAAACACATTAGGGCAGTAAGTTAATAGTTTATGATTTAATCACTAAAAATTAAGATGAATACAACAACCAACTTCAACGTTGAAGTTTAACTGACCGTCTTGAACAACCGAATCCATGAAATAATTTGTAATAATTCATTTTTGAAATAAATGTTGATCTTGAGTAAAAATGAAATGAATAAAAAATTATTATTAATTACCTCTTTCCTAAAGAAATTGTTTAATTCTTTTTTTTGTACATTTTTGTTTTCTTCTTCATATTGTGAAATAGTGGATTTCAACTTTGTTATTTCTAATTCCAAACTGACATTCCTAAAACAAAAGTAATAATAAATTGTATGTAAGAGTAAAAATATATAGTAAAAAAATATATATCACAATAATATATACTTTTAGTGAATGAACCAAAGCCTTATGAAATACTCGATAAAAAGATAGAAGACCATTTTGAGGATAATATTCAGCAATTAAACAGACCAGATTTAAAAGTGTTTGGATTCTGTTAGCTGCAAAGGAAACAATATTAAAGATAATGTTAATGACAGGAATTTTTGTCATCTTGACAAAATTGCAGTGAACCGAAATCATAAACATCCTCCAAACCATCACCAAACAAAACTATTTCAACCACAACTCAAACTTCTATTCACAACCAGATGACCTACCCATGGGAAGTCCTATCAGTAGTGTCCTAAGCGAAATTTTCCCACAACACATAGAAAACACCAAGATACTCACAAACAATACACACACACACACAATCATTTACTGGCACAGATATGTCGATGATATCATAACACTATACAGAGGCAACTCCTGTCAATGTGAAAAACTCCTCACCTATACTAATAAAATACACCCAAAACGCCACTTCACTTTAGAAATTGAAACCAACCGATCCCTAAACTTCCTCGACCTAACCATAACAAAAAGACACACACAAAAACACAGCTTCAACATTTACAGGAAACCTATAACGACAGACACACTTATCCACAACACCTCAAACCACCCTATCCAAATCAAACAAGCTGCCTTCAGATCGATGCTCCATAGACTTAAAGAAATCCCAATGACCACTGAAAACATAAACAAAGAACTAGACAGAATTAAATATTTAGCATACACAAATGGATACAATACCACAATAATAGACAAACTATGGTACTAAATACTAAAAAACTATAAAACTAATATTTGTTGATTCCATCTTCATGCGAGCTACTAGTTTTCACTAAACAATTATAAATATTTATAAACTTGCCTATAGTATCACTTACTTATATATGTTGAGAACGGCCGTTTCGGGAGATGTGTCCCATTGTCAACTCAGACCGTAACTCAGTTATCAGAGTTACGGTCTAAGTTGACAATGGGACACATCTCCCGAAACGGCCGTCCTCAACAAATATAAGTAAGTGCTACTATAGGCAAGTTTATAAATATTTATAATTGTTTACTAAAATTAACAATACAGACAGGGAAAACAAATACATCACATTACCAAACATAAACAAAACAACAAACATAACAGCCCACAAATTTCAAAAAATAGGATACAAAACTAATAACAAGTTATAATACAAAATACAACACAACACCAACAACAAACTACAAGCACCAGGTGTATACAAACTGAACTACGACGAATGTAACAAATTCTACATTGGACAAACAGGTCACAGCTTTAAACAAAGAGTCAAAGAACACAAACAAAACACCTACTCAACATTTTACAATCACATAAAAGAAACAGGACACAAATACACAGACATTCACCATAACCTAGAAATCCTACACATCAAAAAAAACAGGACCACATCTCAACATACTAGAACAATATGAAATTTACAGGTACACAAAAACACAAAATACAAACATATTAAACGAACAAACACAATAAAAATCACACATACTCTTTGATACTATCGAAAACCTACAGTGTATTTGCAATGCAGTGTTCTGTATGCATTTAAGTGCAGAAATAATACTCAAGGTGTTACAATAGAGTTTCTGGCTTATCTATAAACATAGACTGTTGAAAACGCATACAAGATTTATTAAGGATGTCTAGGTTGCAGAGCTTTTGATGTAATTAATGTGTCTCTGTAAAATAGGTGTTTTGAATATAATCATATTAATAGGAAGAGCAATTGTGCATACATACGCATTTTAAATGCGGTTTACCATGAGACAAGTCAATGTAAAAATGTATAAGAACTATAAATTGTGAACATTTTATATGTGTTATATATATATATATATATATATATATATATATATATATATATATATATATATATATATATATTATGTCTGGCCTCCCTGTCCGACCTTGTTCGTGCCCCAGTTTTTACATAGGCCAGACAGGGAGGTCCTTCTACACACGTTACCAAGAACAGATAAACGCACTAACAAACAATAACTACCAATCAAACTTCGCCGATCATCTCAACTCCACAAAACATGACTACATACACAAAACATCTAACCTACAAATTCTTCATAAACAACACAGAAATAACCAACGCTACACATCCGAACAATACGAAATATACAGACACTTTAAACTACACCTTACACACATACTCAATACACAATTACATTACAACTCACACTCACTTTTTGACATCATAACTCCTAATACACACAAAATACACCCACACCACCATAATATCCCACCCCACCCTGACACCCTAACCTACGTAAACCTTGAGATCAGTTACTGTCTGAGTTGACAATGGGACACATCTCCTGAAACGGCCGTCCTCAACAAACAAAGTAAGTGCTACTATAGGCAAGTTTATAAACATTTAAAAGTGTTTAGTAAAATTTGGTTGTACTACAAGCAACTTTATGGGGGTAAGAACTAGTGATCCACAAGGTTCCATCCTGTTCCATCCCTGTTGTTTATTATATACATTAATGCTGTGTTACTGCCTTGTGAAAAGGTTTAATATATTCTTTTGCAGATGATATTGCTATATTCTTCACTGTGAAAATGTGAAAAGAAGTAGAAACTAAAATGAATGACAAACTTAATGTCATATATCACAGGCTAGCTCTACATAAACTACCTTTAAATATTGATCAGACAGTATTTGAATATTATTATGAATGTTCTGAAAGAAATAGTTATTAAGATTAAAGAAAAAATATAAAACGGGTGGAAAGTTATAAGTACTTAGGAATTTACTTTGACTATAAGATAAGGTGGGATGATATAGGGTATATTTTAAACAAAATGAAATATCTAGTTTTTATCTTTAGAAAATTATTAAAAATTAGTTGAAAGACGCTTTGAAGATGCTATACTATGCATTATTTCACAGCATCATCTGTTATGTCGAAATAGTATTAGGTAGTGGCTACTCTAGGAGTCTGTTGTTATTGAAATATGTATAAAAGAGAATAATAAATATCATAAATAAAAATAATTTCATTACTCAAAAACCACTTAATCTAAATAAAAATTTGCTTTTGAGTCAATTAAATACTATGACTTACTTAAATCATTATTAAAAATAAGATAAAGCCTTGAATCTCTTTATATATATTACATTAAAAATACCTATAGAAATATGGAAAGCACAAAAATGATAAGAGATTTTTAAAATTGATGGGGATAAATGGTAGGTAAACAATAATATACTATACATTATTATATTATATTAATTTTATGTTTAATTTTAATTTCAAAGTTTTGTATCAACCTGCACTCAGGTAATTTAGTTTATGTTTGCAGGTTTACATGTTATTATTGATAAGTTATTATTAATATCTGTTTCCTTTTTGATTTAAATTTAAAAAAATAAATATATATTTTTTTATTTGGTTTCAATTCTAAGCACTGTTTTTTATATCAGGCTGGCTCCTGAAATCAATTTTTTAAAATTTTTAAATGTCATACAATAAGTTCTTATGATTTTGCTTCAGGAATTTATGATTAGTCAGTGTTTATCCACTGCAAGATGTCTGCCTTCCAAAATTGATTGTATTTTGTCATGTTTACAGATCATGTCATCCATTGTACCCTGAGGCTCCATTGAATATCATTTCACTATCTGTTCTTACAGATAGAGACCTTCATTTTTATTCTTATTACTTAAATTATGTTTAAAAAAGTTTCTTAAATGATCACCCTTTTTCATTTCGGCGACTAATAATAAAATTTGTATTGTAAGGCGTTAATTTGTTGTAGTTTTCTGTGTTTATAGCTAATTTTTATCTTGACATTTCTATTATATTGTTGATTCTATCTTCACGTGAGCTATAAATTTTCACTAAAACAGTTGTAAATATTTTACAAACTTGCCTATAGTAGCCCTTACTTATATTTGTTGAGGACGGCCACTTCGGGAGATGTGTCCCATTGTCCCGTTGTGAGTTACGCTCTGAATTGAGAAGGGGACACATCTCCCGAAACGACCATCCTCAACAAACATAAGTACCTAAGTGCTGCTATAGGCAAGTTTGTAAAATATTTACAAGTGTTTTAGTGATTTCTAATATATACAATTGATAACATAAGTACATTTAAATTTAATGTCAATAATAGTGTATTCAAACCTATTTTATTGCTCAAACTTAATTTTTGGTATAACAGACAATACTTATATATTTACACACCTTTAGCTACAAGATCCAACTTGGCTACTGAGTCATTTTCAATTGTTTTTAAGTTTATGCTCATTGTACCAACTATTGTTGTAAATTAAGGCATGGGGACTTTTCAATACATCTATCTAATTCCTTTTTTAAATTATAGTGTAATGAACAGCATAAAGAATAAATATTCTTTGAGCTTAGCTTGTGAGGATATGTTAAAAACAAATAAAAACATACACAAAACTCACAAATTAATCATTTATTTACTCATACGCGTTTCAATGACCAAGTCATCATCATCAGTGAGTGTTACTACTACAAACTCTAGTAGTTGTAAGTTAGAGTTTGTAGTAGTAACACTCACTGATGATGATGACTTAGTCATTGAAACGCGTATGAGTAAATAAATGATTAATTTGTGAGTTTTGTGTATGTTTTTATTTGTTTTTAGCATAAAGAATGTTTAAATCTTGGCTGTTATTTTTTCCACTGAGTAGTAGCAGGTCTTATACAATTGGACTTTTATATTCCCTCAAAGGAAGGAATTTAGTGATGTCAGATCAAAGGACTGGCAAGTATTTGCAATTCCTGGTCCATTTCTTGCAATTTGTTTTTCAAAAAAATGAGGGTTGAAAAATTGTGTTGGAATTTGACTATTGTGGTTAGGTGTACTATCTTGCTGAAAGAATAACAAGTGCTGTATATTTAATGGGAAATTTCCAATTACTTTCAACAACATTTCTTCAAGTAACTGAATATATTGAACACCTGCTCATGTTTCTTTGTAAAAATGAAATCCCAAGTCCCTGTTTTTTAATAAAGCACAGCAACAATTTATTGAAAACTTAACAGCTTCTTTTACTATAATAAGGTTTCTGTTGAACAATAGTGTTGTTTCTTTGCTGTTGTTCAAGAAATTAGTTTGTCAGCTTACATAACACTTGAGAAACAGTTGAAATCATTGATGGCTTTCTCAGCTATCCAACAACAGATCTTATGTCTCTTTCCCTCACCATCTCAGAGTACCAACTGATGAACTTAATCTATGTAACCTTAACAACAGTGAACTACTTCTACTATGATTAGTAGCAAATGTACATAGTAGATTACAAATTGACTGGTATGACTGATTAAATTCTTGCAATGACATTTTCACAGAGTTTTCATGGTATTATGGTAACATAATATGGTAACAAAATATAGTAACATGGTTGTTTGAACATCCAGTCATAACATATTTTCACTAATTACACTTTTGGTATCAACATGGTAAAAAAACACTACATACTGATATTGTTACCAACACAACACACCTGAACAACAGTCTTGCCCATGACTTACAGCATTGAACAATGTGTTGACCTGGTGTGAAAATGTGTCTGCTGAAAATTGTCAGTAAGTAACATATTTTCAGTTGTCTTACTTTTCAACAAATGATCCACTGAGTAACAATTTTCGTATTAATTTTTTTAAACCATATGATTTGTAAATATATTAATAGTTTGGGAGACCCCATTACCAGCACAATTGAAAATGAAATTAGAGTCAATATGTTATTTTTAACATTAAGTTTAGATTGCTTCGACTATTTGATGGTACAGTTAATGAAAAAAGTGTCAAGAATACAAATTTTTTAAATTAGCTATAAAAAACAACAGAAACCTTTGTATAGTTAAATACCAAAATTAATTAAAAACAAATTAATAAAATTATAGTAAAATGCTGGTTTCAACCAAAAAAGGGTTTTTTAAAAATATTTTGAAAACTATTGTGAATTTTTAACGTATGTAATAACAGGAATGTTAAAGTTTCTTATTTAAAATATATTAATTATTTATATGAAGCCAATAGTCTTTTCAAATACATCACACAAGATGCCGACACCTCACCTAATGTCATAAATCCAACCCTGTCATACCGTTTGTAAAGAGCCAAAAGCCGCTAGTAAAAGGTTAGCTTCGAAAAAGGAACGATCGTTTTGAAACGCGTAAGCAATTACGTATCCACTTAGTTAAGTAGTGTAAAATTAGATTAATTAATAATTTTAAACAATATTTTTTGTTTAAATATGATACATAGTTCCATGAAAAAATCTATTTCTCTTTTAAATTATTTTTTATTGCAACTAAAGATTTAAATCAATTCAAATTTTAAAAAATAACAATTTAGGTTGTAATTAAAAAATCTTATAAAAGAAAGTATGCATGGAAAAAGTCAAGTAGAATTTTTTTTTTTTAACTGAGTTTCGTATCGGTTATTAGTTTCATCTAAATTAATAGAGTTTCACAAGTTCTTTAATCAAAACATTTTCTATTAAATAACACCTCTAGGAGTATCTTGCTAGCTGGGGCAAATACTTGGCTAATTTTTTTCTGTGCAAATGTAGGAATTTAATTTCCTACCAGATCTAAGTTTGTGCAGCTAAGAGATTTCGGGTTTTAGATTGAATTTCCATCCCAGATCATTACCTGTAAATACTAAGGAAGCTTATTATCATCAACAGAGTAGGAGAAAAAGAATAAATACAAGAGACTTAGAATAGGGGTCACACAACCAATTGTTTAAATAAATAACCTATACTTACCGGAATATAAATAAAATAATACAACATAAATTCATATAAAAAAAACTAGTCACATTTGTAAGGTGGCAGATTGGCCTGTTGCAACGTGCACGCACACATACACAAACACATATATTTAAATATTCATAGAGTTTTGTATTGTAAAATCACTTTATAAACAAGAATGTATTTACAGAAGGGTTTAAGCTTTTTGCAAGCTACATTGCTAACATTATTATAGATTACGAGAACCTCATCAAAACATCTTGAAAATGAAATATCAGTTATAAAAAGTTTGAAATAATTCATAGTATTACCAAATAAAGTGTAATAAATTTCCCTTTTAGTGTTCAAATGATTAAAAACCTGAAATGAAGTTTTATACTTTATTCTAATCTCAGTTTTTTCATCTATGATTTTTTTAAAAATCAGTATTGTAATTATATATTTCCATGCACTCCATTATATTCATTTTCAGCCCCTTATTTACATATGTAAGCAATTTTATATTTGTAATGTCAGGAAAATTATGTCCTTTGGAGATGGAATGTGTAACTAGATTTTATTTATAAATAAGTAGTTTTTTGAAGGTATTTAAATGTTCTTTGTATACGTCTTTAAATTTTTTTTATTTGTTTTCCCTACATTACATTTGCAGCAATCCTAACATTTTAATCTATAAATTCCAGTACTATTGAAACCATTTTGTTTGAAATATGTATGTTATACTTTGCTGTGTGAATTGACAATAGGACACATCTCCCGAAACGGCCATCCTCAACAATCATAAAAGTAAGTGGTACTATAGACAAGTGCAACATACGTACAAGTGTTTTTAGTTAAAAATAAGTAGCACACATGAAGATATAATCATCCATTATGGATTTTAAATTAGATTATTAATTTTGTTTTATATTATATTATACATTTTATGATATTACAAATATGAATTTTTTTAAAGATCTAAATATATGTCTGAAAATAAATATAATGGAATTTATGGAAATACATAAATGTTATTTCAAATTTTTTACAAATGAAATTTATTTTTAAAGAAAATGTTTCAATGATGCTAATGTCAGCAGTGTAGTTCTCAAAACAAAAGGCTCAAGACCTCAAGTAAAAACCTATTGTTTGCAAAGTATCTATTGGAATAATATACATGCACAAGCATTCCTACAACAACAATATTTACAAAACAATGTCCTCTAAGCTATTCTTCATGACAACATCAGGAGGTTTTTACACTGCTAACAACTAAAACAAACCAAATTTAAAACATATCCATCATTTTATTTTAAGTGTTGAGAGCGCTCAAAACTGCTGATGATATCAAGTTGATGAAAAAACATTGAGTTGTTGTTTTGTAAATATTTTTGTTGTTTAAATTTTTAAACTTGTCATATAAATAAATATATATATAATTTTCGCAATATATATTCTTGTGTATTAATAAAAAACTAAGTCAAAATACAAATACAAGAATTATAATTGAATTTACAATTCAAAGCTTTTCGTTGGCTAACAGTACCATAATATTCCTGATGATGTTGGTACTGTTAGCCAACGAAAAGCTTTGAATTGTAAATTCAATTATAATTCTTGTATTTGTATTTTGACTTAGTTCTTTATTATATATAATTATATACATATTATACATTTTATATAATTATATATAGTATTTGATTCTTAAGTTCTTTAAAATAATTTATATAGTATATTTAATATTTTCATGCATTATATATACATATATACATAGTATATGATTTAAAAAAATAATTTTTATAGAAATTTAATATTGGTCAAACAAGCAGATCTTTTACCGAAAGATATAAAGAACACAAAAGCGCATGCACACTACTATTGAATCCACTTCGTAAATCACCTCATGAACATTAAACACTCATGCAATAGTATGGAAAATAACATGAGCATCCTCCAAACATGCAACAAAGGCCATAATTTAAACAAACTAGAACAGTATGAAATATAGACATAGCAATACACATAAAAATGACATCCTAAACGAACCAACACAGAACACATATCACACACACTCTTCGATCACATCACTTCTAACTTTCAAAAAATGGTACCAAAGGAGCAAAACTGCAGCAATCCTAGCCGCAAAAATACGAGGCTGAAGAAATCGTAAGACGATAACGTTTCCTCTGTTAAAAGTGTAAGTTAACAATTTAACAACCTTTAGTTAACAAAAATTCTGGTCACAAGTAATAGCAAAAATGTAATAAGTTTAATATTTACATACTTGAGACTTTTAGTACAAGTTCATGGAAAACAAATTTTCTATATTTAAGAAAATTCAACGTCTGAAATATAAGAGCATACTAATAAAAAAAAATTAAGTAGTTCAAAACAACAAACAACAATGTAAATCCCTAATGATATTCACTTACCTCTCTTTTTTTGTATTCAATTGTGTTTCGAGTTCTTTTATATTTTGTTCCAAATTACATACATAAAGTACTACTTCCTCATGGTTTTTACATAGGTGATCAGTTTCATCTGTTTTTTTATTATCAACTACTCTTTTTTTAAATAATGAATCATAATGTTGTAATAGTTCCTCATAAGCATATTTTAAGTTTATAAGCTCCTGATTTTGTCTCTCTAGTTTTTCCTCCAATGAGGTAACTTTCTCTTCATCCTTTGTCATTGTTTGAAGATTATGGATTCGCACCATATCTTCATGTTGATGGTTCAACAAAATATGGAGTGAAGAGATGGTTTGAGCTTGTTGTTCTATAATTTCAACCTGTTCATTGATTTTCGTTTTATACTCACTTAATTGTACATCTTTTTCATTTTTTTTGGTTTCTAATTTTGATAAATTTTCCATTGCATCTGCTAACTGCAACCTGAGGCTGTTATTTTCCATCTGTACAAAGGATAATATTTCATTATTTTTTGTTGAAGCTTCTAAAATATTATTCAGCTGTAATAATAGCTCATTAATTTCTAGTGGATGGGCTGGATTTTGAAATTTACTACTTACGATGTTTGTCTGTGGAAAGTTTATTGTATTCTTTAACTCTATCAAACAATCACTTAACTTTTTGTACATGAAATATGTCTCAATATATGGATAAGCATTCTCAAATAAATTTGTTGATTCTCTTGTTTCTTGTATGTTTTCACTCAATCTGTTATCCTTGATTAATTTATTTAATCTTTCTACTTCATTACCACTTTCAATTAATCTACTACTAAGTGACTGGATTGTATCGTGTAGGCTTTTAGAAGCAATTTTGTAATTTTTCAACCTAATATTTGTCTTATCCAAACTACTCTGTAAATTTAGATTTTCGTTTTTAATTTCAGTCAGTGAATGTTTGAGGTCTGAAACATTGAATTTCAAGTTCACCTTTTCCAATTCTGATTCTGTGAACAGATCGCACATTGTGTTACAGTGTTTGACCAGCCTGCTTGCATCTTCTGGAATTTTGTTTATCATAACATTTACGGATGTACAAATTTCATTTACTTGACAGAGTGCTTTTGAAATCTGTTCTTCCATATTTTCCAATTGACAATGAAGATAATTAAATATACCATAAATAGATCGCTTAGAATCGTTACAAAATTGTGTTTTTAAACAATGAAATTCATTCTCCACCTGTTTAAAAAAAACTTCAACTTCTGCTACAAGTTTTTCTTCTATCGAAGCAACCCCATCAAGTTTTTTTATGCAGTTGCACGATCCTAAATCTTTATTTTGACAACATTTATTTTTTATTTTTAACTGCAATTCTTCTGTTTCTCCAATTTTTAGATCTTTTTCCTTTTTTAATTCATTTAGTTCTTTTTCTAACAGTACATACTTGTCATTGATAACAATAAACACTGATTTCATTTCATGAAAAATAGTTTCAAAATCATCTTTCTCAATTAATGCATTTTCAAGGATTATTTTCAAATCTTCAATTTGATATACCAGAGAATCTGCATAGTTTTGTTTCTCATTTCTTTCAATTGCTATTTTTTCTGTTAAGTCATTAATGTTTTCTTTCATCATAGTTTGTGTGTGTTTTATACTTTGAATATAATTATTTTTCTTTTCTAATTCAGTTTTCAATTCTTCATTTGAAGTTTCACATATCATTAAGTTATTTTTCAGACCAGTAATTTGTTTAAACATTTCCATAATATCTTCTAAGGAAATCTTATGTTTTTTCTGTTGCAGTTATCCTGAAACACAGACAAAATAATGTTTGTAACAAACTAAAAATATGTAATTTATTAAATTATACAAAACAAACATTTACAAAATTAAAATAGGTTACTATTGTTACATATTGTTTACTAAAAGATTGTAAAGTTGTAAATATATCATCAACATCAGAACATTTAATGAAAAGAAGTGTACATTGAAGTCCTAAAAAAAACAGTATTTAATTTTGAAAACCTAGACAAAAGTTGAAGATTTCATGGTACAATGTTCATGGTTTTTATAAAAATTTTGAAGTCACTTTTATTTCTTATTGATTTTGGTCTCAACGATATTCCATGATGTTTTTACAATTAATGATTTGCAAGAACATTGATAATGATTGACTATTCCAGCAAGCAGTACTACTGCAAACTAAAGAACCGATGGAATTTTAGGATAAAACTTCTGTCAATGACATTCAGTAAGGTGAAGTATTATAGGTGACAACTTCTGAAAAAAAAAAATTTAAAGGAGGTACCATAGTGAAATATTAAAACAATTAGATATATTAGAAAAAAGGAATCATACTAGAAGTTATAAGGATAAAAAACCAGGATGAATAATCTCTCCTCTAAATTAAAGGAAGTACTTAAGCAACAAGAGAAAGGATCACTTGCATCATTATATAACTCGTTCAGTCTCCATTTTTTCTTAGTAATTGTGTCACAGTGTTGTGTCAGAACACTTGAGCCCTTATATAATTCATCCAGTCTCCATTAATTTCTAGAAATTGTGTCACAATGTTATGTCCAGACTCTTCTGTCATTACATAAATCATTCAGTCTCCAGTAATTATAACACTTGAGTCATTACTTACTTAATTCTGTCTCCACCAAATCTTAGTAATTACATCACATTGGATCATTACATACTTAGATCACAACATGACATAAATATACGAAATATTCTTTGACGTTTTGACGTAATGTTAATAAGAAAAAAAGACAATTAAACTCACAAATTAATCATTTATTCACTCAGTCTTATGTTTGTAACCTTCTGATGATGCTGTGTTGGCGAAATGTACATCAAGGGTGTTTAAATATTTGTAGCAAGGGTTATTGTTATTTATTTATCTAGCTTACAACTATAGTAGAGTTTGTAGTATAAATACTTCCTGATAAGGATGACTTGGTCACTGAAATGCTTCTGACTGGATAAATGATTAATTTGTGAGTTTGTGTACATCTTTCATTTGTTATGACTTATATAATATCCAGTAACAACTTATAAATTACATTACAGTATTACATCGATACATTTGCCACATTATATAACACATACAGACCTTTTTTTTTTTTTTTTTAACTTGGGAGCGGGTTTGAATTGCCCGAAGCACTGCTACACATACATACAGACCTTGCTAATTATTAAAAATTACTTCACACTTGTGTCATTATGTAACTGATCCAGTCTCAACAATTTTCTGAGTAATTAGGTCAATGTCAAGTACAAACACTTGTGTCAGTATGTAACTCATCCAGTCTCACATATTTCTGAGTATTATTTTCACAGTGTTGTCTCATAACACTTGTGTCATTATATAACTCATTCAGTCTCAAATAATTCTGAGTAATTATCTCAGTGTTAAGTACGAACACTGGTATCATTATGTAACTCATCCAGTCTCAAATAATTCTTACTAAAATTTTCAGTGTTGTGTCAGAAAACTTGCTTGCATCATTATATAACTCATTCGGTCTCAAGTAATTATGTCAGTGTTAACTCCGAACACTTGTGTCATTATATAACTCATCCAGTCTCAAATAATTCTGAGTAATATTTTCACAGTGTTGTGTCAAAACACTTGTTTCATTATATAACTCATTCAGTCTCAAGTAATTGTGAGTAATTATGACAGTGTTAAGTCTGAACACTTGTGTCATTATGTAACTCATTCAGTCTCAAGTAATTATGTCAGTGTTAAGTACGAACACTTGTGCCATTATGTAACTCATCCAGTCTCAAATAATTCTGAGTAATTATGTCAGTGGTAAGTACGAACACTTGTGCCATTATGTAACTCACCCAGTCTCAAATAATTCTGAGTAATTATGTCAGTGGTAAGTTCGAACACTTGTGTCATTATGTATCTCATCCAGACTCAAATAGTTCTGAGTAATATTTTCACAGTGTTGTGTCAGAACGCTTGCATCATTATATAACTCATTCAGTCTCAAGTAATTCTGAGTAATTATGTCAATGTTAAGTCCGAACACTTGTGTCATTATGTAACTCATCCAGTCTCAAATAATTCTGAGTAATATTTTCATAGTGTTGTGTAAGAATACTTGCGTCATTATATAAGTTATTCAGTCTTTAATTATTCTTAGTAAATAAATCATAGTGTTCTTCCTTATTAGTTGGTTCCACTAAAACTCTACCGACCTCTCTCCAACCCATATTTATTTGTATATCTACACTTAAATGAATAAAGTGCCGCCTTAGGCAACACATTGATTGTTGACTTCCAGGGCAAAATTTTTTCAGGCTCCACCCCAAACTCAATCCCACTTGCAGCCAACCAACTTTACAACTACCAGTAAAAACTCAAGCATTAGCACACAGCGAGCAACGTGACACAACACTATCAAATACAAGTAAACATAATGTAATTAATATGTTCATCCAACCTTAAAAAAATTTTTGTTTGCTGTTGCAAAAAATTTTATTAGTTTTTCTTTGGCTTTATATTCATTTTTTAAAGGTAGTTTTATAAGAGTGAGTTGTAAGCAGCCATTGATTGCACCTTGGATTGCAGAAGTTGCGGTAGATGAGGGGCCGTATTTTCCGCTATGTTTCCGCCTAATTTTATGTACTATATATATATATATATATTTATATATATTGCTTCTTTATTTATGTATGGTAATGTGACATATTTGTTTTCCTTGTCTGTAGTGTTAATTTTAGTGTTTTTCTAAGTATATTTTGCTATAGTTAGTCTATTATTGTGGTGTTGTATCCATTTGTGTATGTTAAATATTTAATCATGTCTAGTTTTTTGTTCATGTTTTCTGTACTCATTGGTACTACTTTTAGTTTATGGAACATGGATCTGAAGGCAGCATGTTTGTGTTGGGTAGGGTGGTTTGAGGTTTGCGGATAAGTGTGTCTGTCGTTATGGGTTTCCTGTAAATGTTGAAGCTGTGTTTTTGTGTGTGGCTTTTTGTTATGTTTAAGTCGAGGAAGTTTAGGGGCGGTTGGTTTCAATCTCTGATGTGAAGTGGAATTTTGGGTGAATTTTATAAATGTAGGTGAGGAGTTTTTCGCATTGTCGGGAGTTGCCTCTGTATAGTGTTATGATATCATAGATGTATCTGTGCCAGTAAATTATTATGTGTGCGTGTATATTTTGTGAGTATCTTCGTGTTTTCTATGTGTTGTAAGAAAATTTTGCTTAGGACACTAGTGATAGGACTACCCATGGGTAGGCCATCTGGTTGTGAATAGAAGTTTGAGTTGTGGGTGAAATAGTTTTGTTTGGTGATGGTTTCGAGGATGTTTAGGATTTCGGTAATGTGGATTTTAGGTATGTTGTTCTTTATTAATTGGGTTTCTAGAATGTTGAGAGTTTCGGATACGGGTATGTTGGTGTACATATTTGTTATGTCAAGTGATAGTAGTGTTGAATTGTGTGGTATGTTTATGTCTTTTATTTTATTTATGAGGTTTGTTCGGTTTTTTATGTGTGTTTCTGGTTCAAGTTAATAGATTGTCCGATTATTTTGTTTATGTATATATAGGTCTGTGTATAATGTAGGTTGTATTTTAGGCCTGTGTTTATTAAATTGTGTTGTGAACATTTGGTATTGGCGTGGTTAACTGTACAGGGGTAGAACTTTTGTGTAGGTTGAGAGTACGTTGTGTTTTTTTTCTTTAAATAATAGTTGATAAATCTTTTTCTTGTGTTTTTTTTAATGTTAATTATTTTATTTGTTGCCCAATTATTTTCTGTTACCATTTGTAGTGTGAGTTAGTATCCGATCCTGTTGGCGAGATTTAAGTGAAGTTGGTATAACCTATAATTCAGAAAGTCTTTACTTTTGTATACGGTCTTTGGCCCTATATATAGGCGAAATATCACAGACTGAATAACATGTAGAAACCAATGAACAGAATAACATGAAATTTTGTTTATATGTTTGCTACTTTAACTTGTCATGAGCCCTGCATTTCGGGAATTGCGGTACATCAGGGGTGACATCTTTGTCTCCGTTTAATTTTATATACAATATATATATATATATATATATATATATATATATATATTTTTAAGATCAAATAATATACACAAATACAGGAATATTTAATTTATTGAACAATAAACTCAAAGCTTTTCGTTGGTTTACATTACCAACATCCTCAGGAGTTACAATACTAAGAATCTTAGTATTCTTAACATTCTTAGTAACTCCTGAGGATGTTGGTAATGTAAACCAACGAAAAGCTTTGAGTTTATTGTTCAATAAATTCAATATTCCTGTATTTGTGTATATTATTTGATCTTAAAAATATTCTAACAGGAAAACACATTTGATATTCTATATATATATATATATATATATATATATATATATATATATATATATATATATATATATATTTATAGGTTAGTTTTGGTTGGTAAAGATTATTTAGATTTTTTGGACTAGGAGACTGACAGACTTACCTTGGTAAGAGTCCACTCTGTAGTCTTGAAATAGAAACACATAAAAGCACTTAAACAATGATATATTTCAACCACACAGTGGTCTTTGTCAATCGAAGAGAAAACACAAAAAGAAATATGAGAGAATGAAATAAAATAATTGTAATCACAGATTGTGTAGAGTAGAAATCAGATGTCACAGATGCACAGATTAAAGATATATATATATATTGTTTCCATGAACATATGAGTGATTATAAGTCTGTCAGTCTCCTAGTCCAAAAAATCTATATATATATATATATATATATATATATATATATATATATATATATACATATATATCACTTTCACTATATGTACCTTACCAAGAATCTTACTTGGTATTTATGCGAGTTAACTTTCAACGATTGATAGTATTTCCATTATCAAGCATCACTGACTGGTGGCTGTAGTAGACTGCGAGCTAAGAGGAATTTCCATTGTCACAAGGTGTGGTGTACCGTTATTGCTCTATTTTTGGATTCACTGCACTGTGGGAGTCTTTTAAATTTGTCTTGGGATTAATTTTATCTATTAGGTAGAATAATTTATCGTTTTTTGATTTTTTTCGTATTTGTTCATTTATGATATTATTTTTATGTTTATAAATTTGTAGTTGTTCCCAGATTGTCATTTTGAGGCCTTTTTGTACTTTTTTTACTAGGTCTATGTTTTCTAAAGTGGAGAATGTGTGTTTGTTTTTGATGGATGTGTATGGATAAAAAACGAAATTAAATTTCTATACTCAAAGAAAAACAAATTAACTAATACACTATAAAAAACCCACTTAGAATTAGCTAATATACTTCAACCAAACCAATGGCATTATAAATATTAAAATTCAAGACAAATGCAAGAAATTTACTTCAATAAAAAAACAAAGAATAGAATCTAAACTTAACAAACTAATAGAAAAAGAAAATAACATCATAGACAATAACACAACGATCCATCAATTCCATCCCAATTTTATAAACCTTACAGAAACGAATTTTACCAAAGGAGAAGTGAAGATACTCGAAAATAGCACAAAAACCAACATCAAACGAAAATTATAAAGCACAATAGAAAACCTCATAGTAGAAACAGAACTGGCAATAAACATAAATTACAAAAACCAAGATAACATTAGAAACACAGCATCACACGAAATCAACAAAATCGTCAACAAAAAAATCAAAAAAGGAAATCATATCAAAAATAAAATACAAATAAACCAAATAAACAAATTGAAACAAAAACTATTAAAAAATGAAATAATTGCTACAGTAATCATATCAAAAACAAAGTATAACAAAAAAATAGAAGAATTCGTAAAATCCAACAATTGCATAGAATTAAACAAAGACCCCACTAAAAATATCAAAACGAAATTATACAATTAGCAAAAAAGAATAACAATTTATTCAGCCAAAAAACCCCTTACCAATACACAATAGACAATCCAAAGCCCCCTAAAATGAACGCTATTATCAAAATACATAAAGTAAACAATCTCACAAGACCCCTAATATATTTCAAAAATGTACCTGCCTATAAAATATCACAAATAATAGCTAATAACCTAAAACACAAACTTAAACTGGAAAATAAATACACTATAAAAAACTCAATTCAATTAACCGAAAGACTAAAAACAATAAACTTAACCAAAAACACCAAATTTATATCATTTGATATCATAAACATGTACTCTAATATACCAATAAACAAAACCATCCAAATAATAAAAAACAAATTAACTGATCTTAAAACCAACCCCAAATACACAAACCAAATTACAAAATGCCTAAGGACCATACTAAACCAAAACTAAACGAGGATCACCCCTCTGAAGTACTACATCAGAAATTTACCTCCAAAACCTTGACGAATTAATCACACAAACCATAAAAACACACAACCCCAATGGACATTGGATACGACATGTTGACGATGGATTATACATCTCACAAAATAAAGCAATAAATAATAATATCATCCTAAATGAAATCAACAACTTACACCCTTACATAAAATTCACCATGGAGGAAGAAATAAACTATCTAGACCTAACAATAACCAGAAATACAAGGAACATTGAATACTCAATTTTTAGGAAGTCTACACAAACCAATAATACAATACCAAACTACTCTAACCATCCCCCTACAACTTAAAATGGCTGCTTACAACTCACTCTTATACAGAATGCTAAAAGTACCTTTAGAAAATGAATAAAAAGCCAAAGAAAAACAAATAATATATTAAATAGCCCACAAAAATGGATACAATAAAAAAACTATAGATAAATTAGAATTTAAAATATTAAATAAATTAAAACTACAATCGAATTACAAACAACAACAAAATGGGCCACATTCACATACACAGGGTACAACTAAATTTTAAAGGGTAGGAGTCCCTAAACACACTTCCAAAAGATATGCACAGAAAGTAAGCATTTAGTATAACTACGTGTTCGCAGGGGAACTATTAATTTACAAAATTCTTTGTACGAAAAAATTGATAATGTTGAAATTACTAACAAATCAACAGATAGGATCCTTAGTTAAATAATTGGGAGGGAATACAATGCCGTGATTAGTTCAGTGATTGACTCATTAATGCACAGCGGAAGCTAACAATTATGTCTAGAAACTACATGTTTTAAAAATTCATCAATTTTTAACAAGAGACGAGCTAAGGGAGAATTTAGCAAAAGTTTAATTTCAACTGGGAAAATTTATTAGAAAACGGAACAATTCTTGAAATAATTCTTAGAAATATCTGTAAACAGATATGTAGACCTACTTATATACCAGGAGCCTGTCTCATAGTAAATCATTATTACATCATACACAGTGAAAGAAACAGGTACTTTATTATCATGGCTATGAGACACATGATTTAACGTCTTTGCGCTATGGATAATAGGTTTTACTTTTTACTTAGAAGATCGTAGATGAAACCACGATGGAGAATACTAAGAGAGAAGTTGTCTAAGAAAAACGCGATTTAAATCCGAAGAATATTCTTGAAAGAAATGCAAAAAGTTCCAAATTGTAATTAAAGCATTCGGATACCTGTCAGTGAGCATACGGATCAATTCAACTTACAGTCACAGAGGTAGGCCTACCTGTGGAATTGTAGAACAACAGGTCAGTGGCGTACTTAAAGAATCATGACAGGGGCAGTAAATATATTGGTGCCGTTCATACAAGGGTCTACCTATGCGCTCACGGCCAGCGTTTCCAATATGATTGTGACTTCACCCCGCCAGTGCCCAGACAGCATTTGTTTAGTTGGTTAGTTAACGTTTAGCTTTGTGAGTGTGGTTTAAGTTGAACTGTACGATGCCAAACTGTGCAGTATTATCAAAACATAAATAGCATAAAAATAGTATAGAAGAGATGTTGAATTACTAAAAATCGATTTAAAGATATCTTTCAAATTGACATAAGAACATATTTATGTAAAGGCAAAAAAGAAGTAAAAGGTAAGATAGGCCGCAGTACTTTTTTCTCGTTCCACAGCTAAAGCTCTAAAGTACTAAGTAAAAAGGTGTTTCTTAAACAATCCTTATTGAAACTTCAGATCTAGTGCAACTATTCAATGATTGTTTTGACATATTTATTTCAAAGGTACCATATAAATCTCAGGCAGAGAAAAATGCTTTTGGTATTAACCTTGAACAGCAAATGAAAACCTTACAGATCATGTAGAACTGTATAAAATAGGCCTACACGTTGTTGTATGGTTTAACAAAATTACTTTTTTTCAAAATGGTATTTTAGTATGGATTCAGTCTTTGGTACACATGTTTGTGTATTTGCAAAAGACATGTAGTTCTAAATATGTACTGACCACAAAACTAAATCAGGATGTCCTGGAAAACCTATTTTCTGTAATACGAGAATTTGATCACCCCGATTAATTTAATTTCAAATGTAGATTAAGATGCTTCGATACGGGAACACATGCAACCTCGATTATGTCGAATAAATCGAACAGAGAAGCCGATATTGAAGAGTGTTTAACATAAATGTTTTTCTGGGAAGCGCAGAAGACCCGGAAGTGGTCTGCTGTCCGACAGCAAAAATACAACTGTTTCATGAAGTCAACGATGAATCTAATAGTCCCGCAGAGGATGGTACCTTTGAAATGTTCAGTGAACAAGTATTGAAATTTAATAATGAATGTGATATTTTAAAAACAGAAAGTCTCCGTTATGTAGCCGGCTACGTAGCTTTTAAACTGCAGGACAAATATTCACTTTGGGGTATAAAAGGTTTTATCATATCCACAAGTGATATGACAAACCGATCATGGATTGAAACTATGTCTAAAGGTGGTGATTTTTTCTTGGTGCTCAAATTGTCGAAGATAGTTTTATTCAAGTCCATGGAGAAAAAGACTTTTGTAAGGACGTGGAATCGTAGAGAAAGTAAAATCAATCAGAAGTGCCCAGTGTTATCTCTGAAGAAGCTATCAAGCGTACAGTTCTCGTCCGTACGTACATCCTCCGCACACGGGTCGACGCTCGAAGTGGTCGTCTCTCCCCTTCACTCAACTTCCTACGTCGTGATATTGGCGTCCGCAGACGGGGCTCGTCAAAAACCGAGCAGTTCCTGGTCCCCTGCGTTCCTCGTCTCGTGCGATCGGTAGTGCACGGGATTTATCGAGAGGATCGCGCGATTCTACGTCATGAAGGTGATTATAATTTCATTTTCTTTCTTCTCTTTTGTGCTTTATTAACATTTACAGATTTTTTAAATGATCGGTGAATGTTATATTCGTTGATTGTAGTACTGTAGTTTAAATTATAGTAGGTTAATGTTTAATTAGTTGTAATAATTATTTATAACATAAAATTCTGAAGACATTGAGCTTCTAGTTCTGGGTTTTTAATGTAAAATTCTTTGGGGAAATCGAAAAACACCCTGAACTTTATGAAGCTGCTTGATGTAATCATCTTGAATTCACTGATTAAACTAGTTTTAAAAATACTAAACTAAGTGAACGCGTAATTGCTTACTTGCTGACGCGTTTCAAAACATTCGTTCCTTTTACTTAGGATACGCATTCACTTAGTTAAGTATTTTTAAAATTAGCTGAACTTTATATACACAATTCTCACTAGAGTGGTGTATGAATCTTTCGACCTTCTATAAAATGCTAAAAATCTAGTGTCACTCTGTTCCAGTTCTTTTCACCAACAAATAACCGAATATTAAAATTACGTTCAATATAACGATGCACCCATAATCTACGGTTATTTCTTTTCAAGCGCCGTTACAACAAAAACATCACAAAGTCTTCCTCATCATTACTTGAACTGCTCATTTTTATTACATTCGTTCTGGGTGTAAAATGCGGAGGAGGTCAGTTCTGGTCGCGAGATGCAAACAAACTGAAGTCGACCAATGTGCGGATGGCAGACACCCGAGCCCCAGATATCGCACAAGACGAGAGTGACGAGTCAACAATCGACCCGTGTGCGGAGGCTCTTAGGTTCCTTATTGAAAATATGTACACAAATATAGATGATAACATAAAATGGACCAGGAAACTTACAAAATTAAATTAAATAGTTTGAAGTAATAAGGAAAATACTCTCACAATTTAAACAACATAACACCTTTGGAACATTATATATTTTTAAAGTGTATGCATAAGTATTTTGTTAACAATTATATTTTGTAGCATTTAAAAATGTTTAGTTATGTTTTACTTATGTTTACTCATGTTTACTTATGTACTACTCATATGTTTTACTTCATATGAACATTTATGTTAGGATAATCAATCTTTGGGGATGCTGGGGAACGTTTGTGGTAAAAAATACTAATTACACAATATTATAATTTAAATTAATCACTTTAACAATATGCTATTCTTAAAGTGTTATTAATAAACAAAACATATTAATAAATATGCTGAATATATGAATCAAGATTCACCGAACGTAGTGGATTACAAAATAATAGCGGTACGCCATTTTTTTAATAACTGTTTTCACGTATAATATTTACAGACAACTCATTGTAAAATGTACTTCATGAAATAAATTTTCTTATCAGATGAGTTGTCTCTAAAAACTATATACTATATTATAATAACAAAAATTTGTTTTCTATATTCATGATTGCATACCAGTAGGTATCAAATTCTATTACCGTATTACATTTACCTTCATATTGTATTATTATTTACCTAATATATAGGCTAGAACAATTTTTCTAGGGAAATATTGTATTTTGTACAAGTAAAAAATGATCCAACAGATTTTTGGAGTAATGCGTCGGAATTTCCTTCAAATTTAATAGCAATTTGTGCATGTAAAGCGAATGTTAAATTTTACTTTTTTCGAACTTTTGCATAGAAATAATTATCAGATTATGTAGAAATTTGGTACGAATAATATAATTTCACGTACGGAGGCCCTATCACTATTGTCTTCATAAATTTCTATTTAAAACGATAGAAAATAATTAATTAAGTAATTTAATACTGGCTACGGGAACGATACGTCATATCTCATATGTTTTTTTTTTATAATTAATTTACATAGTTTATAGATAGATAAACTATGGTAGGTTGTTGGTATGAAATGGCGGTCTATAGTTGACGTGTCAAATAATGTTAATTTGTTTTAAAAAAAATTACCAACCAGTTGGGGGCCTATGTCCAATATGGGGCCTAGGCCATTGCAACAGATTCTTCAAAGAGATATGATTATTTGTGATAAAACTAGTGGTACAAAACTGAAACGCTAAAGTAAACCTCATCGTGGCCAAACTTATGCAAGGGCACAGTGGCTTATGGGACACATTTACACAAGTATCTGAGCCACCGATATTTTCTACATAAAGATTGAGGAGCATAGCCTTGAAGAGGGGACGTTACGTTTTCGAACAAATTAATAAACACGATCCATGGGTACGATTTTTGTGAACAGTTAAAACAATGTATGCAACAGGATACTCTACTGTTCTCGGTTTCCGCTCATAAGTGCCCTTCACGTTTCTTGAAGGCACTTATAGTTGGCATAAAACTACAGTCAGCGTCACATCATTACATTCCCAGTATACCCGCAGTGGCGGACTTCCCATTTGGCACACTAAGCACGTGCCTATGGGCGCAGCCTCGAGGGGGCGGCAGGCGGCAGCCGTTTTTTTTGTACCGATGAGTTTTAGTGGCAATAGTAATAGTACCTAGTTAAATTTGGTGAATGCCATAATGTGAACCTCAGTTAAATCAGTGGCGGATCCAGCAGGAGGGCGCCCTCCCTGAGAGTAGAAAACTTCCTTTTATTTTATTGCTTTTTAATTTTATCGATGGAACCAAAATAATTTTTTAAAATTATTTTTATAAAAATAGTCTTTAAATAATAACTTATCTTGGAATTTTTTAATAAATTGAAAATATCACCAAAAATATTTAAAAATTTATACTTGTGTAATGTCAGTATGTGTAATGTCTGAGTGTGCATGTGTGACGTCACGTGTGTGTATGTGTATATGTGTATGTGTATTATACGCGATTCGAGCTGCGCCCGACGGAAAATTTAAAAATTCCATAATACATGCCATCGGATGTTTTCGGTATCTCCAAATAAGGAGATAACGAAAAACATCCAATGCCATGTACCGTTAAATGCGTACATCGCGGCCTTGAATGCAAGGCATACTAGGGCCACGTACTGCCTCCCACGCGACCTCTCCCCCAAATTTTCCACCGAGGAAACGGTCCGACACTCCCGAAAATGCGAGGCCACAACGACACTCTTGCTCCGACTCCCAACTCCAAAACCAGTATTTTTGCCGTAAAATGTAAAAATGTAAAAAAGAGAACTTTTCTCCATCTTTTTCCGTTTCTTTTATGACTTACAACAAAAATATTGATTTTATAAAAAAAATTATAAGTATAAAACAAGTATAAGCAATAAAGTAATAACATACGTTAATTGCTCTTGTTAATACTAAGAGGCTGGAAATATTACTTCTTAATCTTGTGTGTAATAAATAACACTTTCTAATCTCAAAAGTTTCCTTATTTTTAATTGTCTTCACCAACAAATACGAAAGTGAAGTAATGTATGTGTATTTTCAAAATATATTTCATTAAAATATAGTGCCCAATATATAGTATATTATTATTTAATATGTACTTTACGATTATTAATATTGCATTAGGACAGTAAACTATGGTCAGCAAGGTAATCGGTAATTAATTTAAACGTAAAATGCATTATTGCATGAATACCAACATATTTTTTAATCTCAAAGCGCATCATTATTAAAAGTTAATTATTTTTTTTATTATGCATTTCTTTGAACAGGCAAGAAAACGGATTCGTATGGTGTAAATTAAAAGCATTATATTACGTTGGGACGTTTTCAATAAATTCGCGAACGGGGCTCAAAAGGCGGCCGGCCGAATTGTGCCTAGGGACGGCACCATGACAAAGTCCGCCACTGTATACCCGTCTCACCATGGAATATATGTTTGATAGCATTACTGCGTTCCGTCAGCACATTTCAAAAAGTGATATGAAAAGTTTTCTAAAAGACTATAAACTGGTGAAACCATCAATAAAATGTGTAAAGTGTGGTGAAATGATGAATCTCAATCTCGGAACAAAGGACAATATGATATATAAATGAGGGATTCGTAACTGCATAGCTAAGGAACACGTAAGAGACAATACCATTTTTGGATTACCTCAAGTTACTCCACTTCAATTGCTCACAGTTCTGGTAGTGAGGATATTTTAAAAAATTAATGATTTCGGGAGCAGCAACGTGCGCCGGGTAACGCTAGTATAATTATAAATTTTTTAATTAGGTTATGTTTATTTGTGAACTATTGTGGCAGTTGCTCGAATTTCAATTGTGTACTCAAGTACTGTAGGCCTGATGACGATAATATAGTCGGTATCCAAACGTAGCCTGATTGAATACATATTTAAACCTGACTGGCAAATCATCCGCATTTGTTTGAACAACAATCTCTGCTACATGATAAACATGAATAATAATTGTTTTTACATTTAACAATTTCATTTTCGAAAAACTATTTAAAAAATTTGTTTAAAGCGCTAATAAAAGTACGTGCATAATTTCACAAACAACACGCCCTCGTCGAATTATTTATTTAAACTCTCAATACATTATTTTTAAAACAAGGAACAAACTCTCCTACCTGTTTTACTTGCTGTGCTTGTATTTATTTAATAAATCTATACTTGTACGGTAGCTTGTCTGTGCTTAAAACACGTTTTATTTTCTAGACGTAGGACTTCTTAGTAATTAAAGTGGGAAAACACCTCGAATTAAATAAGAAAACTACTAATTAATTTTTTAAACTATAAATTAATCCATGAACAGATTATTACTATGTGGAAAATTATCTCCCTGAGTAATTGAATTTTGATAAATAGTGTTTATCTAATTTTTATATAGGCCTAGTCTACCTTTTTATTTTGAATTCTTCTCCCATATAATTTGTTACAAATTGTGATAAAGATCAAGTTTTGTATATTTTGTAAGGATGAGCGGCTAATCAAATAAAGATTGTAGGCCTAATGCTGATAGTTCTGGAATTTTGTGTCTCTACAACCCTACAAAACTAAGAAATAAATTTTGGATAGTAGGCTACTGGTAAAGATTTATTAAAGAAAAACCCGAAAGTCGTGATTAAAAAAAAAACTGCTTTATTTTCCTGCGACATTTCTAGTTCGGGTAAACAAATTTGATTTGGGTTACTTTTAAAGTTTATTTTTTTAAAGTGAGAAAAATACTTTTGAAATATTCCGCGAAATCAAGTTATCTCACTATGCACATTTAAGGGATTTAATTTTATTGTAAAAAAACTTTATCATTGATAGAAATATCTAAATTAATTTAGCCTTTATTAAATACAGTAAAAGTTTGAGAAAATTCGAGCTAATACAACTTACTTATCATAAATTAGAAACAGGAAAAAACGGAATCATGAATGTACTTACGCTCTCTTGAACAGGCGTGATCGCTCTGAGAGAATGGAATGATATGCGATAAGCATATGGATCAGTCCTGTTTATTCAAGAATTTAAACACATCAATCAATAAATTGCTACTTCGTCATTAATAACTCTAGATAGAGTACTTTCAAACAGAAAATATTAATTTTAAACAAATATAAATCATTTAATACTCTAGTAAGTGGCACAGAAGCGAGTGTTAAGGGTTCACACCTGCCCAGAAAAGTGATTTAATTTCTTTCATCGACTAAAAATTATATTTCAAACTTTACCGTTTTATAAAAAATAGTGTACATTTTATACCCATATATGTAAATTCAAATAACAAAATATTTTACCATAGACATTAAAGGTTAAATATTATTAAAAATTATATTTTTAATAAATCGTAGACCAAATATTTCCTTATAGAATTGTAGTTAATGACATTAAAATTTAGAGTCCCTTGTTGTAATGATGATTTAGGTTTTCAAAAATTCTATTTGTCTATGAGAAATGTAGCAACAAGTGATCAGAAAATATAAAAGAGACAGGTAAAATTTCCAAGTTTTTACTTGGTTTGACAACTATCTACTTGATAATCTTGTTGCAGTTTGTATGTAGTGTGTTGGTTTTTTGTTTAAATTCACACTATTAGTCATTTCAAAAACATTGCAATTTAGAATTGTGCATACCCGCACCATGTTTTTATTAGACCTGTATTTTATTGAACTTCACAATGTATTTTGTGTGCATTTAAGGTTGTTTAACAAATATGATTCTGTAGGGTGTGTAATTTCGGGCATTATTTTTATTTATGATATATTTTTTAGGATAATAATTTTAATAAACTTTTTTCTAATAACCAGTAGACATACTGTATTACAGTACTTGTTTATATAGTTAAATTTCACATTTTTCTCAGTAAAACCTATGTACAAGAAAAAAGCTTTAAATTGGAATTTCCTTCATGCAGATAAAGTTAAGCCCCAATTAGTTAAGTTATAGCCTACTCTTCATGGAATAAATTGATTTTTTGGTAACATATGGATTCAAATAACATATGTTACTTTAAAATACATTCTGAACAAAAACAGTTATTTTAAATGTAGCAAGCAATAAATAGTGGTTTTAGTTTAAAGAAATATAATGATGAATTATTGACATAATTTATGAAGATATTGACATACTGGAGACTGTATAAACTCAATATTTCTTAATAAAACTGAGCACTGTATGCATTGTATTTATACCACATTACAAGCTATGCTATAGCTGCAAAGAAATTTGTTATGATGGGCTTGGTTAGAACAAAATTACTAAATTCTTAACATTTGTTGATTCCATCTTCGCGTGAGCTACTAGTAATCATGCCCCAGTTTTTACATAGGCCAGACAGGGAGATCCTCCTACACACGTTACCAAGAACATATAAAAGCACTAACAAACAATGACTACCAATCAAACTTCGCCGATCATCTCAACTCCACAAAACATGACTACATAGACATAACATCTAACCTACAAATTCTTCATAAACAACACAAAAATAACCAATGCTACACAACCGAACAATACGAAATATATAGGCACTTCAAACTACACCCTACACACATACTCAATACACAATTACATTACAACTCACACGCAATTTTTGACATCATAACTCCTAATACACACAAAATACACCCACACCGCCAAAATATCCCACCCCCACCCTAACCTACGTGAACCTTGAGATCAGTTACAGTCTGAGTTGACAATGGGACACATCTCCCGAAACGGCCATCCTCAACACGCAAAGTAAGTGCTACTATAGGCAAGTTTAAAACATTTAAAAGTGTTCTAAATTCTTACTTACATGAAAATTGAAAAAAAACCGACTTTAAAAAAACAAATCTTTACTTACTAAAAATAAAAAAATATCTTTCCAATAAGAAAAACATAATTAATCATAACCTTATTACCCACAAATATTTTGAAGTTGGCACCAAATTGCATAAAAAACAAATTTTTACTAATTAAAAATAAAAAATATAACTTTTAAATAACAAAAACATAATTTATAATTAAATTTATGATACAAAAGGTAGGCCTATAAGGAGATTTTACCTCTTATATATATATATATATAAGCATCTACAGTAATCACATCCCGTGTAAATCATTCAAAGAAAGATGAATTGTCTGTCATCTGTATATTTTTTATCGGATAAAATTTGATATTGTATGGTCTTTGCCAAGAACAAAGATCAATTATCATCCCGCATTCTCTCATAATATTGAACACATGAAGTTTTTGTTTCTTGAGAAGATTTCTATGCTTCGCTATAGTTAGTCATTGGAAATCAATCGGTCAAAAAGTTGATATTTTTGGTAATTCATAATCCTTATTAAAAAAAAACATTTCACTCCAAAAATATTTTGTAAAACATTTAAATAGCGTATCATTGTCTTAAAATCAAACGGATTAGGATGTAACTATAAGGGGACCACCAAGAAGGTTTCCTCTTTCATTTGCAATAAAATCACTTTGATCGGTTAAATGCTTCTTAAGTTATCGTGGAACAAACAGAAAAAAACATACGGATCGAATACAGTACCTCCTTCTTTTTTGAAGTCGGTTAAAAAAATAACAAATATCAAGTGAAAACCCTAGGTCTATACTGGCGTATTAGAAAAAACCTCAAAGCTACTGAAGCTACGAACAATAGAGTAACAATAAGAGCGTTTCTTGATGTAATCATCTTGAATTCAATGATTAAACTAATTTTACACTACTTAACTAAGTGAATATGTAATTGCTTACTTGCTGACGCGTTTCAAAACGATCATTCCTTTTACGAAGCTAATCTACTACTGGCGGCTTTTGGCTCTTTACAAACGTTATGAAAGGGTTGGATTTATGACATTAGGTGAGGTGTCGGCGTCTTGTGTGATGTATTTGAAAATACTATTGGCTTCAAAGTGTGTGTGTGGTCATTAAGTATATTTTCCCTGTGTGTTGCGTAGTGTTTGTAGATTTCATATTTTTAGCTGTGGCCTTTGAGGGTTTATTTTGACAAATACATATCCCTCACCTACCACAACAAAAAAACACACAAAATAGTCTCCACATTCAAAAAACTCCATTACCAAATTTCCTACAAAACAACAAACACTTTAATACAGCACATACAACCTTTTCAAAAAGAAACTGACATATACAAACTCTCAGGTATTTACAAATTAACTTGCAACGATTGTCCCAACTATTACATCGGCCAAACCGCCAGGTCATTCTGCACACGCTTCGATGAACACATTACCCAAACAAATCAAACAAACCCTAAATCCAGCTACGCAAAACACCTAAATAACACCCAACACACACATGCCGACATATACACTAATTTAAATATTCTACACACATTAAAACAGAGTAAAAAACTAATAACCTTAGAAAAATATGAAATCTACAAACACTACGCAACAGACAGGGAATATATACTTAATGACCACACACATTTTGAAGCCAATAGTATTTTCAAATACATCACACAAGACGCCGACACTTCACCTGTCATAAATCCAACCCTTTCATACCGTTTGTAAAGAGCCAAAAGCCGCTAGTAGAAGGTTAGCTTCGTAAAAGGAACGATCGTTTTGAAACGCGTCAGCAAGTAAGCAATTACATATTCACTTAGTTAAGTAGTGTAAAATTAGAATAAGGGCGTGTTTATAAAATCACAAATAATCTATAATCCATTAAAGTGTATATTTTATAATGCGTGTGTGTGTATTTTATAAACACATATATACAGAATAATGTTCGAAAGTAGTATTGTATAGTCAATATAGAACAATGCACTGACCAAGTGTGAAACGCGTCTGCTGAGAAACATTAGTAAGTAATGGCTTTTTGCCAATTGAATCAATATACAAATATTATTCATAAACCTCAAAATGTACACCCCCAAAACTGCAAGTTGTAAACTATACACTATAGGAGATTACAGTGCATAGAATTAATAAATAAATAAACACAGCAGGACCTGCAATGCCAATGCCAGGGAGCAATGCCACTAGCATACCCCCAGTTTTTAAAAACAAAATAAATATCCAATCGTACATGTAAATCAGTGAATTTTGTCGAGAAAATTGTGTTAAAAATTTATCAATTGAAGGACATTAATTAGGACTGAGATATTTAAATTTAAAAAATGCGTGTTTCCTTGAATATTTAGGTACAGCATTATTGTTTTATTATTACATATTATTACTAAAATTTAAAGAAAAGTTTTTCCTGCTAGTTTATATCACTTATAGATTGATGTGTTAATTTTCTTTATACTTTAAGTAGGCCTACCGTGTCCTAGAATTTTATAACAGTAATAGGTTAAATAAAGTTAAAACTTGATTTTTTTAGCTGTAAATGTTTTAGTATGCAAAGACTTCACGTTCAGCCCTCCCCTCTACAAACTTTTATTAAGGCCCCCATGCTGCAGGTATCAAAAGGTTTTTTGGGTGATATTTTCATGGATTTCGTCATAAGAGTTGGTTTATAAATGTTGAAAAGTTGTAGAATATCATTAATAGTATGACATAATATAATATTATTTTATATATCTAAAATAATTTAAATCTATTCAAGCCTCAACTTTTAGATTACATTTTTGCATCGCAAGAGTTTTCATTTCACAAACAAGACGCACTCAAAAAAAATTTAAAACTTTTGAAGTAGAGGGTAGGATTTGTCCAATTTAAAAAATTAAAGAATAACATCAATGCTATCCCAAAGAATTAGGAGGTAGCCTATTACACTATATATACCGTTAATAACTGCACTAATATCAGCGCCGTTAATTACTATTATTTAACTCAATTTCAGTACTGGAAATTTGTGTGACCTATTTTTATAAGTAAGTGAACTTTAAGATTCACGTCTCTTTACCACTTGTCGTATCAGCAGTACGTTTCGCACTAATCTAGTCCGAAACGCGTTTGCTAAAAAATATCAGTGGATAGTGGTTTTTTTTGCCAAGTGATACCATAGTAATAATTTTGAAAAACCTCAATATGAACAACGCAAAAAGTGCAAGTCTCTTTCTTGAACTATTCTGTAAGAGTACACATGCAATATTAGTAGTTGGGTTGTACATCTTGAGATGTTTGAATAAATACTTATTTATCCATTATAATATATTTCAGTACAGTTTTCTGCCTTTCCCAACGTTACAATATTCTCCTTTGTTGACGCGTTTCAAAGTGATTCCATTCGGAGTACGATTTAAGTTTTGACAATGAAATCATTCCGAAACGTGTCGACAGAGGAGAATATTGTAATGTTAGGAAAGGCAGAAAATTGTATTCAAATATATAGAAATATTCGTAACAGAAATGAAGATGGGTGTATATATTATTAATTTCAACTTATTTATCCATTTACTCACCAAAACAACCACTGATATTAATTTTATAGAGATATAAAACTAATAGTTTTATAATAGAGAAATAAAAGTGGCTTTTTGCCAAGCAAATTGATTAATAAGTGAATAATAAACACACTAAATTCAGTAGATAATGTATTAAGAGCAGTTCAATAAAGAGACTTGAAATTTAAACGTTCACACTTTTACAGCTCCATAACACCTTTTCACTTTGAGTCGGTAAGACGTTTTGAATTCCATTCCGACAAAATGAATGTACACACACTAAGATAAAACTTATATTTTATAAAACTTATAATTTCTAAAACTGTACACATATAAAGTACATACAATATTACAATTGCAAAATTTCAGCAATTTTAAATTTTGTGCAAGTCAATATGCACGATATTTTGAAAATAATTTAAAAATTAAAACTTTAACGATCTTATTGGTATATTGCTTATATGTTAATCGGCATACAATTTTTGGAAAGGTTTGAAATTTTTTTGACAATATAAAATTTATATATAATCGGTACCAAATAAAAATACATAAGAATGGCAGTGTGATATAGTTTTGGTTGTATATAGTTTATTATGAGTATAAAACTATATGGATTTTGTTAAAAAATATAAGATTTATAAGTATACCTTTTTCCACTGACGTAACTAGTAAACGAAACAAACTATATTAAAAAGCAGGTGATCAGTACAAATGGAGTGGCTGGGAAAAATCAAAGTGAATCAAGGGATATATATATTCATGGAAAAAAATGTATAGGAAGAGGTCCATTAGGGCCTGACTAAAATAGCAACTACTATTTGAGAAATGTAAATTGTGTATTTCATTTCCCGTTCTTTTTAGACCAATTCAATTTAGACAGTTCTTTCGGATCCGTCCACAGTTCTCTCATACACAGTGAGTTTCGTAGGAAGTAGAACCATGTAATTAATGTGTTTATTGTAAGTGTATATAGAGTAACAGTGTAACAGAATTAGGGCAATGACCTAAGTGTAAACTGTTGACAGAAATTTTGATTAGCAATCATATTGATATGTATTCAGTATTTAGATATTGCCGTACAATATATTGTTACATTTGACTATCTTACATTTTGCTCTGGTTTGTATGTATTACTACATTTATTGTATCAAAAACTTGACATCATATAAACTTAAACATAATACATCTAAAAACCTAATTTAGATTGCATTCAATTTTATGTGATTTAAAAAAAAAACAGTATTACTTAATGGCCATAAAAAAGCATTTATTATTCATTTTCTTATTCAATATATTTGAAAAAATTAAAGGTCTGGGAATCTTTCTCATTAGTGTCTAGTTACTCTTTTTTTGTTGATAAATTGTGAAAAAATTCTTTAATTAACTTGAAGGTTTAGGTTTTCACTGTTTTGTGGTATTAGTTTATATATTGACTGTTATTTATTGTTCACAGAAATTGAACCTAACAACATGTGTGTGTCAATAGTAACATACTAGACCAGTTGGATCATAGCTGTTACTGATGATGATAATTCTGTTCATTTCTCAGAAAAATAAATTGTAAGTTTTTAAAAAAATAGCAAAGGTTTTTTACATTAATTGACAAAAACTTTTGAAATAGAAAGGCAAAATAATATATTTATTCTTATGTAAACATAGTTATATTAATCCTTTACTTTAGTCATATAAATAATATCAACTGACGCAGAAACTTGAAACGAATAAAAAAATAATAAAAACGCTTTCGCTGACTTTCCAAATAATTACAATTTTAGGAAAAAATTATTCCACTCCCCTCTAGGGTCAAACAAACCTTACAAAATCAATGTTTTACCTTGACACTAGCAAAACGCCTCAAAAGGTATTTATTATTACTTACATTTTTTGGTAAAAATATAGTCTTAATGACGTTGGTTAAAAATATTTTTGTTTGTTTTAAAATTACTCGTTTTAATGTGTAGAACACAAATATCAACTTTTCTTTTTGCGAAAAATATGGAAAGTTACTTTTTTCACATTTTAAATGTTAGGTTTTAATGGCCTGTATAGCGTAAACGAGTCTTATTGATATTGTTAATTTTTTTTTTTAATTACTCATTTCAATGTGTAGAACATTAATATTAACTTTTTTCTGCGGAAAATACAAAAAGTTAAGTTTTCTGCACAATTTTAATATTAGTTTGTAATAGCATGTATAGCGTGAACTGGCCGCTTGGTAGCTATAGCGTACTGCACTACGTCAAAGTCAGTTTTTTAATTTTAAACTTAAAATAAAAATATTTAACTTTTGGTTATAATTTTATACAACATTACTATATACCTACGTTAAAATATACCTTTGAAGTATCTAGTCAGGATAGATTTGGTTATAATTTTATACAACATTACTACCCATTATTAATAAGTACAAAATATACATACTTTGTAATCACTTGTATTTTTGTCAGGCTCAGTTCCAATAACTGTATATAGAGATGTTGTATAAAATTACAAATCTAGACGTATTGCAGTGCGCTATAGCTACTGCGCGCCTTGTTCACGCTATAGGCCTACATGCCTTTACAACCTAACATTAAAAATGTGAAAAAAGTAACTTTCCGTATTTTCCGCAGAAAAAGTTGATATTCGTGTTCTACACATTAAAACGAGTAATTTAAAAACAAAAAAAAAATTTTTCAACCAACGTCATTAAGACTATATTTTTACCCATATTTTTAATTACCAATGAAGGTTAATTTTGTATCACAATTTAGTTAGGACTATGTTTTTGGGCTCAGAGTAGCAACAACGCACTGTACTATGTCTAGACATACTCATTGAAGTATTCAGTCACGATAGATTTGGTTGTAATTTAATACAACATTTTTTTATACCTGTGTTGAAATATACAAAACAATCAATCACTTTTACAATAGTTTATGACTATCCGAACTTTAATTTTGTAAATTTGTAAAAACTCATTGAGACAGAACATTTTTGATCAGTCCATGGTAATCTTCATCAGTGTCTAAATTTTTCGCTTGGAGTTGTTAGGTTGAGCGGTAACGGTTTTAAAGGCTGATTTTTGATAGTATCAAAGAGTATGTGTGATCTGTATTGAGTTTGTTCGTTTAATATGCTTGTATTTTGTGTTTTTAATATCATATGTTTTAGTTTTGTTGATGTATAAGATGTCTAGGTTTTGGTAAATGTCTGTGTATTTGTGTTCTGTTACACAATCAGATGTGGCTGTCAAGCCTATTCATCAGCACGTCCTACAGTTCTGAAAACTCTCGATGCCGTCCACCACTCTGGACTTGACTTCCTACTGGTGCGTTTAGAACTAGCCCAATCCTTAGTCTTCTTGTCAAATCTGGGGAACCCTTTCTAGACACCAAATATCTTACATTTCTGGTCTTCGAAGCAAACCTAATCATCCGGCATTCAAAATAGTCTTTAATAACACTCTTAATCAAGTTTACCATATACACCAACGTTCGACCGCTCCGTTCGGCATACAGACATTAGGAATACTAGATAACCTTGAGTTGCAACTTCCTACTATGTTTGAACTATCAATGTGCTATCTACCTCCATGGATAATTGAAATGCCACGTTTCGAGTTTTCATTGTCCAGTTATATAAAACACAATACTCCTGATGTGGTTTACTACCAGGAATTTTTGTCAATTTCCAGATCCTACCACCAGTGTAATTATTTTCACTGATGGGTCTAAACTGGACAATAGCGTTGGGCGTGTGTTTTATGTCTCGGTATGTACCTACAAGTACAAGACTACCCTCAGCTTGCTGTGTTTTCACGGCAGAACAATTTGCCATTTTCAAAGCGTTAACTATCATTTAATCCCGATCTTCCCACTATCTTTTGTGTTCTGAATCCAAGTGTGCTCTTCAGGATATTTTCTCTGTTAACCCTTTAGTTGGGGACATTTTGTGTGCTGTACACTGGCATCAATTGGGGGGTGTGGGGGTAACGTTCATTTGGGTTTCTGGACACTGCGGAATACACGGAAACACAAAAGCGGATGCAGCGGCGAAGAATGCTACAAGTTTGGTACCCTTTACTCAACGAGTTATGGTATCTGATTATGTGTGTTTTGCAAAACATTTATTGCTCGCTGCTTGGAATGACGATTGGCATAACGTGATTCAGAATAAGCTGAGGGATATTAAAGATACCGTTCAACCATGGAGGTCTTCTATTCGTTCAAAATGTAGGGAGGAAGTGGTGGTTACACGCCTTTGTGGTTATTTGATGCGTCGTGAAGATCCACCAATATGTCAATACTATGTTAATTTCTTTACTACAAAACATATTTTGGTGGATTGTGTTGGTTTATTTAATATTCGTGCCCATTTTAATATGAAAGGCAGTTTAAAAGTGGTGTTGGGGGACGATAGCTTGGCCATAGACCGAGTGATCGCTCTCTTGCACCACTTTTTTGAAATTTAATATTGAAAAATAATGTTCTTTTTATATTTCTTTGTTTGTGTGTTTTGTGTATAGTTGTTTATTTATGTAAACTTAATAGATTTTATGCTTTTGTTACAGGGCTATAAATATTTATTGTTAAATTTTTACTTATTGTTATGTTTGATTTAGTGTTATATTTATTTATGTACTGTTATATTGTTCATTGTTGTTAGTTATTGTTTTATAATTTTATTGTTATTTTTGTTTGTATATTTATTGTTACATCATTATTGTTAAGTTTTATATTTATTTGATAGGTTTTGTATTTTGGTTTTTAATATGATATTTTATTTATTTAAAATGTTTTGCATTAGTCACTTACATTGATTGGCGATGATAACCACAATTGCAAAAAAACACATTTTTTAGTCTCTCAGAAAAATAAATACCCTTTGTCTTAAAAGAATAATTAAGTAGTGTTAATTTATCATTAATTTTTATTGGAAGTTAAATAGCTAATTATTAATATACTCATCTTTTCTTTTGTAAAGTTAGGAGAGGCGGAAAATATACTCAAATGTATTTAAATAGCTAATGTTGAAAAATTAATCCCATGCTATTAAATTTATCACACATGCCAGAACCGGCCTACGGGTCATATGTTGACCATGATTAGATAAAAAGAAATTTAAAATATTAATTTTTACTTTAAAATATATTTTTGATCTTATATCATGTAATAAAAAAATTATACGTGGTGATGTTGAAATATCTCAGGAACATAGACAAAATAATGAAATTTGGCTGCTGTCCCAAAACTAAA
Organism: Prosapia bicincta; assembly: GCA_036971475.1. NCBI lineage: Eukaryota > Metazoa > Arthropoda > Insecta > Hemiptera > Cercopidae > Prosapia > Prosapia bicincta. The sequence goes on along the minus strand of JBAIZL010000006.1, from coordinate 43,037,439 downwards.
AATGTGGAAAACATATTCATTTAACCTGGAATCAGTCCCACTGATAGTTGAATCTAATAATTTTAGTAGTTTTAAAATAAAATGTTATGTTTGAAGCTAGAATTTTGTAATTATAGCTATTCTTCTAAGTTGTTGACCTAAGTGGTCAGAAATACTTAGGTGAAAGTTGGAGTTTCCACAGTCGATGTTGGAGGGGGTGGTTAGATCTGATTTAGCTGCAGGACCGTTTGTGTCACTGCTGTCATTAGATTCATTCTAGCCCAAGACTGATCGCATTTGGTATTTTCTGAGAGATTCTTTTGCCTTATTTTATTAAATATAAGTTTTTAGTTGGTTTATAGTGTTTTGTAAGGTTGTATTGTTTGGGCTTTTTCTTGTATGTTATTGTAATAATGGGTAGGTTATTTATGACATTATGGAAAATTATTTAAAGATTTTGTCTTGGCTTGCTGAAAGTGATAAAGAAAATTTCAGTGATTTACAAGACGCCATATCAGAACAATTTTATCCTTCCAGTGAACATTTTAGTGACCACAGATCTGATTTGGAAGAAAACGTTCATGAAGTATATGCGGAAACAGAGGAAGTACTGCATCCAGTCCTTGTTTTTTCATGTAACTGTTGACCTTCAACTGTGTTCTGTGGATTGTTGAATGTAAGTGTAAATAATGCTAAAAAAATCTCCTGCTCAAACCCTGATAACATGTTGATCAGAAGAACTTTTATAACACAACTAGGGAAACAATAGCTCCTCATGTATTAAGATGAGCAACTATCAATACCCTTGAAACAGAAGATAAAAGGCATCATTGCTATTGAATCAACTACTCATCAAGTGAGACCTGCCAATGAGAAGGTTCGCTGTAAATACTGTAAGAAAAAACCAATTCACTCAGACCCTTTGCAACAAATGCAGCAACGAAATATGCAAAGAGCACTGCTTCAGTCACAGTGGTTTGTGGTGAATGTTAAACTTTACGAATGGAGACAGATGACTAAATATACTAGAAAACTGTTTTTATTTGTAACATTGATAGCATATATCAGACAAATATTCAAGAGTACTATTACAGATGTATTGTTTAGTATATGTTCTACTAGTATTGTTACAAGCGATTTATTTTAGCAAAACCATTAATTATAACATTATACTTCTAATTATTACCTTGTGGTTTTTATTACCTTGTTTAAAACGTCTTAAGCTGTCTTCGGTGATTGGCATTGCTAAAACTTATCGCATAAAATGAAATCAAGATTAATTGACTTATGTTAGATTAAACCTAACACGGGACCAATGGTATGATTTCTTATAAAGTGACTGATGGCGGTTAACCTCATTTTATTAGACACATGAAATTAAAATCAAATTTGTTTTGTAGAAAAATCCTTTAGCTTATAAACCTTTGTTTTGTTGTAAAGTAAGGTTATTTTTACATTTGAAATAAGCACTAAGTTAAATTATTTTTCCTGTGTTCCCGAGGACTTTCCAGATGTATCATTTGTATGTAAGATTGATGTAAGTACTATTATTAAAAGAAATGATGTGTATATATTTAGAAAAAAAAGTGTATATTAATAGCTCAAGTGCAAGATGGAAATAATGAAAATATATTTTATTTAGAGTTTAACGTACTGAATATGTTATCTGCTGCTCGTCGTACAGTTTCTGGACGTTCGTCTCAATACGAGAACCTTGATCATTCAGAAGACTCTAATCCTCAACAAGTTCAGTCTCAAACGTCTGAACTTAGAGGTGTTGAAAGCTTCTCATCACCAGTCCAAGAGCTAGAGATGAATTCGGTATCTGTTGTTCCTGATGGTAGGTGTAAACAATTTTATTTATTAGAGTATTTAGACATGCAGTTTACACATCACTATGTGTAATAAAGTAGACATACTATATTTTTAATTTTTTGAAATAATTAAATGTTTTTTTAGTTTTATTGGGTAGCTATAAATGATATTAATACAACTCTTGTTTAAACATAGATCAAAGTACTACATTATGTAAACATTGTAAGTAATACTAATAACTATTTTTAAACAACATACGAGGTCTGTTCAAAAAATACGCGGCCTGTTTGAATTTTGCGGCTCAAGTTAGTTTCAGGAGAATCTGCTTGGTGTCACTAGGTTCGTATAAATCAGCTGATTGAAACGCGGTATTTCAGTCGCAGATATCTTCATTTTTTGATGATTTATATGCAGTTTAGTAAACAGTGTTTTTTTTTCATTTGTCGGATTGTAAAATGGACAGCCTGAAGGGGCAACGAATTGCTGTGAAATTTTGTGTAAAACTAGGGAAATCTGCAACAGAAACATTTGCCATGCTTACCACGGCCTACGGCGATGTTGCCATGAAGCGTACTACATGTTTCAAGTGGCATGAACGTTAAAAGGGTGGCCGACAGTCGATTGATGACGATGAGCGTCCTGGACGTTCTTCAACTTCAACTGACTACCCGCACGTTGACAAAATCAACACCCTGGTGCGCGAAAATCGACGTCTGACCATTAGGGAGCTTTCCAAAGAGTGTGGGATGTCAGTTGGATATTGTTACAAGATTTTGACCGAAAAATTGAAGATGCACCGCGTCGCTGTGAAATTTGTGCCAGGCCTGTTGACCGACGACCAAAAAGGCAATCGCGTCCGGGTTTTGTCGGTAACTGCTTGATCGTTCAAATCAAGATGAGAACTTTTATTCAAGAATTATAACCAGTGATAAATCATGGGTGTATGGTTACGGCATTGAAACGAAGGTCCAATCATCCCAATGGGTGAGTAAAACGTCCCTAAGACCCAAAAAAGCTCGTCAAGTTTGGTCGAATGTGAAGGTGATGCTGACAGTTTTTTTAATGCTAAGGTTGTAGTTCACTATGAGTACCTCCCTGAAAGCTCTACAGTCAAACAGATTACCTACATTGAAGTAATGAAACGTCTGAGGGACGCCGTCCGACGCAAAAGGCCAGAACTGCGGAGAAGTGATAACTGGTTTTTCCATCACAACAACGCTCCAGCTCACTCAGCACTCAGAACTCGTGAGTTTTTGGCCAAACACTCGATTACTGTTCTTTACCCTCCTCCCCCTACTCACCTGACCTTGCTCCTTGTGACTTTTTCTTATTCCCAAAACTCAAAAAACCCGTCAAAGGAAGAAGATTTGAAACGTTTTCAGAGATTAGGGCAAATGCGACGAAGGAGCTGAACGCCATCACAAAAGGAGCGTACCAGGACTGTTTTAACAAGTGGAAACACCGTTGGGATAAGTGTGTGCGTTGGGGAAGAGAGTACTTTGAAGGAGACCCAGACGTGTAAATTCCAAATAAAGTACATTTTTTTTATGACCTCAGTCAGCGTATTTTTTGAACAGACCTCGTATGTAAAAAAAAAACTTTGTGTCAATATAGTTATTGTGAAATTGAGTGTAATGATTTTGTTCTTACTAATATTTATTTTGGAAACTTGATTGTACTTTGTATATTTATGAAAATTTTGCAGTAAAGTTTCTATATGGTCCCATATTACTTCTACAATTATTTTACAGTGTTGAATCATGATTAGTTGTAGAGAATTTCCTCCCTTTTTTCTGGTGAAGAGAAAATGATTTTATGAAGAAGGAACGTTATTAAGGCCTTTTGACGTTTATTTTTCTTCTATGCATTCTTCCTTGTAGGGTATTCTTTGACAGCTAGTTTATTCCCACACAGTGCTATTCATTAGTTTTTGTTTGTTAAATTATTTATTAAATTTTCAGATACTTTTACTGTGACTCAAGCTGTTAATGCCTTTGGTTTTGGAAAGTTTCAAGCTAAATTGTCGTTATTTACTGGCCTGTGTTGGATGGCTGACTCTATGGAGATGACTATCCTTAGCATTCTGTCCCCAGCATTGCACTGTGAATGGCACATCACAAGATACCAGCAAGCTCTCACAACTACGGTAATACATGCTTGCTATTACAAGGATCAAAAGTGACCCTGGGTGAATGCCCTATTTGGGTGAAATTTTTTTATCAAAAATAACTCCAATAATCGATAGAGGGAAAAATTCTGAGCACTTTTTAATGTATGACTTTTTTTTTTAAAGTTAGTTGTCAATGGTTTATTAATGGTTGACAGTGTTGATTTTTTGTGAAATTCATGTCTTGAAACATTTTTTTATAAATAACTCCAAAACAACGCTTATATTGAAAAATGTTGTTCTTATCAACATTGAAGCTAATAAAAAAAAAAAGTTATAATTTATCAAATGAATGTTGTAAGTTGAATCTAAAACTACTTATAAATATTTAAAGGGCTCATTTTTTGTGTAAATATGTACTCGAATCTAAGTATTTGAGGTCAAATAACAGAAAAGCGACACATTTTTCGGCAAAAACCTATAGACGACTTTTCATAGTAATTAAAAACACCTTTCGAATGAGCTAAGAATGGAGTTTATAGCATTAAAACTAAGTGAGTTATGATGAAAATAAAATTGAGACTCTCAATTTTGTTGAGAAAAAGTTAGAAATAAAACCTACATAATCTCCACCAAAACTGAAATTTATAAAAATCCCTGTAAGATTTACATTATTTTGTATAAAAAACTATAAACTTTGACTGAGTTCAAAGTTTTGAGCTCAAAAACTTTGACCGGTTTTGAATGCTTATTTTTAAAAAAAGAGTAGGATTTAAAAAAATTTCAATCTTCCAAATCTCTCAAACAATTTTTTTTTTTTAAATAACTCTAAAACCATTAAATACACATAAAAATTGTTTAATAACAAAAATTTAAGTTTTTTATTAATGAACATTTTGTTTTTTTTGAGCAATCCAGCAGGCGCAAATTAATTCCTCGTGTTGAGTTGTTTTTTGCTACAAAAATATTCTCACATATAAAGCACTAAATATTTTACATTTCGAACTGATGCAGTTATTTATTTTGTACCTTAGTTAGATTATTTGTTAATGGATTATTATTTATAATCATTAGTAAAAACAAATTAAAAGCTATTTATGGTTTTGAGGTTGCATTAGATTCTAGGCTCCCACTATTATTGTTTATTTCAGATGTCCAGAAAAATACACTAATTTTTAATGTTGACACAGTATAACATAACAATCATCAGCTACTGAGCAACATTGAGTAACAACTGTACTGAGCAAGAAAGTTCACTTGATATAAATACCGATGACAGGTCTATCATGTCAAGAATGTTTGATAAAAGGACAACTTATGGGCTATAAGAATCTACCCTTATCTATCTATGCTGATAGTTTAGAGAGACAATAAATATCCCTTAAATAGCTCACTAGTCTTGTATGTGACAATCAAACTCTCTTGAAGCATACAAATAATAATAATCATGATGAAAACCTGATGTCTGTATGATATCAACCACTAAACTGCCATATGATCATCTTTTGTATGTGAGATACAATGGGTTAACTTGTCTTCAGCTTAATAATTGACAACTAGCAACTCAATTCCAATTGGTTTCTTGGACAAAGTAGTAGTGAGAGACACAAAATATATAGTTCTGTACATATATATTAAGTATTATTCTGTCTTTTAGATCTGATATCCAACAATCAGTTAATGTCATTTGTACTACACCATGTCTCAGGATAAGTTGAGACAAGCCAGGTAGCTGTTGGACTAGGAACGGGTCGGCCGATGAATAGGCAAGGCTGCCCCAGCGAGTTCATCCCATTATTAGTGACGCATCGCCGATTACTCCACTTAAAATTTTTAATTTAATAAATACGCATTATATGAGAAAAATGTCGAAACTGTTTTTCTTAATTATTATTAAACAAACAATTTGCATGTTTGTCTCATGTTCATTGGCCAATTTTAAGTGTAATTACCAGCTTCTAATTACATGCTTCGGTAATTAAAATTTGTAATAAGTTTCAGTTATAACACTTCAAGTTGATCGATTAACATGAGGCAAACACGCAATTGTTTGTTTGAGAATAAATAAAACCGTTTTTAATAAATAAAACCATATTAATGTTTTTCTCATATAATGCGTATTTATTAGATTATCATTTGTAAGTGGAGAAATCGGCGATGCGTCACTAATGGGATGAACTCACTGGGGCATCCTTGCTTATTCATTGCCTGACCAGTTCCTAGTCCCCCAGCTACCTGGCTTAACCTGAGACGGGGTATAATATAGATATAATTGCTTCCAACAAACAGTTTCTTTAAATGCATTTACAATTGTTTAAGAATACTATTGACTAAGAAGAAATAGTAAATTGTTTTATGCTATTACTTTTTATAGATCGTTTTTCTGGGCATGATGTTGAGTTCTACATTTTGGGGACATGTCAGTGATCGTTATGGAAGGAAACAGGTGAGTTAAGTAAAGAAATAAAAGAATTCATAAAGGAAGACAATTTCCTGAAATTATTTTTAGCATGTCTTAAACAATGGTAATTATTAAAATGGCATGTAGCTACAAGTGCTCAGGATATTCAGAAATTCTTGTTAAGGAATAAGGAAATGCAAAGATTAGTCTAACTATGAGGGTTGTCCAAAAATTAAAGACCGTTTTCATTTTAAAAAGCAGGAAAATTTTATTTTAACAAAAAAAATATTTACTTATCACTTTCCTTAGATTGAGAGTTTCCTTAGGCAATAAATAAATTGTTTTTAATAAAAATTGTTTTTCTTCAGTAATACATACATCTACCTGAAAACCATCCTGGTAAAAAAAATCTTATAACTAGGTCTTTTCAATGGTAGAATATGAATATTTTCCGATCTACAGTGAACATTAAAAAAAAAAAAAATTATAAAGAAGGAATATACAAATAATTTAAATAATTCATGATCCAACAGTCAATTTATGTGGCAAAAACATAAGGTAAAGACTGTTAATTTGTAGGTGTGTTACATACGCGAAAAATACACACCCATTAATCAGGCATTTTCAATAATACGGCATGATTAAAGTCCTGAAGGTGGCAGATTAGTAGATAGTTACATACATTACTCTTTAACTTTTTCAATGTGTTTGACTCCACAGTCAACCTGGGTGAGATACTATTGACCCAACAATGGAGTCAAACTTCTTCTGCTAAGATATAAAATTCATTATCCCTTATAACTGTAGAAATGTCACGAAAAGGCCTAGGTAGGCTCTTTTGTTTCAGGTGGGTATTACTTTTTCTACAGTAATATCTATTTTTTTGTAACTACCATATTATGTTAAACAATATAGTTTACATCAATTTTATGCTGTTCTTTTCTGGTATGTTATTTAAAAAAAATTTCTGGATTTAATAACATCTGAAAATAAGGTAATATAATGATGAGTTATTACATATAAAAAAAAGATATTGTTTATTAAATATGTTGTTTTCTTACCATTTTCATAATAGGTTTGTGTGTTTTTACCATAATTGGTACTATTATTTTATTAAAATGGTTAAAATCTAATTTTTTAATTTTTTAAAGAGTAAAAATGAGTAAATAAATGTTAACACACAATTTTTTTGACTGATATTTACATCACTATTACCTTATCAGTCACAAATCTTTTCTGTTGGGTATTTTTTTGTCTGGAGGACCGGCAGCCAACTTATAACCCCAAAGCAAAATTTCTAAAATAAAATACAGTAGTCTTGATAATTTGAGGTAGATGGCACCGATTTGCCTTTGGATTACCGAAAACTCAGATTACACCGAAATCCGTTCCTGTATATTAAAAAAACAGGGGTTCTAATGAACCCTAATACTATAACTAAGAATGCACAAAATATATTTATAGAACTTTATTGGTTACAGTACTTACATAAATTAATGACTCTTTGGAATGTATTGTTCTTCACGGTTACAACATTTTTTTGGAAAAAGTTATATGTCTTCTGCATTTGCTTATCAAATTATTTTTATGCTACGAAAAGTTGTAGACGTCTTAGCAGAAGCACACCTGTTAATGTGTTATCTGTCTTTTGTTCAGTATAGTGTAATGCAGTTTCCAAGGTGGTCGAACTTTCACCTTTATTCTCGTTATCACTGAATTCAGTAGTTTTTTGTACCATTTCAATGATCGTAGTATTTTTTATCTCAAATTGTTCACATCTGAATTTTCACAACCTGGATGTTTCTTGATAAGAAATGTCAAATCTGTTTCTTCATATGGATGAATACCACAGTCAACAGTTAGATTATGACTTAGGATTTTATTCCATAACTTACTTGATGTTTTTTCTTTTATTTTGTTCAATGATTCGGCTATCTATTACAAAACTCCCTTAACTGTAATTTTTTTTTTAGAAAGCCTACAATGCTTTATTCCTCTTCAGTACCTTCTAGAAAAATTGTAAAAGGTAACGTGTATTTTTTTCATACTTTCCATAACACACTAATCCATCGGCTGGATTAGACTCATAACATTTGTGGGAAAATATAAAGCATGGATAACATCAGAGCACAATGATCTACATTGGAATACGACGGTGCATTGTCTAACAGTAAAATAGCCTTTCGAGGCAAATTCTTTGCTTTTAAAAACTTTTCAGTTTCTGGTACAAACTCGTTAAAAAAACACTCTTTGAATAGTTATCTATCCATCCAATCAGCTCTTTATAGTTCTTATATGAAACCAGCAATGGTGATGTGTAAATGTTTTTAAATGTCGGAGGCTTAGCTGATTAGTCAACTGGAATTCAACGGAAGCTCGAAAAATTTGGATTTGGAATTGTGAGACATACTGTTTTTTTTATGTCATTCTAATGCTTAAAATTAAACACAAATTTCAAAACTGAGAACTAATTTTTTTATATTTTAAAATAGCTAGAAAATTTGAATTTTTTATTTTCACAAACAGTAATTTCATAAAAAATATTGAGACTATAAAGTATTATGATAATCCATTGAAAACTTCATAATTTGCAACAGCAATATTCCAACGAATTTATACGTAACAAGTCTATTTAGGCATTTTCATATGTTTTTTTCACAAATATGTGACAATTGCTAAACGAAGTTATCTACTCTGAAGTCTTCTACAGATATTGTATAGGTTTTATTATTAACAATTTTAAAATTACATGCTACTCATTTTATAGGCAAACTACTTTGAAATTGTGATATTTCACGTTGTCCATTATTTTTCCATTGCACTGACTTTATGAAGCTATTATTATTACTTGTAAATAATTTTTTCCACCACTAAGTGCAATAATTTTACCTAATGTGATGAGGCACTTTTCGGTCACTTGACCATTGTCGAATCACTGTCGAGGGATTCGACAATGGTCAAGTGACCAAAAGATGCCTCATCACATAAGGTAAAATTATTGCACTTAGTTTTACTTTGAAATTATATTATTTACATTTTATTACAAGATAAAACGAATTAATATAACATTTGTTACAAAACTAGTAAAATATTTGAAATATTTTTTTTGCCAATAAAAAGTTAAAAGAAGCCTTATATTTATCAGTTTTACTGAAAACGGGTAACTAAAACTAGAAAACAAAATATAAAGGTATGTAATATCATTGAAATATGATTAAAACTTTTTAGGTTATACCTAATTCAAAGGTTCAGTTTGATTTAACTGTTGAGAAGGCGCGTATTCCCATATAATAAAACCAGACGCAGAGCGGTACTCCATACCGCTAACATTTGGACTCCTCAATTCTTTCTATTTTAGTCTGTTTTTTGTCATTAGTTTTATTGCTCAGTAATTATAGTTATCAAGAATCATTTTATTACTATATTACATTAATAATTAAACACAATGTTTAGTTATATTATGGATGGAGTACGATTATTTATAATACAAATCTAATAAATAAGTTACAAATCAATAATAATATAATTATAAAATTATAGTAAAACAATATAATTAGCATTTATTGTTGACAATAAAAAAATTGAATTTAAAGCTCAACTTGAAAAAAAATCACGATCTTTTAATACTAAGTTATTATTAATTTATGAGTAAACATTTACAAGTTCTCTTACAAAATGTAGACTAATATAACATTGATCTGGCCTATTGAAAAATTCATGTAGTTACAAAACCTACCCAATACTTACAAAATATGTAGTCTAGGCCTAAAATATGATCAGTTATATTCTATTATGTATTTTAGATTATTCACTATCAGTTTTCTTAGTGCAATAGGCATATCGAATTTGTCGTTTACTATGCGATTTACAAACAAATATTTTACAGGGAGTACAAGGAACTGTAGTTTTATTACTTTTGTGTTTTCACAAGGAGGGCATGGTGCAGTTTTTGAATTATTTTGTTCCACCATTTTATTCCTCAATCGGAATTTTTCAAAAAACTACTTTCTGCCCGAGTTGTCCTAAGAAGAGAGGACTTTGTCAGAATGTTTTTTAAAAATAATTTCAAAATGTAAATTTTTTTTATTGTTTGCCTTTGACTTGGAAATAGAAATATTTAGTGTGTTACATATCTTTGTTAAAATGTTGTAATTTTACTTTTTTATTATTTTTCATTTAATATTTCTAATAATACTCGGGGCTTGTAGGGACAAATGCCCCTATTCATAATGAAACAAATTTTAAATTTTTGTATAACAATTTTTTTAATACAAATTAAATTTAATATAATTCAAGTTTTTTAAAACAAAATTTCCTTATAAACTATACATTTTGTGAATATATTTTCAATTTAGAATTTTTTTATCAATTGTATTTTCAATATGTATCTTTAATCCATCTTGAGATTTTATTGGACATAATGTTGACCATGTGTAAAAACAGGTTCCTGCTCCTAAACATATTTGACCCTGAGCCTTATTTCTAATTATTGAAAATGCAAGTCTTAGAGGAAATTGGTTCACTTCTGGGAATTTAAAGCAAAATATTCTATTCATTTATTTATACTTGAATTTTTTTAACATCTTGAGTTAAAGGTATTATTTCTTTAAGAAAATGTTAACTTTGTCTTTAATCTTGATTCCTAATAAGACTGAATTGTTTTTCTCTTGAAGGCATTAACTACTTGTGCTGTCCTATTGTTCTACTATGGCCTACTTAGCTCGCTTGCACCGAACTATACCTGGATCTTAATACTCCGAGGACTTGTCGGATTTGCTATTGGATGTGTGCCACAGTCGTGAGTAAAACAAAAAGTTATTTTTTTTTAAGAAGCACATTTTGTATTACATTTCCTTTTTCTTGAATTTTGAAGGTAGCCTGGAGTAACATGCACACTGTAGTAGTTGTAATAATAGTTGCTTTTTTTAATGAAAAGTATTTACACACTCAAACACTTTTGTATTTTATTGGGTAGTTTTAAAATGCTTTTGTGGTTTTATTTTGTGTGGTTTGAATGCTGTTGTGGTTATTTTAAATTTAGTCTCTAATTCCGATGTCATATTATATACTTCTTACTTCTTCGCACAGGCGTCCCGCTTCATGTGTAGCCGATAGCCCGATGTCCATGGTAGATGATGGATGCAAGAGTGTAGTAACCTTTATCTCTCAATATGTCCCTCCACAACGACACCACTGTTCTTAAGATGTCCCTTGCTGCTATCGGGTAATGACAATGCATAAGTATGTGCTCCAGATCCTCCTCTTCAAACCCACATAGGCTGCATTCAGGTGAATCCGTGAGGTTAAAACGGTAAAGATAATTCTGAGTCACAATGTGTCCTGTTCGTGCTCTAGCTGCAAAAGTTGCTACTGAACGGGGGATGTTATTATACATGTCTTCTTTTGCGGGCTTTGGCTGTATTTGATGCAGGTGGCGACCCGTGGCTCCTGTATTCCACCTATGTGTCCAGTGAAGCCTACAATGTTTGTCAGCTGAACTTTTGCACTGCAGCAACGAGAATCTACCCTCGTCGCAAGTTCGCATTATGCAAGATTCTTTTGCGATTCTAACTGCTATTTCATTTCCGGGAACTCCACAGTGAGATGGGACCCACTGGAAGGGTATGGATTTGCTCAAGATGTGTAGCTTATTATATATGTATGTGACTCATGATTATAAGAATGAAACCACTGAGTAAATGTAAGATTTTTGGATATAAATGACTAAGGTTGGTCTATAAAGTTTAACAAGTATTCGGGTTGAAGTGTACTAGATCTTCACCATACCTACAATATGCTAAACTGCATACTTCTTAAAATAGCAAATGTAACACAATTTTAGATTATCTAAATTGATGGATTGGTCATTTCTTAATTTAAAAAAAAGCTTAATGTTTGAAAACTGATTTGAATAAGTGCTAAAAAGGTTGATCAAGATTATTTTACTTTGGGGGGGGGGGAGTTCAGGAATAAAATTCTATAAACTACAAAACATCAGAATATGAATGCACAATATGAGTACAAAGCAAAAGTATTATACAGTAGAACCTCATTATAGTGGACCCTATTAACACTTTAGTAGATGCATCTTCACTGTTATTTAAATGGTTGCATGGATGATTTTTGTCCCAACTATTACTTTTATTTTATTACAGTTTTTTAAATTGTCAAGTTGTATTTATAAAAATAATGCACTATAAGAATTACAAAGACAACTTTTAAATTAAAAAGATATTTTATATTTTTAATATAATTTTGACACTTGTGGAAAAATTAACTGAATATAAACTAGAATGAAAATAAATTAATTTACAATTAAATAACTTTTATTAAAAAACTGTCTTTATATAAATGAAAAGAGCTCATTTATGTTATACAACAATCAATTTAATTATAATATCGGTCACAAAATTTTCTGGTGGTCAGGCAACATCTAGATATTGCAGTTTCTATATGATTTCCTTGTTGATTTGACTCTCACTGTTGGAAAGATGAAATAGAGACACTGATGAAGATCGCCACAGAGCGATTGTAAATGTTCTGTCTAAGTAAGTTTTTACAAATTTACAAAATAAATTAAAGTTCGGATAGTCATAAACTAATGTAAAAGTATAAATAATATTCGAGCTGGCTTGTGAGTGAAAGTTATAATTAAAGAATAAAAATATGGTACAACTCACAAATATAACATTTTTTATTTCATACGCGTTTCAACGACTAATTTGTCGTCATCCTCAGTGAAGATACACAAATCAAATTAACTAAAAAAAAATATATATATTAAACATAACCTAATAACCTAGTTAAAACTTTATAGGTTATGTTAAATATATTTTATATATATATATATATATATATATATATATATATTAGTTAATTTGATTTGTGTATCTTCACTGAGGATGACGAAAAATTAGTCGTTCAAACGGGTATAAAATAAAAAATGTTATATTTGTGAGTTGTACCATATTTTTATTCTTTAATTATAATGTAAAAGTGATTAAGTTTCACTGAATGTAATGGACTACAAAATTTAAGAGGAATATTAGCCTTTGTTTACATTCACTTTTGGTTGTTGATTCTTGGTTAATAGAATCTTCAATCACCTAAAACGCTTTATTGATCATTTTCAGTTTTCAGCCACCCCAAAAAATGTAAATATAACTACTACACTTCAAAGCAGTAAGGAAACTAATGTTTATTTGATAAGACAATTTTCAAATAGTTTGTAAAAGTGGTAACTGGGATGCAATAGTCCAATAGCCATGTAGGCGTTGAAATAAAAGTTCTATACATACTACTAGAATGTTATTATTTTTGCATTATTCAACTTTTAATGAATAAAGCAGTACCTCTATATTCCTACACCCCACAATAAACCAGCTTCAAAGGTGCCCACCCCCAAGGTTGTGATTTAATTGGTTCAAGAATCCCAGTCATGTAGCTCCAGCTAATACAGTAAATACTTATTTATTTAATTTTAATGTCTGCTTCTGATAAACGGATTGATGTGTTTGTTTACATTGCTTGTCAGTTGTTTATGGAACTATTTAACATCTTACAAATACTGCTTGGTTTGACCTCACTTTTTGAAACTTTGAAACCCTATTTGGTGTCATCATGTTTACTTATACTTAAAGATTAAGGTACAAAAAAAAATTCAGTATTGATTCAAGTACATTGAATATATGAATTATCGTAGATCCTCTTTTTATATGTAATAAAAATAGAAACACTAATGTAAAAAACATTGGTTTAGTGCATTAACATTGATATTGCGCCTTATGGAATTAGAACAGCCCTGAGACAAAGTGATATTGGCACCTGTGTAAAATGTTTATGAAAACATTTAAATTTTTACTAAATAACAAAATAATTATTCAAACAATTGAGTGTTGTAAAGCATATATCATAATTTTAAAAAATACAATATTTACATTTTGCTCTATCTTTTACATAATACTGGTACTATCAAGGGTTCTTGCAGAAGCCTGGTTATATTCCAGAAACAATATAGGGTGGAGCTATAAAAAGACTAAAATTCACCAAAAGGAGTTTTTCAATATAACTACATACTAACAGGAAGTACTATTATAATTATTGTAAAACAAATACTTTCTTCAAAACTATAATAGTGGTAAAATATGAAAAAATATATAAGAACATTCACTCAAACAATTAGAGTAATAACAGAAATATCCAGTGCTACAACAAAACAAGTTCAAAGGAACACCAAAAAAAAAAAAAAAAAAAAAAAAAAATTGGTTCATCAGTGAAACTTAAATGACAGAATAAATCCATATTTGTAACCAAAATCTATTTGAAAAAGTACCAGAGTAACCTCCTTGACCATAAAAAAACCATGAAATTTTTGCTTGAATAAAGAATATCTATGCATCTCCTGCTTTCTCCAATGAGTTCATACTAGTCAGCAAAACAATTCAGAGCATAAATCGGAAATAAATTTGTCTTTAGATACCTTCCTCAAGGAGGGAAATTTTTTAAAATCAAATGTGCCTAGAAACGCTGTATTCAACTAAATGCTGTTTCCAGAGTGAACCTAAAGATGCACTTCTAATTAAAGAGGTCAATTTGTTTTATTGCATTTCAGATACACTAAATGTAAGTTTAAAAAAAAATTATTTTGGATGTCTCTTTAAAATATTTAGATCTGAGTACACGGTTTATGCGGGTATTATGATAAGTCATTTCAAAACTGACTTTTAAGTGCTTAAATTTACAGAAAAATATTAAAATCGAGTTTTTACTTTTGTAACAAGTTTTAATATGTTGTGTTATAAATTAAAAAGTGAAGTTGTTATCCTAACTTTCATAGTTGGATTAATTTTGCTTTGAAGAAAGAGGCACTGCTTATATAACTAGTAGAATAATCTATATTATCTGCTTGCTGTAGTTGATTATGTATTGTTACGCATGTTAGCATCAACTGTTGTTGCCAGAGTGACACTGTATGCCGAGTTCCTGCCATCAAAGCAACGAGCCAAATGTGTCGTCCTATTGGATGTAAGTAATTAGTTCATAAATGATTTATAATTCAAAAACATAATTTTCATCTAGTGTCCCTGATTTCTTACAACCTCAAGTTATACTTATAGGTCCATTGTTAAAGAAGAGAAATTTTCATTCAAACTCTAATATTTTTCTGTTTTATCATCCGATTGTATTTAATAGTTTATTTGTATATTCATCCAATATATTTCCTAGAATTGCTTATTTGTAGTTTTGAGTTATTGGAATTATTAATATTTTTCATCAAATCCAATTAATTTTTACATTATTTTAACAATATATTGGTGTTATAAGTATTGAATATTTGTTTTTATCATACTGAATTAAAATTAAAATTATTTAATAACATTCTTTTTTGCTTATTTTTACTCTTAGATCTTCAGTAATATTATATTTTTCAATTCATTTAATTACTATTTTATTACATTTTATTCATTTTTAACATTTAATTTCTAATTGGGTGTAGCAATCTAGATATTAAAAAAACATACCAACTCTAGTATGTAAATCATCCTGATTTTAAACATTTCTGCAGGATAAATTTATTATTTAGTTTTTATTGTTTTTTAAAGTTTAATACTTGTTAATGATTTGTTGACATTAATTTTTAAAATTTTTATTTTAAAAAAATTTAAACTTTCCTCTTCATTGAAGTAACTTTAAAGAAAAGGTTTATGTTAGGTAAAACAGTACCTCAAAATTTTTCCATCACCATCTTTTAAGTCTATTACAGTGAGTATAGACTGTATAGACTTCTTCACTGATAAGTTTAATGGACATGTCTATTTCATTCATGTTAATTGCTTTCAAAATGGAAATATTTTAATCATTTCTGTTGAAAGTATTATTTAGTTCGTTATAATAGAAATTCAATTGTAACACTCAAGTTTTTCTTATGTAAGTATTATTTCAGTATAAGGCCTCCACAGCAATGTAGTTTTCATTTTGAACATGTATAGTGTACACATGCATATATCAGCTAGTTACAGATGCCATCTTATAGTTCAAAATACCTTCAGCTATTGACAATCTCACGAAACCAAAATGATTATCATTCATATCTCAAATAAAAGACATATGGACATGGCTGAAGCTCATCACTAAATAATGAAATTTATAGGAAAACACTCTGATATTTTGCTAGAAAGTAAAGTTCACACAGTTTCAGCCTAGGGAATGATATGAAACATGTTTTGGGGTAAACAAGGTGTTTTGAGGGGAGACGGGAAATGCCAAGTGATATTGTATGACTAAATAGATTGCATAATGTGGTTATAAAGAAAAAATTGACAGTAAAGGATTGTCAAAATTATTGTGCAGCAGTGGTTTTCTTCTCAGGTAGCTGATTTATATAAAGATTGAATATAGAATCTAAATCTATTACAACAAATGTCATTATTTTAGGCAGTAGTTGTACAGAAAAAGTATAATCCAGGTTCTTAATGTAAAAATACATTTTTTCATATATCATAATATTTTTGCCATTCAAACGGTATTTACTATACAAACAAGTTATAAAAATGGCCTTTCTCTGAATTACAGAAACACTATATTTTTATGAGTTTTTTGTAGAAAATGAACCTGTAATATGATACTTTGATTACACAATGTCCAATACCTCATATAGTTTCTGAGTTATGGGTGAATTACCAAAAACATTTTTTTTTAGTATAAGTAATCCTGTTTCATTTTTATCAAGTTTTTTCATCATGTTTTAGTTATTCATTTATTTAGTTAACACGTTCATTGCCAAGCTGGAAATTGGAATTTTGTGTGGTGGTCAAATTTTTGTTGTTGTTTTATTTAGTTATATAGTGCTCAAAATAAGTAAATATAATATTTACAAACTTTATTATTATGTACTTAGGAATTATGGTCTCTAATATTTATCACGCGATATAGTGATTGGCCATACATAAGGCGATTTTTGCCCATATGGCCAAAAAACGTGATATCCCGTGATATATAATTCGGACAAAAAGGGTACGTAGTTTACAAATAAAAGCCATTCAAACATATAAATTGTAATAACTTTAATTAGCTGACATTTATAATGAGGCAAAATTTGAAAAACTCACTCTAGATTATAATTCACTTATACATTCAATATTTACAAAATGGTTTCAAAATATATAACT
This sequence comes from Prosapia bicincta, assembly GCA_036971475.1. Classification (NCBI taxonomy): domain Eukaryota; kingdom Metazoa; phylum Arthropoda; class Insecta; order Hemiptera; family Cercopidae; genus Prosapia; species Prosapia bicincta. The sequence goes on along the minus strand of JBAIZL010000006.1, from coordinate 43,019,969 downwards.
ATTTAGCATTGCAATCATGCGATCAAAAAAAAACAGTCAAAACATAATGGTGGAGCACCTGGATAGTTTTTACACTCACTTGTGGTGTTTATCCTCTTTTTATTTTTGTAGCAATTTCTGTAATCTTTTCTAGTAGTTGCATTTACTGTTTTGCCGGTGCTGAAACATCGCGGTTTGGCTTTTTCAATTTTAGTTAGCTTGTGTTGGACTCGGTCTCCTCGTGCCTTCTGTGTTGTTTGTGGCTCAGAATCTAGTAATAACTCTTCAACCTCTGTAATTAAAAAAAATGTTTTTTTGGACGATCGGCATTTCACTGAACCTTTTCGAGGGCCCTGGTTGGTCACTCATAATTAAAAAATCAAAATCAACACTCAAATAATTAAAAACCGAATATCAAAACGCTAAATCAACGAATAACTGAACAAAATTATCAAGATGTTACCTTATCCGAACGCTACCACTGTGTGCACTGGCTGACAAGAACAAAACAAAATGGCTGGTGGCCATCCCAACTACAAAAAGGTCAATCCCTTCCCTAGTAGCCAATATAAGTAGTACGCACAATTTCGCTGTGGCCGATATAATAATTCACTCAGAATTTGGATAGCAACGGCCACGCGATAACGCGTGATCGGCCGCCCGGTAAGAACTGACATCACACGATATTGCGTGATTGGCAATGAACGTGTTAAGAGTATTCTTGTTGCAATTAAGCTTTTTTCCTTTTCCACTAAAACCTTTCCAAAACTTTTAATCAATTGAACCCCTCTAGTTAAATTCGTATCACGTAAGCAAAAGGTTGTTTGATAAGGTGAAGGAATCCAGTATATGCTCTTCAGCAGCAACAGGTTAGTGAATTCTTTTTTCTTAATCTTTTACCTACGTAACTGTCACACTAAGTCACTATGTGTCTCAACTTACAGTGAATTAATGGTTTTACCTTCCACTTTGGAAAACCTAGGCTCTGTACATACTCTTTGTTTGTTACATACGAGTGAAATCTTTTCTGTTTTGTATTTTTAAAATTTAATACTGATGGGTCGGTTAGTTAAGTTTTAATATTTAATCAAAAATTTGCCATAATTTGTGAAAAAATTAAATTTTGTTTATTTTTTCAATAATGATGAATATTATTAGATTTTGAAATTAAATCTCTACTCTTCTTTTGAATGTGATACGTGATTCGTCCATAACTAGCAAAGACTTTTAACTCATTTATTATGCAAACATACATTTTCAATATAAACTGAACAAAAATTAAAAGTGTGGTTTATTTTACAGTGCTTTTGGGCTCTTGGAGCATGTTTTGAAGTAGTTTTGGCTCTGCTTATAATGCCAACTCTAGGCTGGAAATGGCTTTTGGCTCTTTCTACTGGACCACTCTTGGCATTTGCTCTCATTTGTCCAGTAAGTAGTCTAGCATAAGAAGTTTAAGTGTGAAACATTTTTGAATAGTTAATGGGTTTATAGAAGATAAGAAGTTATATTGTGTATGGGATTAAGGGTTGCTTCTCTAAATTAGAATTTCTCTCTAGAATAAGGCCATAAAACATATACTTTATTTTCTATGTTTACTGCTTATGTCATTTAGAAAATTGTGTACACTACTTTCCTTTTGATTAAAAATTGCAAAAATATCAACTACATATCTTGACTGCTAAGATATAAGTTGAATAAATTAGTCTAAAATGTGGAAATGTTATCTTGAACTTTCATCCAGAAACGTAACATCCAGAAAGATCACAGATACAGAAAACATAGCTTTATTGGTAAACAATGAATACTATGCCATTTTACATTACTTTGTTTTAAAAATTTTATCTGCTAAATAACGTCCTCCATTGTTGATACATCAACAAAGTCATTCATTCCCGGAAGTTCTCCATAGTCTTTTGTGTCGTTTCTCTTGGAATGGCTGTAAGTGCTTACAGATTTGTGGAACGATGTTTCAATCTCTAAGTGTCCCCCCCCCAAAAAAAAATCAATAAGACGATAAATCAGGCGACCTTGGGGCCAGGTAATGTCACCCTACAAAGAGACAAAATGTCCAAGAAACAACTCCTTCAACATTACCATAGAACGCCGAGAAGTATGAGATGTGGCTCCGTCTTGCTGGAACCAAACCTCTTGCTCCTCATGGTCTACAACTTACTGGTATAGACGAGGTTGGAGGAAGGTCTCTACCATGTGACAGTTTGGGGGTTGTGGAACTGTGCAACCTGTCCACGAGTCGCCACTGAAAATTTGTTAAAATCTCATGAAGACAGCAGAGGAGTTAAGGTTATTTAATTAAGTTATCAAGCCGTAGACCATTAATAGGGTATCAGCCATTGAAGAAAACGATTAAAACAAGATTTTGGGTGACTAAAATAAAATGGCAAAGAGTTAGAAAACTATCCTTACAATTACAGATGGGCTGAGGTTGCCAAATTAATTAAATTAGGAAATGCATAATGTGTGAAAAAGCATTATAAGACTCAGGAAGCCTTTGATTAATTATTCTGAAAGGACTTCAGTTTGCAGGGATTAAATGTTTGCAATTCTGTTCCAAATAATATGCAGTTACAGTAGTACATCGATTATCCGAAATAGTTGATTGATTGTAATTTTTGTTGTTAAAGAACTAACACTTTTTTGCTGTTAAATCCTGCACATGTTTTAATGTTCGATATTATTGCATTTTCAACTCCATATTCACGAGATAAACTTCATTCACTAGTTTGATTCTTCAACTGGTTTATTATTTAAAATTTATCGGGAATACAGAAAATGTGTTTATGTGTAACTGCCATTAAAGTACTAAAGAAATGGCATCAGTACTACAAACATAGATTTAAATGCTACTGAGAACTTGCGGTTGAGGCTTAGCACATAGGTAGGCAATATAGCACTATTGATTTGGCCAACTGAAGTGATATTTAGTCTAGCTTATGTCTAGGCTAATCTTTTATTACTCTAATTTTACACTACTTAACTAAGTGAATACGTAATTTTTTACTTGCTGATGCGTTTCAAAACGATCGTTCCTTTTACGAAGCTAACCCTCTACTATCGTTTTGAAATGCGTCAGCAAGTAAGCAATTACGTATTCACTTAATTAAGTAGTGTAAAATTAGTTTAATCAGTGAATTCAAGATGGTTACATCAAGAAACTTTAATCTTTTATGTTTACTGTATAGGTAACTAAAAAAAATAAGTCAACCCTTTAAGCCAGAAAAGGGCATCAATGCAATCGGGTACCATTGCATGCAGTGTATTGTCTTATAGAAATGTTCATTGCTGTGTCATGTCTCTTTTAAAACTGCTACCCAAGGCCTAGGAACTTGGTTCTCTACAATGATCTCACATATCTGTTACAGATTTTTTATATCAAAGTTTTGACCAAATCTTGGAGGTTTAGAAGAACTTTTTATCATATTTGTAATAATGATATAATATTAATAGTTATGATGATGATTTTGGTAGTTATAATTATAAAATTAGTGGAACAGGTTTTTAATTTCTGATTTTATTAAAATAAAATTGAGTTATAAATGTTGTCTTAGCTAAAAGAGTAATGTGTATTTAGGTAACCAGTAAAATTCATCGATTTATCTTCAGTATCTTTTGAGATATTGCAGTTGAAATTAAGCACACTAAAGGAAGATATGTTAGTGCCACTTAAATTCTGTTAGGAATCACCCTGCATTATTTAAATACTGCCAGGTTTTCCCTTAATAAAGTCCATTTTTACTTACTACACCTGTATGCATGTAAAGTAGCCTACACAATTATAATTCAAGTTACACAGAATTTGATTTAAGTGACATTTTGATATCTATTAAATATTTAAGTAACAACATCAATGTATAATTTTATCCTAGTTCTTCAAAATGGGAACAATGCCAGAACTTGTTCCACTACTGAGATAAAAGCTTGACAGCAGTGATTAATAATTTTGATTTTTCCTGATAATCATATTTTTTGTTCTGTTTGTACTATTGATAACCATTAATTTTATAAATTAATTTGATAAAATTGATATGGTACTGTTAAATATTGATTTTTATAGTTGACGGAGATAAACATGTATGTAAGTTGAGCTATATATTTGACACATTTTTTTCATTTGTTAATTGCTGAATATGGTAGAATTTAACTATTTATTGTGTTTTATTGTTTGATGACAGTGGCTTCCTGAAAGTGCCAGATATCACGTGGCTTCTGGACAACCAGACAAAGCACTTGTAACGTTACAAAAAGTCGCTGAGGACAATGGCAAACCAATGCTGCTTGGTCGTCTAGTTGTGGACGATTCTACTCTTGGAGAGAGAGGCAGAGTAGGAGATTTGTTGATCCCACAACTGAGGAGAACTTCTTTTCTACTTTGGTTTATCTGGTAATAAACTTTAAAAAAACATATCATATATGTGTCATAAAACTAATTCAATTGCTTTTGTTATGGTTGTTATAATAGACTAAGGGAAAACTGATAGGAAAACTTTACTAAGCCAACTTAAACTCCAGATTAATTTATTCCAGGAGAAGCATTTTACTGAACTTTCAATGAAACATTGAAATTTTAAAATGAACTAAAGGGAATGAAACTTTATTGACAATGCAAATGTTGGTGTAAAGTGTTTGAGACAAAGTGATGTAAAAGAGGAATACTACACAAGCAACACTTTTTACAAGTGACACAGTTAGAGTGAAGACTGACAGATCAATATTTAAGCATGAAATTAATTATAAAATGATTATTTGAGTTGATTTTTTTTTCAAAGAAGTAAAAACTACAAAATATTTTTTCTTAGATCCAAACAGATACATATTCATATCCCTTATACATATTCATTTGCTCATAAATATTGCCCCAATATTTTAATATCAGGTGAATTTTAATATATATATATATATATATATATATATATATATATATATATATGAAGTTAATATATTACTTACAATAGTAATATATTAACTTCATAAAGTCGGTGCAACAGAAAAACAATGGATAACGTAAAATATCAAGAATATATATATATATATATATATATATATATATATATATATATATATATTTATTTTATTTCATTCTCTCATATTTCTTTTTGTGTTTTCTCTTTGATTGACAAAGACCACTGTGTGGTTGAAATATATCATTGGTTAAGTGCTTTTATGTGTTTCTATTTCAAGACTACAGAGTGGACTCTTACCAAGGTAAGTCTGTCAGTCTCCTAGTCCAAAAAATCTATCTATCTATATATATTTATATATATATATATATATATATATATATATATATATATATATATACGAATTTTTGGACTAGATAAGAGACTGACAGACTTATCCAATGGCAATAGTCCAAAGCTGCAATCTCTTATAAATAAATAGACACATATAAAAACTTATCACACTATTGAAATATTTCGATCAAAAATGATCTTTGTCAATCAAAAAAGGGAAAAAGAAAAGATTGAAGTGAATCACAGATGTGTATAAATAACTAAATGTCACAGATTTATCGTTTATGATATAGTGCTATATGTGATTTGAATAAATATTGATTATTTGAAACTAGATATTAATAGTGTCAGAAGGAAGGTAAATGGAGTTGATAAAAATTGTAGAAGTTAGGGGGAGTTTTATCTGATGTTGAGGTTAGGAGGCTCTCTAGATCACTGGAGTACCACTGGTATGATAGCTCCCATATTCTCAGTTCTGAAGGGTTGCAATTAGGGGGGAGGGCCTTAATTATTTTGGTGGTATAACAATCATTGAATGATATGATGTTGTGACTTGCAGCGTGTTGAGCGGTTGGCCTGTATATGTTCATGGTTCCAACGTCATGTCTGTGGCCATTCATTCAGATGCTCAGACTAACCTTGGTGAGGCAACTAATCAGGAGTACAATAATAGTGCAACATTGAAGCAAATTCCAATATGTTGAAATTTCAGTTAATAAAATAACTAAATTATTTTCAGAAATTGGAAGCACTTTTTGAAAGATAAAAAAACTTTTCGGTGAAATAGAGAGTGGACCTGCTTCTAGGAAAGTGAACGTATTCAGTCCTGTTAAAAATAGTTTATTTTAGGGATATAACCATAATTTCCCCCACTCTTCCTCAAAACCAGATAGGATGATCCGGTGTACTGTGTTAGTTCAATGTTTTTACCGGAATTTATGACTTACTGTAATTGCTGCTTTACATCCCTACAGCTGTAGCATTACACCCCTTGCAGCTGTAGCATTACATCCCTTACAGCTGTAGCATTATATCCCTTACAGCTGTAGCATTACATCTCTTGCAGCTGAAGCATTACGTCCCTTGCAGCAGTAGCATTACATCCCTTGCAGCTGTAACATTACATCCCTTACAGCTGTAACATTATATCCCTTACAGCTGTAGCATTACATCTCTTGCAGCTGAAGCATTACGTCCCTTGCAGCAGTAGCATTACGTCCCTTGCAGCTGTAACATTACATCCTTTGCAGCTGTAGCATTACATCCCTTGCAGCTGTAGCATTACACCCCTTGCAGCTGAAGCATTACATCATTTGCAGCCTCAGTATTACGTCCCTTGCAGCTGTAGCATTACATCCCTTACAGCTGTAGCATTACATCTCTTGTAGCTGAAGCATTACGTCCCTTGCAGCAGTAGCATTACGTCCCTTGCAGCTGTAACATTACATCCCTTGCAGCTGTAGCATTACATCCCTTACAGCTGTTAACATTACATCCCTTGCAGCCGTAGCATTACGTCCCTTGCAGTTGTAACATTACATCCCTTACAGCTGTAGGTTTACGTTCCTTACAGCCATAGCATTACATCCCTTGCAACGGTAGCATGACTTCCTTTGCAGCTGTAGCATTACATCCCTTACAGCTGTAGCATTAAATCCCTTACAGCTGTAGCATTCTCTTAATTTAAAACATAAACAAGAAACATTATTCTAATTAATGTTTGAGTGTTAGTAGCAATATTGTAAAAGTATAATGTTATAAAATAGAAAAACAGCCTTGTTTTAGTGATTGACAAATTATTGTTTTGCTTTACAAATAGCATAATAAGATATATTTGTCAAAACATATTTTTGGATACACAGGACTGCTTGTGCTTTCTGTTACTATGGTGTTGTTTTAATGACAACCGAGCTGTTCGAGGCATCTGAGCTACGATGTAAGGGTAGCACTGGTATCTTGAAACCTGCTGATACCTGTTCAGCAGATTGTAGACAACTCAATACTCAGGATTATATGGATCTTCTGTGGACTACTTTAGCTGAATTTCCAGGTTTGTTTAGAATAACATATAATTTAATTGTAAAACAAAAACTATTAACATACAGTAGTATAATAATGGTATTGTAGGTAACATTTCTAGCATATTGATGAACACTTATAATATATCACTTGATATTGTGTTCCTTATAAAGTTGAAGGAAATTGTATGCCTCTAACAAATCATACAAATTTATACTCAAAACTGTAAGTTTTTAGCTCTAACCCAATGATGTAATTGTTATTTCAGCATGCACAGAATCAATGTTAGTTGATTTTGAGAATTTGTTGACATTTGTTAAAAATTATTTTTGTTTGTTTTTTGTATTAATGTTTTTGTTTATAGATAAGTTTACATTTTTTGTTTTGTTTTATATATTAATTAATAATGTTTTTGTTTTAAATAATGATGAACATATAATGTTACTTATGTGATAAACTAAAAAAAAAAAATTAATTTTTCAACGAAAAAAGTGTTAAAATTTTTTTTTCATAAAATAAACTTGGCGCACTATATATTTCATCAAAGTACAGTTAAAACAAATAAAATTTTACCTGTTATGGGTAACAGAATAGTATGTTTTTGTTAATTTATATGCTTATGAATATTACATTATTATTATTTTTATATGCAATTAACTAAAATAAATTTTCCAATTGAAATTTTCAAAGTAAAAACATCTTTTGTATATTTTTCATAAATTAAACATGACACACTGTATATTTTACCAAGGTACAACTAAAACGTTACACAGAAATAAAATTTGACTGATCTGTATATACCAATATGGAAAACATTTGATGAGATGAAGGATCTTATGATACACAGGTGTACCCTTAGCCTGTATGAGATAGTAAAAATACTCCAGTATCAGGCAGACCAAATAAGCAAAATAAATATCCTGTTATTTGTAAAATGTGACCAGAGGACATGCCAACTTAATCTAGCAGGGAAATAACCAATTTCTTTATCACATTTTTGTTATACCTTGACCAAAAGTTACACTCATGTCTTAGCATTATGTCCAGAATGAGCATGTCAAACCTTTGTGTCTACCTCAATGGCTTAATAGTTTTGGCTGTATATTGCCGAGTCGGCCAATCAGGATATTGAATTTTATATATGGAGATTATGACATCTTACTTAATAAAACTTTTTCCCACGAACTTTCAAGTAAAAAACAAAATCGAATGGTCAGAGTGCATCATTAACTATTAAACATATGAATCACCTTTTAATAATTAATTTTTACCCTAATATTGAAGTATTAAGGTTTAAAGATTTTTTATATTGATTTTAAGTTGACAAATTTAAAATTTCTGCAACATATACATTTTTTAGCTGTTTACTCTATCTGTGGTATTGTTTAATAGTGATTAAGTTAGCGACATAATTGAAAATTGTCCGATTTTCATAATTCAAAATTTGTGCTTTAGAGCTAGAACAATTGACTTTAAAGAAGCCTCTGTTATTATGGTCTCTGAGCATTGACTTTTCAATAGTTTTTTTTTAGATTTTTGTTTGCTGCCTTTTACCGGTTAAAATTCAAATTTTGCTAAATCCTTCATAGTGTGCCTCTTTTTTAGTTTTCTCTGTCATGGTTGCACTCATAAACTTTTGGGTAAAAAATTAAACCTGTTGTTCATACCACTTAATTAATTATATGTCATGACACGTCATTTAATTATGTGTTTATTATTAAATATCTGTGACAATATTTTTATTATGAAGATTTTTATTATGAGAGCAACATTTTATTACGTCATTATAGTCTCTGATGCTGCTGGTGTGTATGGTTAGCTATATAATTATATATTTGTAAAAGATTTTTAAGAATATACTTTTAAAGGGGTTTCTTTTTCGAATTTTAGCATATTTGTTTATTAAAAATTTGCCGAATACTGTAATAGCCACCTCTTTGTTAAGAAATATATCTATCCTCAATATTTTTAGTTTATTGTGCTGTCATAGTTTCTGTTGTGCATTGATCATTCAGTCATTGAGCCAATCGGAACATTGTATCCCTGTTCAGATTTAAGTTGGGAATCTATCTGTTAATAACTTACAAATTATTATTTTTTTGTAGAAAGGATTTTGAAATTAATGCTTACTATAAAACACCTAGTTATACTATATATCATATGTATTGTGCATTTCTTGTAAGAAGGATATTTTGTGATTTCTACTTGTTAAAATTAAAACTGTGTGCATTGACAAATATAATAGTCCCTTTTAAATTTGAAAAGAGATATAAAATTGGTGTGTATATATATATATATATATATATATATATATATATATACACACACCATACAAAAGTACGTTTGTTGAATTTATCTTCACCTGAGCTACTAGTTTTCACTAAAAACACTTGTAAATATATCATAGCCCCTAATACTCACCAAAATACACCCCCACCTATACCCTAACCTACAAAAACATTGAGTTCAGTTAACGGTCTGAGTTGACAATGGGACACATCTCCCGAAACGGCCATCCTCAACAAATATAAGTAAGTGCTACTATAGGCAAGTTGTAAAATATTTACAAGTGTTTTTAGTGAGATACAAATGTAATTTTGTAGAATAGAAAACCCTCTATATTTCTAAGCATCGAAAAACTCAACCTAGATGATGAGTAGCAAAAACACTATTTTTACTTAAAATTTAGTGCACTATTCATATTTTATATTATACTCATACTACATAACAAATATCAGTATATTTGTCTATACTGATACCACATACTTTATTTTATTTATTTAAAAAATGATTTTTTACTTTGTTTTACACTTAAATAAAGTTTTTTGTTGTTCATAAAATGTTTCACATTCACTCAAGAAATTAAATGGTCTGGTTCAAATTTGAGTGCTGTGAATACTTGGAATAGTAGGGTAAATTACTCCAGCGGCAAAATTTTGTTGAATTGAAAACTTTGTAAAATAGACGTATAAGAGCAGTTTGACTGTGTGCCTGTGCGTGCTTGTGTCTGTGTGTGTGTGCGTGTGTGTTTTGCACGGTTATAAGAAATATTTTTTTATCTAAAACTTGGCCTAATATTAAAATCAGGGCCACAATCTGGGCTATCACAACCTCACCTTAAGGGTGAAAAGCTTTAATTGAGTCAAATAACCTTTTATCCTGATCATTAGTAATCTGTTAGGCCTAAGTATATTATCAGAACCTTCATCCAAATCACAGTCTAAATCAAATTCCAATAAACATTCTTTAATCATGTCTGCATTTTATATGTTCAATATAATTTACAAAAATCAATGTAAAAAATTACTATATCTAAGGAGATAAACTATAAATGTAGATAAGTACAAAATGTAGAAGAGAAAACATTACTAAAATATACTTGTCTGTATAAAAGCTCACTATTTTATTGATAAAAAAGGACAGGTAACCAAATTTCTTATTTTCCAGGAAAAATAATAGTGGGTAATGAGTCACAAAAACCAATATTTATATTTAACAAAAATACATGGGATATTTTACTTTGCCCTATGCCATAATCAGGTTACAATATAAGGGCCTGGAAAGTCTGGTATAAACTCAGGCTTAGTATATAAATTGTTGAATTTGATAATTATACCATAGAACTTGGACATCTCTTTCATTATTCCATTTGTTGGGTTATAAATTTGTCATTTCTACCATGGTTTTTATGTATGGTATCTTTGTTCGTTATTTGGTTATAATGTTGATGTTTCTATCAAAAGTGCTTGGATATGTGTATTATTGTGCTTTAGTTATTTTTTACTTGGGCACATTATGTGTTCATTACATGTTAGGTGGTATTAATTACTTCTAAATTGGTGTTTCCGCTTTATTATTTTTACATGTTTTATTTAAAATGGGTAGATTATGTTTTTAACAGCTGAATATATAGTTAATGTAAATAATAATAATAAATGAAGTTTTAATGTTTTTTTTGGTTAGGTATATTTGCAACTATATTTGTGATTGAAAGATTTGGAAGAAAGAGTACCATGGCAGTACAGTTTGTTATATTTGCTGGCTGTGTGTCCGTGCTGTTCTTCTGTACAACGAAGTAAGTAAACGTATTGTTACCACTTCAGGAATATTCAGAGCAACTAGGGTCTCAAAGTACTGAACATAAACAGCAATTTCTATATTTCTGTAAACTCTAGGGGACTCTTTTTATTAAAATAATTTTTAACATTGCAGAATAATTTTGTAATTACTATATAAACTGCAAGGTGTGGTTGTATGTGCACTCAACTCCTGTTAATTCACACTAATTCATGCCAAAACGTGTGTGAGTTACTGAAATTACAAACTCCCCACAAAAATTGTTTAATTGAGTTTAACATCCAAAAAGAAGTAATTCTATAAATCTTATAGGTTTACTGAAAATAGATAATCTACAAAACTAAGTAAATAAATAGGTTATTTAACCTGCAAAATGCATTACAATATATTTATAAATTTACAACAAACTTAGAAAAATAAATTTTTAGGTTTAATAAAATAATAAAAAACTTTTTGGGTTAAGTAAAAATCTGTCATTTTTAATGTTTCAGTACCATTTCATTTTTTCAGTAATATTTTACCATATGGTAGAAACTTTGACTTTTTTCGAAACAATTACAAGCCCTGCAGAACATTATTACTCTTTAAAATGTGCAAAATGAAAGACATAACACGGGACTAGGCTTCAAAGTGTTAATATGCTTGTACATAACAGTATAACTACAAACTATCCAGTTTGGATAGATTAACTCATCCAAAAATAGTAATTCTAGTTACAATAACATTGAAAGTATATCTCTTTTTTATACTTTAGATATCTCCAAGTATAAATTTTTTAAATATAGAAAAGTATCTTATCCAACAAAAGGAATTGCAACAGGTATTTCTTTCTTATTGGGATTGAAAAATGGGTCCCAGCACAGGTGTACTTTTTTCTGTGTGTTTGGCATACAAATCTGCTTGATATTTTTTGCCAAATATTTCCTGGCTCTTTTGGGCCTTGTTGCTGGCATTTTTTGCGTGTAATTATGTGACAATAGATATATAGGCTGAACTTTTACAAGAAAACATTTAGTTTTCAGTATACGTATAATGCACAAGTGAATTTAAAACAACTGTTGAAGATAATTAAAAATATTCTTGCTGTGAAGAAGACATATATAGGCATAATTTTCGAATTAATGTTTCACAGTCATATTCTTCATCTTACATTATTTAATGTAAACATGTGACAACTCAAGACTTTCGAATGGAATCATACATGTTAAAAAACAAAAATAAGGAAAAACTAATAATATAGCTTAAGATCCAGTGGATTCTGCAAAATTTTATTGGAAGAAACTGACAGTTCTGCGTTCTAATCTTTTGAGGAAATAAATATAAAAATTTACTATCCCCTATTGAGAGAATAAATCTTTTGCCAGGACACTAAACATTGTTTTCTTACATGAGGTTTCTATTAATGATAGATATTTGAGTGCAGAGTTTATTTTGTAACACAGTGTACACAATTAAATACAAGATTTGTTTTGGAGTATATTGAGTTTGGCCCAGAACAAATAGTTTGTGGATTATTATTATTATTATACACACACATATATATATATATATATTTTTTTTTTTTTTTTTTTTTTTTTGGACTAGGAGACTGACAGACTTACCTTGGTAAGAGTCCACACTGTAGTCTTGAAATAGAAACACATAAAAGCACTTAAACAATGATATATTTATCAATGATATATAAGCACTGATACAACTTATATTTATTTTATTTCATTCTCTCATATTTCTTTTTGTTGTTTTTTGTGTTTTCTCTTTGATTGACAAAGACCACTGTGTGGTTGAAATATATCATTGTTTAAGTGCTTTTATGTTTTTTATGTCTTTCTATTTCAAGACTACAGTGTGGACTCTTACCAAGGTAAGTCTGTCAGTCTCCTAGTCCAAAAAATCTAAATAATCTTTACCAACCAAAACTAACCTAAATATATATATATATATATATATATATATATATATATATATATATATATATAATATTAAATATGGAGATATGTTTTCTTGTAATATAGTTAATAAATTAGAAATATTTCAAAAACAAGAATACTTTTAATGAATATACTTATTCAAAGCTTTTCGCCGATAAAATAGTACCAGCATCTTCAGGAAATTATTATCTAATCTAATAATATTATTATCTAATAGATAATTATTTTCCTGAAGATGCTGGTACTATTTTATTGGCGAAAAGCTTTGAATAGATATATTCATTAAAAGTATTCTTGTTTTTGAAATATTTTTAATTTATTAATTATTATATATATATATATATATATATATATATATATATATATATATATATATATATATATTTAGGTTAGTTCTAGTAAGTAGAGCTTAAAGCTTATTTAGGAATTTTTGGACTAGATAGGAGACTGACAGACTTACCTAATGACAATAGTCCAAAACTGCAATCGCTTGGAAATAAATAAATATACACATATAAAAACTTATGACACTATTGAAATATTTCGATCAAAAATGATCTTTGTCAATCAAAAAACAGAAAGAGAAAAAGTAAAGAAAAGACTGAAGTGAAGTCTTTTCACTAGTAAGTGAAGGTTTCACATCAGTCTATTCTTTTTCTCTTTTTTGATTGACAAAGATTATTTTTGATCAAAATATTTCAATAGTGTGATAAGTTCTTATATGTGTCTATTTATTTATTTCCAAGAGATTGCAGTTTTAGACTATTGCCAATTAGGCGAGTCTGTCACTCTCCTAACTTGTCCAAAAATTCCTAAATAAGCTTTAAGGAAATTAAGATTCTTAGTATTGTAATTCCTGAAGATGTTGGTAATGTCAACCAACGAAAAGCTTTGAGTGTATTATTCAATAAATTATTCCTGTAATTAGTGTATATTATTTAATCTTAATATATATATATATATATATATATATATATATATATATATGAAGTTAATATATTACTATTGTAAGTAATTTTATCCACCATTAAGTGCAATAATTTTACCTTGAGTGATGAGGCACCTTTCGGTCTCATCACTCAAGGTAAAATTATTGCACTTAATGGTGGATAAAATTACTTACAATAGTAATATATTAACTTCATAAAGTCAGTGCAACGGAAAAACAAGGATAACGTTAAATATCAAGAATATATATATATATATATATATATATATATATATATATATATATATATATATATATATATATGAGATAATCAGAGTTTTGTTTAAATAATATTAAGACTTAATAAAATAATGCATTAAAAGAAACTTGATACTAATTACACAAAGTCTTGTTTCTTGATCATGAAAATGCACTTTATAGAATGTAAAGGTTTGGAGAGAAATAAATACTATTTATCTCTTAACAATAAAATGTCATTTAATAATAACAGTATTATTGCATAAATCTTATAAAAACAAAAGTCAACATTAGGAAAAACTCAAGCATATAGTTTAGGCAACGTTTTGTATATTGTTTTAAGATAAAACCATATTTAGTTAGGCTATTATTCTACAGTGATCAATTATCACGCCCTGCAACTGAGAATTCTAATGTCAGCATGATCCTGAGAGATCAGCCTTTGGTACAGCCATATGTGAGTATTTAAGACTCCCAAATGTTGGTTAACCACAAAATATTGGAAGAGACAGCATAAGCAGTTCGATGAAATAAGCAAATAATTTAATGTATTTGCAGCAATCTATTTATTTCCGTAGTGATTTTCAGACGCCATTCCTGCCTCTGGTAAAATAAAATTAAGTAGCAAACATCATTAGAATATTGTTGTTAAGTAATTGAAATGCCAAGAAATCAAGGTTTCTGAAGATTTTATGAAGCATGGTTATTATTTATTCTACAATTACACGGTATTTGGAAAAAACATGTTTTATACTATATGTTTATAGTTTTACTATACTATATGTTTTATATGAGAGTGTCCTACAAATTTTTACAGATCGTGCTGGAATAGAAAATTCTTTTAAGGCTATACAGATTGAAAAAATCAAAATGCCTGTCACTTACTGGAGAACAGTATTAAATCATCTAACAGTTGGTTTAAGAATGCTATAGGAGTCAAGAAATTACACTTTACATATTTATTTTTTAACAATGAAGACACTGAAATACATCTTATGTTAGAAACGTTGTCACTTAAGGAAATTGAGTGTGCCTCTAAATTACTGTGTTGCATGTTGGGTAGAAGACTTCTAAGGTACATCAAAGCAAACAGTCACGAAAAGATGTTCATTCTGATATTTATTGTATTATTTACTGAGGCGTCTAGGGGTTGATGATATCTTCATGTTACTTATTGGGAAAAAATTCTATTGTCTGGTTTTAAAGATTATTTTTATAGAGAAGTTTTAAGATGAAGTTTCTAAAAAAAAGTCAAAAGGAAATTTGACAGATTATGTATCTTGACGAGATATGAGAAATAGCCCACTCAAAATGATGCTTGTACTTTCTAATACCAACAAACTTAAAAAAGTAATTATGAGGTTATAGTACAGGTAGTGTCTCTTGACTCTCAAAGTCAACAGAAATACAGTTATTTTGAGTATTAAGCACAAAGCAAATGTATATTTGTTGTGGAAAACACGAAATTTGAGGCTCAAGATGGTATTATTGCTTTATTTGACCATGATCATGTTTATGCACTAGTAGTAATGTCTCATGGCCTAATGTGGTACAAAAAATTCCCCAAAATAAAACAAGATACAAAAGATAGCTTGGAGAAATACAGACATACTTTAGTTCCTGGGAAAAAGGTTATGAACAAGAAAGTTTGTCTATAGTGGATTTTGTTGTCCATGATAATTAATACTTTAATACATGCTCTCTCTTTCTCTCTTCTCTCACACACACACACACACACAAACATACTACCTCTCTCTGACACACACAGTCTCTCTCTTTCTCTCTCTCTCCCACACACACACACTCTCTCTCTCTCTCTCTCTCTCTCTCTCTCTTACACACACACACACACACACTCTCTTTCTCACATACACACACACATTTAATGTCACTTTAAATCTTTCGCTAAAAGTACATGTGCCTAAATGATCACTTGAGCGATCACTTTCTAGTGAGGTCAAGATCCTCAGTTGCATTTATAAAAGCACATTTATTGAAATGTTAAAATATTATTATGATTACTGAGGTTAATGAAATGATTGTTATTTTTGAGATTAGGACGTCTTACTTCCTTGTTAAGAATTTCTTCATAGTCATGCTAAATTTAATTTCTTTGTTTTTGCCACAGCCGCTTGTTCTTGACTATCACACTTTTTGTAGCCAGAGGTATCATTGCAGGAGTTTTCCAAGCTGCATATGTCTATACTCCAGAGGTAAGTTTCTTCCAAACAAATAGCCTTTATTTACATTAGTATATTTTTCATTCCTCTAAAAATATTGTTTCACTGAAACACTGACAGAAGGAATGAGTAGAACAGAGTTATCTTTTTTAATCCATTTCATTGAAGAGATTTTTTTGTACTTTTCAGATAAACATTAACAAACAATTTTTTATTCTTACTTAGTTCTAATATATTATTAGTTTTAATTTCAGTAGTAGAAAAATTTCTGTATAGTGAAAACTTCCACTCTTAAAAACAAAAGTTCATGCCAAATATTTTAGGATAATACATTATTGTACTAGGCCCAGTGAAAGAATTATTAATGACCCGTTGTTTTATACATAAAAGTAACTAGTATGATATGTCAAGTAGGCATTAGTGTCGTTTTATTTGAAGTATATTCTTTGAGAGTATAAGAGTTCTTATTTCATAATGGGTTCATTTACGTTCGACCTAATATAAATTACATTAAAAAAGGCCAAGACTGTTACATGAAAAATATTTTATTTGTATTCTTCAAGTACATTTAGTAAACATTCTCAGGTTTCCAAATAGTAACTTTCAAAATCATTTCATTTTTTAAAATAACGCCAATAATCCAGTGATTATTATAAATTGCCTAAATTCCAGCTTATTATTTCAGGCCCAGCTTTAGAATATAATTTTAAATTAGGAACTGTTACCTATTGTAGGATTATTTTCCCTTAAAATTCCTAGAAAGTGTAATCATAGGATCCAGTCATATTGAGAATTTACCTTATCTTTCTAAATAATTAGGCAGAAATCGGAAAGAAACAAAATTTAAATAAACTTTATTGAATTTCTGTTAATAACTATTTAATGACCAATTCATGCTAATTGCAACGACCAAAACGACAGTTGCAAGAAATATGATAATTGTCAAGATAGCCAATGTTAAATAACATTTATTGGAGGAACATTCCATTTTTGTAAGAGGAAGTTAATAATTTCTGCAGGTGTTGCCAGAGTAGACGTGTTAGCCTGCAATTGTTGAAGGTTCTTCAATATAGTAGAATCCAGCTGGTGTAAAATCATTGCTGACAAAAAGGGGTTGTAGCTCGTGATATCAATTTGTAGCCCCTTCAAGGCTTGGGTGTTCTCTGTATAACTTGTAACACAGTTACGCATTTGGTTAGAAGTATAATTGATATTCGGCAGGTTGAGAATTCTATTCAAAAGAATTGACATTAATCATCTTGGAGAATATCTCTCTATAAGAAGATCATACGTGACTTGATAATTAACTTCTGATATAGATAAAGAGTTGATTAATTTGAATGGTTCACCCGAGAGTACACTGAGCAAATATTGTAGTTTGGTGACAGCATTGAGAGATGTATTTTATGTGTGGTAGAGTCAGAGATTTTTGAACGAAATCCAGTCAAATGGATCACTCATGAAATGTTTAAGTTCCAATTTTAGAAGTAGGAGTGGGATTTGCGACACTTCGTTCCTTTGCCTAGCCGCTTGTTGTTTGGCTTCTATTGAAGCAACAGTGACCACCGGTGTATGCAATCAGCAAGATCAGTAAAAGCCAAAGTTGAGAAATTGGGAAAATCGTTATCAATTTATGCCGAGAGTTCATTGAATAAGACCAATGTGTCTAAATATTCTTGTTTAATGCTAGCAACTAAGAGGCCAGATAATTAGTTCCTGCATGATCACTTTGTTAGAAATTTTTAGCGTAAGATCATAAATAGATTGAATCTAGGTGAATAGAGCTTCCCTTTTGGCTGTGACTACCTATAGTAATTTGGCCATGATGTAAAATTAAATTATCACCACAATAACAATTAGGCTTTTTAAATACACTAACACAGTATATTATACTAGCAGCACGAGAGACGAAGGGCACAAACAGGCTTCTAACAAAGGAATGTAAATATTGAATGTTTTGAACTTATGAAAGCATTGAAGTAAACACAGTCACAATAATGATATATGCAAATAATTTGAATAAGAAAAATGTTCAATACAAAATATGAGAAATTAAAACATTTTAAATAGAAATAATAACAATTATATAGAACGGGGTGTAATTGAATGTTCTGCATATAAACATTAAGCATTAATTAATATAAAATTGCAGGTTCCAAGCAATGAAAGTCATATGTGACTTATTTTAACATACTAAATAGTTACTAGAAAATATTTATCAATATATTAGTCTATTAACATTAAGCAATAATGAAAAACATAACGGTCAAGCGATTATTTTGATTATAATCGAAACAATAACAATAAAATCAATTAATTGGTTAACAATTGAATTACATGAACATGGGAAAACAATTTAACACATTATGAACATAAGAACATTTGACATTCGTTAATAAAAAGGTTTTGAAATAAATTCAATATAGAGTATAGTTTTTGAATAATACAACTACATTACAAAACGACAAGCATAATTAATTATAATAGCTATGAGTAGGCCTATGCTTTTAGAGAGGGTTTGTTGGACTGTATTTGAACAGCTAGGCGGTAACGAGTTTAATTAGGTAGGCCTAATGTTTGCAGTTAAATCAAAATAAGATCTCATTGATTTGAACATGTTAAAACATAGAACTTTTTCTAATAATCCGACCCAGAGGAACAAATGGTGTTACATATTCTGGCACGGAGAACCAAAAAATGTATCGTAATGTATGATTCAATTAGATTTTCCGGAGGACCATTGAGATAAAATCATACTGAACTTCTGGTAGCGGTAAAATCACAAATGATGTGATGTAGAGTAAGTGCATATACCGAAACCTTGGAATGTCCCGTTCATTATGGTCTTGTAGACGGATGTCGACGAGTTTTGGATACACCCAGTTTGTGCATTACACATTACCTAACTGAAAGAAAAGAGTTTACATATAAATCAAAATAGTCACTCTTATATGCTAATAACTACACAACATAATCTGTCTGTTTGTCCAATAATGTCTTCGCCACACAGCAGGAGAAAAAACTGCATCATGCCGAACGTAACATGAGAGGTGCGGTTATAATCAGAATCTTGCACTGAACTCACGAAAATTGCCTCACGCAGAGTGCAATGGGAAAGATGTCACTCGATTGACATCCTGCCTCGAAGTAACGAAAAAAACAAACAAACTAAGTTACGCAGAACTGAACTGGAGAGTGCTGCGACCAAGACTGAGTCTTGCTTAAAACTAACTTGCCAAATCGTTTATAGGGCAAAGTTCTGGTGATAAGACTCGTTTTCCTCTCTGAAGCATTTACAACTTTAATTTTAAGAATAGTACGTAACAACTAATAAGGTTAAAGAATTGTTTTATATTGTTCAGACGTCACCATAATAAGAAAATGTTTGTGTAAAAACCTTTAATGTAATATCAACGTAAGACAATATATGAAACACATGTTATTTTGAATAATATAGAAATAAATAAATAATGTAATTCAATGTTCAAGTACAAATACATAACTTGTAATAAAATACTTACTTCTTATTACTTCTTACTTCTTATTACGAGCTTCCAAGGTTGGCCTCGATGGCTCGATGTCTCCTATACACACACTCTGCCAATGGCCAGAAACAATTGTAATAAAATACAACTAATATAAATAGTTAGAAATAGTAAAAATTTACTTCGCCCTCCTATCTATTAACATAATGTAATTTTATCAAATCAACTTGTAATTCAATTTAACTCTATAAAGAACTCAAAATTAACCATCCATTAAGTAAATAAGATGGGCAATGATTAAAATTAAGACAATTTAAACAATTTTATAATTATTAATGGGTAAATGTTGATGAGGTATAAGTTCTCAACAAAGTAATTACATAAACACCATTTAGCTAAATATAATTAGAACTAAGTTTTAATAATCAAATAAAACCGTAATGTAATAATAATAATATATGAAAACTCTGTACAATAATTCATTGATAAATTTGTAAATAAAATTAACAATTATTTTCCAATTAGCTGTTAATTGTTTAAGTTAATTTAAGATTCACTAGTGCAGAATCCAAATATAGTCAGTCTATAAGCCAGATTGTCTCTTATAGGATCAATGTCCCTGATAATACTCTAAGAGGCTTATAGGTGACTAATTGGTTTTTTGATAAAAATTCAGGAGTTTGTTAAAATACCACTTCAGGAGATAGATCATTATTTTCTTACGGACTAGGTAAGTGAAATCAGGGAAAGGAAAGAGCTGGCGGGTAAATGAAAAATGGAAATGAGGTTGGGTGAGATAAAATTAATAACATAGAAATAATGAGCGAGTATGGAAAGTCCGTAACATACTACAAATACACTCTAGGTTTCGATTTTCCAATAGAAAATCGAAAAGTAGAGTGTATTTGTAGTAGCATGAATTGGTCTGTGATCTGCCATTAACCTTAAACACATGAAATTTAAAATCGTATAAATTATAAATCATATTTAATATATAAAGTAAAAGAAATTAAAAACAAATAAAGAAGTAATGTTTTTTTACTTACTTTTACACCAGTATACGAAAAAATTATGTTTTTATAAAATCTTATAAAGAAACCATCTGTTGTACTTGCTCCACATCAGCCTCTAAATATACACGCTTGTTGATGTGTAGGGGATGACTTGTTTTGAAGTAAACTGTACTCGACTTGTAGAAGGGTATGCTCTCTACCAAGATTCCATTCAATCTACTACGTTGTTTGAATTATTCCTCTATCGCTTTTTGAAGTCTTGTCTTTATAAGAGTGAGCCACAAATACTTGAAGAACTGAAGACTTCTAACTGACAGGCGATCTGTCCAACTTTTTTTTAAATACCATTCTGTAATGTATTTTTCTGTAGTAATAAAAATGTACCTCTCTTGAAAATATATTAGAGCCCTACTCATTAAAAAAAGTGGTTTTCTGCATCCCACCTTGTATAAAAGCTTACCTATAGTGTTGTGAAAAGAATATTACATTTGTCTTCTATATACAGTCAACTCCCGATTATCCGGGATCGCATCAACCGGGTTGCGGATCAACCGGGATCGTCAGCTCCATTTGAAGCAGTGGGGCGGGAGGAGACAAATGTGAACGCGGCGGACGGATGCAAGCGCGGGCGGTCGTTGGGGCGTACAGTAACATTTACAGAATAATTTATAGACTGTCAACTCGCCAGCAGCCGCCACCTCGTGTCCTAAATCCTTCCTACCTGTTTCCGCGCGACGCGCACTCGCGGGCAGAGTTTCGGTCAGCATGTCTGAGTTTACGTTATATTTCTTGTTGTCCTTTTATAAATTCATGCGGTTCTATGATGCGCGAATCCCTAATTACGTGTTATCTCCAACGTCCAATCAGATCAGAGCACATCGAAGCATCGAACGTGATGCATGGAGGTGCAATAAACCCGAGCGCGAGTGGCCGTTTTTCGGTGAATAAATCCGAATGCCGAATTCGCAGAATTACGTGATCGCTCGAGTCGAACGTAAACACTACTCTTCATCAGTGGTCAGTCTATGCGTTGCTTCTGATCAAAACGAACTGTACAGTAGTGACGGTACAACAGGAGGCGATACTATTTATCAGCTGTTTTTACAGTCATTGGGTAGAAGTAGGGCTGTGGATATTATGGTATTTGTTTTAACCGTGATTTCGCATTATTCGTGTTGTCCCTGCCGGTAATTATCCCGGATAATCGGGAGTTGACTGTAGTACTAATTGAGTAATAAAGGTTATGTGTTTTATGGCTTTTCTGATTTCAGGTTTACCCAACACCTTTACGTTCTGTTGGAGTTGGAACCTGTAGCGCCATGGCAAGGCTTGGTGCAATGGTGACTCCATATATTGCTCAGGTATCTTGTCATACTGATAACATTACACTTAGGTTGAACTATATATTTAGTAATGTGAAGTTAATATATTACTATTGTAAGTAATTTTATCCACCATTAAGTGCAATGATTTTACCTTGAGTGATGAGGCGCGTTTTTCTGTCACTTGACCATTGTCGAATCACTCGATAACGGAGTGATTCGACAATGGTCAAGTGACCGAAAGGCGCCTCATCACACAAGGTAAAATCATTGCACTTAATGGTGGATAAAATTACTTACAATAGTAATATATTAACTTCATAAAGTCAGTGCAACGGAAAAATAATGGATAACGTAAAATATCAAGAATTTAGTAATGTATACATTTATATTGTAATGTCATTCATTGGCAATGCAAAAATATATATTCATTGTTTAATATATTGTAGATAAATTTAAAAGTCCTACAACTTAGGTGTGTTTCAATAGTCTTGAATACCGACATCTTAGTCTAAGCCAAAATTTATAACTATTGTTTGATTTCTCCATCTCTATTTACCAGACATATTTTTTTTATTTATTTCAGCCCATGACTTTATTGTAGACAAAACTTTTAAAGTTTCTGTTTATTTAAAGCGTCTGAAAAATAAGTCTGTTATTTTTAAAACTGCTCTATTTTACATTTTGCCTTTTGCCATTAAGATTTTTATACATTTTCTAAATAATCATTATAAGCTCTGAACATTGCTTTCTGTTTAAGCTAGTACTGTCTGTTTTAATCAAATAAAAAAAGATAATAAATAATTCACACAACAAACCTCTAACCACAAATATTTTTATTCTAGTCTTATGTAAATTTCTGTTATAAAGTAACCATCCTCAGAGACATGACTTTCTGGCTAACTCTACGCGGTCCCCTTATTTATAATGAACCAAACTACTTGCTTTCCAGAAACCCGCAGCCTCTACTCTTAAAAAAGCGTAGCCACACGCTCCAGGTAAAAGCAAGAATTGCATCGTCTTACGTATACATAAAATTAAAACAAATCCTTGTATATTAGATTTCTAAGTAAGGAAAAAATAGTAACCAACCCAAAATTGTATATAAAAATCGTAACATTATTTTAAAAGTAAATACAAAATAGAATTTGGAATAGAGCCTCTATCAGAATTTATTAAAATCTCAGGATTATATTTAGTAATATATAAACTTTCAAAACTAATCAATGGTTTATTGTTCCTAACATACTTAATTAATTTGACATTATTAACACCTAAATAATGATTACTTTTTAATATATGAGCAGCAATAGTTGACTTGTCTATACTTTCGTATTTTCTATCTCTAATATGCTCTTTAAATCTTTTTAAAACTTTCCTTCTACTCTGCCCAATGTACATTTGATCACAATCATTACAATTCACTTTGCAACTCTGATTTATCTAATGTTTTTATCTCTTTAGTATGGCCTAGTAAATTTTTAAGGGTGTTATGATTTTTATACACAACTTTTAAATTTACATTCATTCCAAACCTTTAGTTACAATTTTATTAAAAGGTTAATTAATAAATTAGCTTTTCTCCTAAATTTCCAAAGGTAATGTGGTTTAATTATTTCTAAAATTCTTATTCTTTTGCTTCATAATAATATTGTTAATAATTTTAGCATAACTATTAAATTTCGCTATGCTCTTAATCCGTCCTAATTCTATCCGATGGTATGTTAATTATTCTATTTACTAAACTGTTAAAAGTTGTAAATTTGTGTTGGTTACAGTTGTTTCAATCTTTCAGAATGAATCTATTTTCGCTCAAAATTTTGCATTTAAAATACTTAAAATAATTTACTGTGGTTTATTATTAATAAATAATACAGACAACAAACCTCTTATATATAAGACTATAAGTAAAAAAAAGAGATTGGTCAGTTTTTGTCAAATGTTACTAATATGCCATCAAAAACAAATACTTTATCTAATAATTATAAAAGAATTTGCTTTTTCCTATATTGTAATAACTTTTCAGTTAAGTGTATTATTTCCAGGTGTTATTGCAGTCTTCTATAGTTTTAGCAATGAGTGTATATGGAATCGCTGCTCTGCTGGCTGCAACTGCATGTTCATTCTTGCCTATTGAAACAAAGGGCAAAGAAATGAAGGAAACAGTCCAAAACAACTAATACTAAGGCTATGTGGGGGGTATGCTAGGTATTTATAGGGGGAAATGGACATATTTTCATAATTTAAAATTTATTGGTCCTTTAGTAATACTGTATATGTAAAAGAGTGTAGTATTTCCAGGAAACTTATTCATAGGTACTGGTTCTATTTAGTAGAAATCTCCTCAATTTCAGCTCTAATTTTTTTATTCCTGTTTTACTCAATTTTTTTCTAGATATTTTTCAGAAATATTTTGAACCTATCTATCCAACCAGGAAATCAATTGAACCAAAAATTTTGCCATTTAACTAAAAAATAAATAATTTAAACAGAAACCTTGTAAAATCGACCTCTAAAAGAAATCAAATTTTTGTAGTCGATAAATACACGATTTTAATGAACGTTGATATTTGCTAATTATATTTGGTTTTTTGTGATTAGCTTCTTCAAAGCAGACATTTCCCTTGTTAGCAAAAAAATGCAACAAATAATAAAATAGGGGCAGATTTACTTGAAACTGATGCAAAATTAAATGCTTAAGTTTATAGTTGAATCTAAACAAAAAGACACTTCTGTTTTCGTCACGAGAAAATTGCAGTATGTGGTGACATATCTAAAGTTTATAAACTATTGATTGTGAATTAAACATTTCGGGATTAGGTATGACCTACAAGGAAGCATCAGGTGGCATACCTGAAGTATTCAACAGAGTTATTAAACAAATTAATAAGCAGTTTTAAATCCTTTGCTGCAAATTAAGATAGTTTCCTTACATACATTTCACACTAACACAGTATGATTATGCTAACTTATCACCAGTTCTGATAATGATAACTATATTATCAAAATGTACTTATACAACATGTGGCTATAAAGTCAAGACTTTTGTTGTAACTCACTCAATTTTTACTTTTTTACAACTTTCACTTTATCCCCTTTAATATACTCCCCTCCCCAATCCCTACACTGTTCCATTTGAGTTTTCCATTGTTCAAAACAGTTTTACTACCCGAAAGGTTGGTCATGAGCTCTGTTGCTTTTTCCTTCACTGCAACCACTATATCAAATCTGGTTTCTTTTAAGGCTTCCTTCATGTTTGGGAACATTAAAACGTCACATGAGGCAAGGTCAGGTGAGTAGGATGGATGCTCAAACACAGGAATATCATGCTTGGCCAAAAATGACTTCACAACCAGTGGACTGTGACCTGGAGCATTGTAGACTCAGAATCCACGGTGTCTCTTTCCACAACTCCGGTCGCTTTCTTCTTATTCGCTCATGGAGGGTATCGAAAACCTCAAGATAGTACTCTTTATTAACTGTCTGCCTCTTAGGAACCCAATTTTATGTACACAACTTCACAGATGTAAAAAAAAACCAATCATCATGGCCTTGAACCTTTATTTCGACATTTGAGCTTTCTTCAGTCGTGGTTAATTTGGGCTCTTCCAATGCATTGATTGGCCCTTAGTTTCTGGGTCATAGCTAAAAAACCATGATTCATCACATGTAATGACACAGTTTAGGATCCTTGTTGATGTTTTTCAAGATGTCAGAGCAAATTTATAATCGTAAGTCTTATTGTTCATTCGTTAGGTTTTTGAGCTCCATTTTGGCACACACTTTCTCATGTTAAAGTTCATGTGAAATTTGCTGTACTGACTCCTTATCAATGTATACAGTTTCTGCCAATCCACGAATACTTAACCGGCGATCTTGACGGATAAGTTTTTCAATTTTCTCAATGGTTTCATCAGTTTTCAAAGTTCATGAGCTTAGATCATCCTCAACATCTTCTCGCCCTTTAAAATGTTTATAACACTCAAAAAACTGTACAGGTGACATACATTCTTCCCCATACACTTGTTGTAAGAGAGAATGGGCCTCTGTGGCGGATTTACCAAATTTCCCTTAAGAATTTCAATTAGCAAAGTTGCTCAATCAAAACACATACAATTTTTCCAAGTGAGAAAACACAATGCGACACTAACAAAGGCTATAGCCTCGACTGAGCGAGCTCAGGTCGTTCAACTGGCTGGGATGTGGAGGGGGTGTCAGGAAACATATATAATAGGGGACATTGAGACTTTCACAGCATGTCCCATAGAGAGTCAGTCTTGTTACTTTATAGCCACACCTCGTAGGTTGCGTAGATAACTTAATTTCTAGCAAAGGGTTTATAATTGTTTATTAATTATAATTATCCTACTAGGCTTTTAATTGCTTTTGTATTTAACAAATCTTTTTAAAACTGCTAAGAAGCTATGATTTGAAAATTATTTGAAAAGCATGATGTAAACTGTCACATTTTTTGCAGTTAATGACTGGTTGGCAAAACTTCTGTAAATAACACAGAACATCCTCTAACTACAATAAATTTTTGGTAACTTTATGAACATATTAAAGGATCCTAAGTAAGATTTACAACGAGATATAATGATGTCCTGTTACTAGGGGTAGGAGGAAATAATGTTTTGCTTACCTGAAGCAGATTTTGTATTAACTATTAACCTCTAAGTTGTTATGTGCAAGTTAACTTATCTACTGTAGCACTTTCTAATCCAAATTCTAAATATGAATGTTATTATATTTTTCTAATGTTTTTGTCGTAGTATAATTTTGTTGAGTAACACCAAAGTATTTGAGATTAATAGTGTTGATTGATATTTTAATTTAAGCTCATTATAAGAGACCATAGAATTAGGAATTAACCAAAGAAAAGCATTATAATTACTAACAAAGCCATGTATATAAATATTAAGTCTATTCATTAATATCTAAACAAGTTTTAAAAGTCAAAAAGCTATAAATTAAAAAGGTTTTAAGTCATAATTTTTAATATCAGAAAAACTGTTTGTGCCTATGTAAACTATTATATTTTTTCTCATGGATTTTGCTGTCCATGACAATCAGAGAAACATTTATTTTTAAATTTTAATAAATTACATTTTGTGCAATCTTATGATTTAAGTAAATTAATGAAAAACTTATTGAGACATAACACCTTTAATCATACTGTTCAATAGAGACAAAGATAAAAATCACTTAGTGTAATCTAAATGTAAAAATGTTATTTCTGAGTAGGTTTTTCATAAATTTACCTAAATGTGTAGTCAATAAGTCATTAATTTATTACATTCTGTTACAGTATGTATTTTAAGATTATAAATTATTACAGACGCTTGTCATATTATACAGGGTGATTCACGAAGATATGCAGAAACTTTGGGAGATCATTCTACATGTAAAAGTAACGAAAAAAGTTTATATAAACATGGGTTTGGAAATTCTTTGTTAGCAAGTTATGGCTAGCGAAAGATTTCACCTGGATTTCAGCTCACCAAGTAAAACGAGGTCATCCTGAAATTCTTGTAAGTTAGATTAAGGAGCAAATTCAATTGTTTCTTATGCTTTTTGACCTGATGAATTGAATAAAACAGGTCCCAGAATTGTAAGTAAAGTAATTTTTGCTGTCAAATGCAAAAAAAAAGAATGAAAAACACATTTTTTTCATTTTTGGGCAACAATAACTTTATTTCACTAAGAAACAGATCAAAATTTTTAATTAAACTTGTAGAAAATTTTATTCTGAACAAAGCGGTGTAAATAAAGAACACAGGAAGTGAATATATGTTTTATTGAATGAATTTTTATTCATAACAGCACAAAGTAAAATTAACCGGAAAACATTAATCTAAACCTATTCAACGAAATTACGGTAAATTTTCAAAAGTGCCTGATGACTTCAATGCATTTTGAATAGATTATGTTCGTTTAAGGATCACTCTTGTTGCTTTCCGTACTTAAACTGTGTAAAACCTTCTTTAACACACAGCAACCATATTGGAAATTTCATTAAACTTATGGTTTTTTCATTAACTTCCACATTTCACAGCATTGTCTTATTTCAAAATCTATACTTAAATGCTTAGTTACAAACAGTAAAAAAATATAAACACTCTATTTATATGTAAAAATCGGGAGCGTGCTGGTGTGCTTGCCATTCTTGGCAGTGGAATGTTTGAAATGTTATGCGGGTCCCATAGCTTGTCGTTGCATCTAATTATCGTGTCCGTTGTTTTCTTAGGCATTAAAATATGGTTTCATTTTTTGGGTCAGATTAAAAAAAAACGAAATTTACATAAAATATTTACTAATACAAATGATAAAGTCCTATATGACAAATATTAAAACTCAATAAAAAAGACAGAAAAAAATAAATTACATAAAAATCTTAAAATACCTACTACTAAAATATACTACATACTAAAATTAACCACTCAACTTTTAACTAGGAATGTTTATTTCTGCTTGTGTCATGTGTTTCGCAACGTGATAGATATTGATAATGTAAACCGAGAGACAGACAATGCTTATGTCCCGTTCTATACTATTTATAACTGAGATTAGTTGACATTTGTTTACTACAATCTTATGATGGCACAGTAGGTTTTTGGGTGTCCAAGCATTTTGTCATTGACTTATTTACAGTAGTAGGTTCCCACCTTGAGTAGGTTCATTCACTCTAATAAACAGTTATCGTTTATTCTTGCCTTAGTTCAGAAAGCTTATGATTGTCCTTTTTACCCGATATTATGTTGCGTTAAGTGGTTAAAACTAAACAAACATTAAAATATAAAAATAAAATCAAATTAAAACTGTTTATGAAATTCCCTGAAGCATTGTTAAATGCAAAGGGGAGGCTCCTCGGGCCAGTAAAAATATGTTTCAGTTCTTTTGTTTTAATGCAAACAAACCCTGCCCTCATCCGAGTTTTCTATTTAATCCTTCAGGGGCCCGGAAAATGTTGTTACATATGTTTGTCGAGGTCTCTTGAGAGGTCGGCTAGAAGAAGGGGAAACCGAAATTGGGGGAAGTAATGATTTTACTACTTAATTTGAAAATCGTAAAGGAGTAATTTAGATTTATTATATGATTTGAAAGAATTATATAGGCAGATGTGGAGTATGTGAATCCCATTTTTATTTGACCATTTCAGGGTCAAATCCGATGGCCGGATTTCAAAACGACTAAAACACAATGTTCTCCATACTGTTCTGAAGCACTGACGTAAAAAACAAACCTTTTTCAAACAGTTATCGACACTAGAGATGTTTTAACTAGACTAGGAGTGAGCGTGCCAGTGCACTCACCGTCTCTCAGAAGGGAACCTAGACCGAGGCGATACGCTAGCCATGCTGAACGTGTTAATATGTCAAAGTAGCGCCTCACAGAAATTAGCTTTGACCTAGTAAACTTTCTCCTTCATCCATCCCCACATGCAAAAAATCCAACGGGGTATGATCTGGTAACCAGGGTGGCTAGTGTATAGGATCACAACTGATCCATTTATTTGGAAACTGTTGATTCAAGTAGGTGGAAACAATATTTGAAAAATGTGGCAATGCACCATCAGCTGGAAGTACAACTGCTGTCCCATTGGAAGAAGAATATCTTCAACTAATGTCGGTAATTCTTCTTGAAGAAACTGTATGTCTGACCTGTTAAGCCCTCTTGAAAAATAAACGATCCAATCAGCAGTAACCAAATTAACAAAGTTATTGTCAATCAAATGTAAAAGCTGTGTTGTGCTGTTATGAATAAAAATTCAATTAATCAAACAACGCTTTAAAAGCGAATGTTTTCTGTGTTTTTTAGCTACACCATTTCGTTCAGAATAAAATTTTCTACAAATTTCATTAAAAATTTTGATTTTATTTTAGTGAAATAACAAAGTTATTGTTGCCCAAAGATGAAACGATGTGCTTTTACTCCATTTTTTAGCATTTGACACTGGTATTCTCAAAAACGACTCAACTTACAGTTTTGGGACCTATTTTATTTAATTTATCAGGTAAAAAACCATAAGAAACAATTGAATTCGCCCCTTATCTAATTTAATTCGCCGTAACTCGCTAACAAAGCATTTCCGGATCCATGTTTTATAAACTTTGTTCATTATATTTACATGTAGAATGAGCTTCCAAAGTTTCTGCATGTATGTGTGAATCACCCTGTGTAACAGTATGTTGTATTACTTTACTAATTTTATAATTTCATTTTTAACATATTGAATCTTTTAATGGACGAGTTGGTGAATAAAGTAAATGTCATAAAGGAGATAGAATGAGGTTTCATATCACTTTTATGAGTATATACCTTAATTTTTTTTTTAATTTCACAAAAATTGCAAAAGTATGTTGTAGTCCTCTTCCATTTTTTAACAATTGTAAATTACTTTTGAATATAATTATATTATTATGGAAACTATAATAATTAATCTGGCCAGAAAATCAACAAAATAAACTCTTTGTAATAAGTTTGTAAAAACAAGGAACACATTCATAAATTTGTGACAGACAACTGACTAGCCATAGTTAGAAATCCTTTTTTTACAGCTATACAGCATACTGGAAATGATTAGTAACGGCTTGAAAAAATTATGAAATACCAAAAACCCAATATTTTGCTGAAAACAGAGATGTACGAATTAATTATATCAGTTGAAGATATATTTGGGATTTGTTAAAACCAGTAGCCTGATATCTACTCAGTATTTAATATTCAGTGTGATTTAATATGAGATTTAGTTATACAGCAGTATTAACAATACAAAATTTAATATCATTTTTATATTTAACTGTGATATTAAACTCAGTTTTAATAAATTTCTTTGTATAGATTTAAGTACAATTAAAACAGTATTAAGCTAATTTCAAGCATATATAAACCTTAAAATTCGTCATTTTTTATAATTATATTATGTGTATTGTATAAATTAAATATGTTAAGTAAATTAAATCCCTGTGCAAACGAATGTAAAAAGAGAAAAACATCATGTGTCTGGCTTAGCAAGAGTAATGAATGTGAATGGAGCGACTTTGTAAATAGCCCAGAGAGAGAAAAATTAATTACTTCACAGTATCCGGCTTTTTAACGCAATTTTTAATACATCATGTTCATTTACAAAACATCTACAATTGTGTGTTTTATTAGAAACAAAATTATTTTGTGCTTATAAACATTTTCAGGAAGAATATATATTAGTCAGTTTCAGGTTTTTACAAATTAATAATTCAAAATATTATTTTATTTTCAATACGTGAAACTAATATTTTAATTGGTAGGCATTAAATTTGACGTTTCTCTACAAGTTAGCATCTTAGGAAAAGATGTCATTTATTGATAATAATTTCACCTATAAGTTTTAAAACAAAATTTTACGGTATATAAATACAGGTATTTAAAATGCATGCTAACAAATTGAGTTTTTTTTTTCATTAGTGACATAGAATATACAATTTGTACAAGCACACTCATTCTCTTGTTCCATAAGTTCAGTGGATTTTACTATCAGACTTGTGAGTGCATTGTTTTGCTGTTCACTTAAATATAGGCTGCCAGAACTGACAGGATGGATAAAACCCATGATCGGTAACTTATTAAATCAAGATTTCTCTTATTGTTTATATTGTTGCATAGGATGATATAGGTTGTATTTTGAATTGTGATGCTTCCAAGATATTATTATTACAAACCTTATTGTTTTTTATTTTATTTTAAATTTACAGGCTAATAATTACTATATAGTTATTTATTTTAATTATTATTGTAACATGAATATATTGCTTATTATTAAAGAGATTATTTTTAAAATATTTTAATGTTTGTGTAGTTTATTTGGTGTTTAAATCTTGAGCTATAATTTAAAAAGAAGTTTAATATAAATAGTACATGATTTGTTGAAATTTTATATTTTGGTAAACAAATTTATCAGTTTGCTTACTCATATAACAAACACTGACATTACAACTTCAGTTATTAATACTTTTAAAAAAATAATGAACAAGATTTTTTTTTTTACTAACACAAAATGATCATCAAGACAAAACTAGACTAATCATTGTTATCCTCATTGGCATCATTTCAAACTAGTTTTGATCGCATCTATTAGAAACATACATATTCTCAGTCAGTCTATGATTGTTTTCTACTTCTCTCTTCTCTACAGCCATCCATCCTTTCTTCTGTTTTTTTGGTCTCATCTACATATTTCCTCCTGTTTTAATTTTATACATCCTTAAAATCCTTCCTCCACTCTGCAATGACACTGTTACAAAAATACTAAATTAAAAAATTATATTTACCAATTTAATTGAAATTCGTTCCATGGCTTAATAGAAGTGCAAAATTTCAGATGAAAAAATTTACAATACAAAATAACATTTATGTTTCCTTCAATACATCCGATACTGATGCAGAACAGGTCAATTATCACTTTATTGTATAAAACAGTATTCAAGACTATATTATTGATTATAGCTAGATAAATCCAGCCTATTATCCTAGCAAATTATTACTCTTGTTTCATAATGTTAATGAGAAGATTCAGTCTTGAATTAAAGGAATAGAGTAATTAAAAAGTAGCAAAATTATTAACTTTAAAAAACAATAGATGTGCAAATACTTGGCAAAGAATATGTCACTTCGATCTTTTTCGTATTCAAGTATGTTTCTCATAAATAAATTCTGAACATGAAACAATATGATTCAGTATCACAAACAATAAATAATGGTTACAATTAAAAAAAAATATAAACAGCTGAATGTAAAAACATATTCGCAACTTTACATATTGAATATTTCTCTATAAAACAGTAATACTTTATACTACATTAAATTCTATCTATTTTACAGTCTAGCAACAAATTA
Organism: Prosapia bicincta; assembly: GCA_036971475.1. Taxonomy (NCBI): domain Eukaryota; kingdom Metazoa; phylum Arthropoda; class Insecta; order Hemiptera; family Cercopidae; genus Prosapia; species Prosapia bicincta. The sequence goes on along the minus strand of JBAIZL010000006.1, from coordinate 42,986,659 downwards.
TCTCAGGTTAAAATAGGTTTGGTTATAAAAAATAATTTATGTTGATAGTAATAAAAATAAAGAATAATAATAAAACCTCTGTACTTTGTTATTTGCAAAAGAGTTAAGTGAAAATATTTACTGTAACTACAATATACAAAAGATTTAAATTTCTAGAACTTATGTCATTATTTCTACTTAATGATCTGATTTTAGTTGCACGAAAGTAAAAGCCGTTGCCTTGTCTTCAGCAATCATGTAAGTTACATTCACTTTTTTTTTCATACCAACACACACTAACCATACACTTTGTTGTTACTTTAGTACTGTGCAATAATTCCTGAAACACTACTTGATTGATAAATGTGATTATAAACTTAAATGTGTTTGTGATACTTGAAGTTATATATACATTAAACCATACATTGAACTTGCAGTGTAAAAATAGATCACATAACCTCTGTACATGTTTTTTTTTTATTACTTTTGTTAGGTTTTTCTTCATCCATCATAATTGTGTTATTTCTCGTTGACGAAAGCTCCAATTGTTCCTTTTCAATTACGCAAGTCGTGCAAAAGTGAACATTGGGCTCATTATATGTTGTTTTAGTGTACTTGAATGCTTTTTTTTAGGAGGTTTTTTACTTGCAGTTTTTGTGTTTGAGGTTTTTTGTATAATATACACTATTTCGTGTTAACTTGGCAAAAAAACCTCTACTTACTGATTTATTCAGCAGACCCGTTTCGCGCTAGGTCAGCGTGAATTACTGACAAGACTGTTGCTCCAAGGTGTGTGTGAGTCTGTGGTGTATTATTGTTCATAGAGTAGTTGTTAACTATGTGCTCAAATATAGTATTTGATTCTGAGTGTGTTTTGTCATTTAGATTGTGTTGTGGATAGTATTTATATATCTTGTAACTTTATACTGTGTTACATTTTTTGCTTTATTCATGTAGCGTAGGACTTTTAGATTAGTGTTTATGTCAGTCTGTAAGTGTAGTGTGTTTTATATGTGTATGGCGAAATTTTAATTATCGGTTTTACGTGGTCTTTGTATCTCATGGTAAAGGTTGTCCCTGTTTGTCCTATGTAAAAGCTGAGACAATTGTTGCATGCAATCTTGTATACACCTGCCATGTTGTGTTTATCCTGGTGTGTTTTTGAACTATGTAGGTGTTTTTTAATTGTGTTGGATGTTGTTAATGCTACTTTGTATTTTAGTTTGGGCAACAAGGAAGCTATTTTTTGTGAAGTGTTGTCGTGATATGTAAGTTATATGTACTTTTGTGTTTGTATCCATTTTTATAAGCTATGTGTTTTATTGTGTTTAGTTTGATTATTTTGTCTTCATTGCTCATGGGTATGTTGATTAGTCTGTGTATCATGGAGTGGAAGGCAGCATGTTTGTGTTGTGTGGGGTGATTGGACGTGTTGTTTATAACTCTGTCTGTGGTGGTGGGTTTCCTGTATATTTTGAATGTGTGTTTGTTTTCTAAGAAGTTTATTTTGTTATGTTGTTCTGCTTCCAGTGTGAAGTTTATGTTATTGTATAATCCGTTTTTATAATTGTGGAAGGTGTTTATCTGTCTTATGTTGCCATTGTATAGGATTAGGATGTCATCTACATATCTGTATCAATATATTATTTTGTGGGCGTGTTTGTTGTTGTTTATATGTTTTTGTTCTAATTGTGTATGAGTATTTCTGACAGTATGAGAGGGGAATCCAATGCGTAAGGCTTTGTGTTGTTTGTAGTTCTTGTTGCTGTATGTGAAGTAATAATACCATATATGAAAAATACTCATAGACCCCACACAAAAAATCCACACACAAATAAAAAATAACATAAACAAATGCACACACATAATAAACAAAGAACAAAAATGACACCTTGCACAAATTAAACCACAAGCACTAACACTCAACGCCTTACCTAAAATACACAATGTAGATACACCAATACGCCCATGAATAAATAACACATCAGCACCCTCATACAAAATCGTGAAATACCTCGACAAAATAATAAGAAAAAACATCACATTTCATAGCCACAACAGCGTAAAAAACAACATAGATCTTACACATAAAATAGAAAAACAACACACCAGACAACCCAACCAAAGAAATAATAACACTAACAGAAACAATCACTTTTCAGGATTATTTCACATACAACAAGTACTACACACAAAACAAAGAGTTACCCTTGGGATCCCCCATTTCAAGCATATTGTCAGAAATATTCTTACACAATTTAGAACAAAAACATATCATAAAAAACAACAAACACACCTACAAAATAATATATTGATACAGATATGTAGATGACATCCTAATCCTATACAAAAGCAATATACTACAGATAAATACGTTCCACAATTACATAAACAAATTATACAATAACATAAACGTCACAGTGGAAACAGAACAAAATCAACTTCTTGACCTTCGATAACAAAACAAACACAAATGCAAAAAAAACAAAGTACACATAACACAACAAAAAACAAAAATACATAACAATTACATATCATGACAACACTTCACAAAAAATAGCCTCCTTGTTCCGCAAACTTGAATACAAAATAGCATTCACTACATCCAACACAATTCAAATACACTTACACAGTTGAAAAACACAACAGGGCAGGCATATACAAGATTACATGCAACAACTGTCCCAGATTTTACATAGGACAAACAGGGAGAACCTTTACCACTAGATACAAAGAACACGTAAAACAGATAAGAAAGACACAACCCAAATCAAATTTCACCATACACATATAAAACACACTACACTTACAGACTGACATAGACACTAATCTAAAAATCCTACACTACATCAATAAAGCAACAAACTTAACACATTAAAAACTAAGAAACATATAAACACCAATAACACACCACAGACTCACACCAACATAACAAACCTGAGCAACAGTCTAGCAAATTTTAATATGGGTCGGCGATCTAATACTATCAACGAGTAAGGACGGACTAAGCTTAAGGTCACATCATTTTTTACATGACCTTACATCTCATCATTTCTCATTCAACAAGAAATGCATCACACACGACATAACACCAAAATATGCACACATTAAAATTAAATCAAACAATACATCAGCACAAATAACGATAAAACAAGCACAAAAATTATACATTAAAAAACAGTTATACTAACACAAAAAGACATACTTAAAACCAAACTTTACCACCTACACCAAGAACTCACACAAATAACACCATACTGACTTCGAAAACGTCATACAATTCACAAATGAACAAACACACAAAATACAACAACAAATAAAAAATAAACATAACCTCGAAATCAACAAACTCAAAAATTATACACAAACCAAAATTAACACCACAAATACATTTCACGAACCTCCTTTTAACACATCAAAAATAAAATTCAACAAACAATAAATGGATTTACTCAACAAAGGCCTTAACACAATTTACACTACACAAAAAGATCAATAAAAAATTATTCGACTTTTAAACAGCCATGCTAACCACAGACACCAATGATTAAGAATACCTCCAACACACAATACGAAATTTAAACAAAATAAAACAAACATACCACAGTAACATTAAACTCAATAAAACACAAACAAAGATAACATAACCTAAAAGTCATAAAAGCAGACAAAAGGCAACACCTCTGTAATTATACACGAAACAGGCCTACACAAAAAGCACTATCATACTTTAAAACCAATGACATCATGAAAATGCCCATAGATCCCACACACAAATAAAAAATAACATAAACAAATGCACACACATAATAAACAAAGAACAAAAATGGCACCTTGCACAAATTAAACCACAAGCCCCAACACTCAACGTCTTACCTAAAATACACAAGACAGATGTACCAATACGCCCACTAATAAATAACACATCAGCACCCTCACACAAAATTGTGAAACACCTTGACAAAATAATAAGAAAAAACATCACATTTCATAGACACACCAGCTTAAAAAACAACATAGATCATACACACAAAATTAAAAACACACATACCCCAAAACTCTGCACTAGCATCATTGACATACACCAACCTATACACAAACATACCAGTCAAAGAAACAATAACATACCCAAACAAATATTAAAAAACAACACAACCAAAGACTTCTCAGAATTACTTCACATACGACAAATAGTACACACAAAACAAAGCGTTACCCTTAGAATCCCCCATTTCAAGCATATTGTCAAAAATAATCATACGCAATTTTGAACAAAAAAATATCATAAACAACAACAAACCCACCTACAAAATAATATTGGTACAGATACGACATAAACCAATTACAGAATAACATAAACTTCACAATGGAAACAGACCAAACCAACTTCTTAGACCTAACGATAACAAAACAAATCAACAAATACACATTTAAAATATACAGGGAACCCACCACCACAGACACAGTTATACACAACACGTCCAATCACCCCACACAACACAACGTGCATTCCACTCCATGACACACAGATTAATCAACATACCCATGAGCAATGAAGACAAAATAAATTAACTAAACACAATAAAACACAGCCTAAAAAACAGATACAAACACACCTTGATAGACAACATAATGCGCAAAAACAACGTACACATAACACAACAACACATCACAAAAAATAGCTTCCTTGTTCTCCAAACTTTAATACAAGGCAGCATTCACAACATCCAACACAATTAAAAAACACCTACACAGTACAAAAACACACCAGGATAAACAGGACATTGCAGGCATATACAAGATTACATGCAACAACTGTCCCAGCTTTTACATTGGACAAACAGGGAGAACCTTTACCACAAGATACAAAGACCATGTAAAACAGATAATAAAGACACAGCCCAAATCAAATTTCGCCATACACACTACACTCACACTTACATAGAAACCAATCTAAAAATCCTACACTACATCAAAAAAAGCTTAGCACAGTAAAAACTATGAAATATATAAACACCATAAATAATATCCACAACACATTCTAAATGATAAAACACACTCTCAATTAAATACTATATTTGATCACATAATTAACAACTACTCTATGAACAATACCACATCTGAGCAACAGTTTTTCCAGTAAATCACATCATTGAATAATGTGCTGACCTGGTGTGAAATGGGTCTGCTGAATTAAACAGTAAGTAGTTGTTATTTTGCCAAGTTAATACAAAAAAGTTATTTTACTATTTTCTGTTTGAAATCTATTAGCTCTTATTCTTCATCTTTCAAATTTGGTTTCTAGTCACAGATGATTTAGAGTTATTTTTGTTATTATTTTGATTGCTTTAATTGAATTAATATGTTATCTTGGCCACCCTCCCATTTTTTGTAAGCCAATGGCAGTTTGTTTTGTAAGATGTTTTAATTATATATTGCCTCGACTGCTGTATATACAAACATTCATATAGCTTTTAAAACCTTTGTTGCCAGCAGGTTTTCTCTTTGATACAATTGTTGAAGTGAAATATAAATGAGAAATACTTCTTTGAGATTGTCGCTTTGCTTGTTTATAGGTGGAACACATTTCTAGTTTAATTTTCTCAAAACTTGTAGTTTTTGTGTTATTCATCTTGAGGTTTTTTTATAAATTACACTTATGGTACAACTTGGCTATAAAAACACTGAAAATTTATTGGGAGAACATCTTGTGAAAATTTGAGAATATCTTGATTAATTTCAGAGATATATTTAAATAATAAATCATTTTTACTATATTTTCAACCTGAATTTTGAGTTCTAACTCAGTCTGAATTTTGTATAATGCAAGTCAGTTTAAAACTAGCATATCTTTGCAAATATTTACACTAACAATAAATTTCCCTATCTGAAAATTATTACTTATTACACTTTGATATTACTTGGGACCAGACTTTTTGTTAACTGAAGGTTGTTTAATTATTAACTTACACTTGGAGGAAACGTTTTAGTCTTATGACTTCTTCAGCCTCGTATTTTTGCCGCTAGGATTGCTGCAGTTTTGCTTCTTTGGTACCTATTTTCGAAAGTTAGAAGTGATGTGATCGAAGAGTATGTGTGATCTGTGTTGTGTTTGTTCATTTAGGATGTCATTTTTATGTGTGTTGCTGTCTGTATATTTCATATTGTTCTAGTGTGTTCAATTTATGACCTTTGTTACATGTGTGGAGGAGGCTCATGTTATTTTCCATAGTATTGCATGAGTGTTTAGTGTCCATGAAGTGATTTGCGAAGATGGATTCAATAGTAGTGTGCAGTGCCCTTTTGTGTTCTTTTTATCTTTCGGCAAAAGATCTGCCTGTTTGTCCAATATAGAACTTATTGCAGTTGTTGCATTGTAGTTTGTATATTCCTGGGTTATTGTATGTGTTGGTATTGTTATTAATGCTGTGTCTGATAGCCGTTTGGCTTTTATTTGTTGTTCTGTAAGCTACATTGTATCCTGCTTTTTTGAATTGGTGTGCTATTTTATTTGTGAGTTTATGTATTTTGAAATTTTTTGTGTGTTTTTGTTGTTTGTTGTTACTGTTCTTATTGACTATTCTTAATTCAAAGTTGTGTAGTTTGTCTATTGAATAATTGTCATATTCGTTTTCGTGAGCTAAATATTTGATTGTGTTTATTTCCGCTGTGTAGTTATTTGTGGACATAGGTATCTTGTTTAGTCTGTGTAGTAAATGTTTGAATGCTGCGTGTTTATGTTGTATTGGGTGGTTCGATGTGTTGTGTATCAGTGTGTCTGTCATGGTTGGCTTGCAGTATATGTTGAATTCATGTTTGTTTCGATTTTTTGTTTGGTGGTGTCTAAGAAATTCAATGTTTTGTTGTTTTCAAATTCTGCAGTGAACTTGATATTTTTGTGTATTTTGTTTATATGTGTTTGGAGTTGTTGGCATTGTCTTATGTTTCCTAGTTATAGTATTAAAATGTCGTCTACATATCTGTGCCAATATATTATCTTATCTGCGTGTTCGTTGTTGTTTATGATTTTATTCTGTTCTATGTGTTGTAGGAATACTTCTGCGAGAATGCTTGAAATCGGTGAACTCATTGGTAGGCCTTGTTTCTGTGTGTAATATTTGTTGTTGTGAGTGAAGTAGTTCTGTTGTGTAATAGTGTTCAAAATATGTATGATTTCTTTTGTGATTTTTTTCTCCTGGAGTGTTGTTAAGTCTTAGATTGTCTCATGTCAAGCGATGCCAAGGTTGAGTTGTGAGGGATTTCAATGTTCTTTAGTTTGTTTACTAGATCTATTGTGTTTTTTATATTTGGGTGTGTGTCTAGTTTTATGTATTTTCCAATACAATACAGTCTCACTAATCCGGACTTGATGGGACCGGACCCTGTCCGGATCAACGAAAGTCCGGATTAGACGGAAAAAGCCAAACAAATGCATATAATATGTGTTTTAGACGGGGAAACATTAAACATTTGTTGATTCCATCTTCGCGTGAGCTACTAGTAATCACTTACAACTTTTTTAAAAAATGTTTTAACTTGCCTATAGTAGCACTTACTTTTTTTGTGTTGAGGACGGCCGTTTCGGGAGATGTGTCCCTTTGTCAACTCAGACCGTAACTCAGAGTTACGGTCTGAGTTGACAAAGGGACACATCTCCCGAAACGGCCGTCCTCAACACAAAAAAAAGTAAGTGCTACTATAGGCAAGTTAAAACATTTTTTAAAAAAGTTGTAAGTGAAACATTAAAATTGAGGCCTAAATATAGCTATATAGTACTGTATTTCATAGCTTATTTAGCGAAAAATCCTGTAATTGTAACAGAAAAGGTATGACATGAATAAATATCAAAGCATCTTTCTCGTTGAATAAATCTATTCACATAAAGTTATTTACACTATACTGTATAAATGCACAAAAACTCAAACAAAAATGAAACTGAAACAAAAATAAACTTTAAAAAACTTAGTGAAAAAAGTCCGTAATGTTCTTTTGTTTTAACTATGAATGACGTCGTTTCACAGTACGATCTCGTAGGCGTTTCAAGGTCAGTAGCTCCGCAGTTGACGTATCAGTTTGTTTCTCAAAGTAGGTCATCAACCCCTCCAGCATTGCAGCCGCCCCATCATGAGTTGGGCTGACCGGTTCGTCTGTGTAGTCTTCCTCTTCCGAGCTGACATTTTCTGCGTTTGCAGTGCACACAGTAACAATTGAGCACTTGATAACCAATGTCATTATCACTGATAATCAACTCGGCCCAACCCTCCAATTGTTGAAAAATCTGAACAAATTCCGAGTCGTCATTAGTAGGTTGACTGTCGGTTTTTCACTTTTCTGTGGCATTTCAGGCCACAATTTTTTCCAGCTCTTTTGGAGTGTAAACGGTTGAATTTCCTCCCACGATTCTGCAGCCATATAAATGACATCCTTTATAGTAACTTTTTTAAGAATTTTAATAAATTGTGTAGCTGAATCTGCTTCTTGTTGTTACAAAAGCGATAAAATTAACTTTTTCCTATATCGCAGTTTTATCGCCTCTATCACGCCTTGGTCCATCGGCTGAATGAGAGCCGTTAGGAGAAAGAAATTTAACAAAAATGTCAGCATGACGCAATTCTTCATTTGGGTGGCATGGGGCATTATCAATTAGTAAAACCGCTATTCGAGAGAGTTTTTTCTCTTTGTAAAACTTTTCTGTTATTGGAACAAAGTTTTCAAAAAACTTCAGTCCTTAGAAATTTGACTGTTCATCCACGCTGATTTTTGGAACTTGTATTGGGCCGGTAGAACGCTTAAATTTACATTTTTAAAAACCCTAGGCTTTGTGGATTTCATTATCACCAAAAGTGGAAATTTTAGATCGCCAGAAGTATTACTGCAGGGCAGCAAAGTCATACGTTCTTTCTTAACTTTATGGCCTTTTGCTACTGAATCTAATTTGGAAGCTAAAGTTTTTTTTGGGAACATTTTATAATTTAATCCGGTTTCGTCAGCGTTGAACACCTGACAAGGTTGTAAGTTTTCATCTCTGAGAAACTTGCCAAATTTTTTTTTGAATTTTACACTTGCATCACTGTCATCTTACAAATTTTCACGACTTATTCCGAGTTGACGGATGCCGTGTCGTTCCTTCCACCGTGACAGCCAACCCACACTGGCAGTAAAATTAGCGCCTTCTTTTAACTTTTCATTCAGTTTCAGCGTGATCGTTTGCAAATTTACACCCGATAATGGAACACTCTGTTCCCGTTGTTGGCAAAACCAAACATACAAAGCATCATCTGAGGTTTAACTTTTTGGGCTTTTTAAAGTGCTTCTGCCGCCTAAACTGTCTTTACTAACCATTTTTGCAAAAAAATCTTCAATTTCCTGTCGCTTTTTCTCCAATCGGAAACAGTTTGTTTTCCCACGCCTAGCTCTTTTGCAATTTTAGTAGGCGATTCACCTCCATCAGTACGAAATAAAGCTTGGAGTTTTTATTTCTATTGTCACTGTCACTGACTTACGTTTAGTCGCCATTTTCACTGAACACTGAACGAGACGTAAATAAAAAACACAGATCAATATCGCACTAGAATTAAATGACAACCGAGCAGAAATCTTGCGAGAAGCAGTAAAGGTGGCATCCGTCCGACAACACAACTGACCTGACGCCAGACGGATAGACTGTCTATCTGTTTAGTCAGCGGTCCTTTATCTTTCGTTTATCGCAAGATGTCTCTGATGTCACGTGCGTTGTAGTGTTGGGAGATCTAATGTGAATATATTTTTTCAAAGACGTTTTTCCTACTTTAATAGGCAAAAGAAACAAATAATATGGTAAATTCATATTTTAATGAATAAATTATATTATTTGTCTATTAGAGTAGGAAAACCCCTTTGAAAAATAACAAATATAGACGTATAAAAATAAATATTTTTGTGGACGGCAGACTGATTGTACACTGTAAAATACTATAACTAAACAAAAATTTTGGGCCGTCCGGATCATCGGAGACTGGATTAGCGAGACTGTACTGTAGTTCTATCCATATGGCATGCCAGTTTGTGTGTGGGTGATTGTTGGCTGTTGATTATTGGTGTTTCTTGTTTATGTAGGTTAGGTATATGTATCAAGAGTTAAAATGCCTTTTCAATTTTCTAATGAGGAATATGCTGGTTTAATTTTCTGTTATGAAAATGCAATAGAAGTGTGAAAGTGTCACTTTGTGAAATCAGGATGTCCTAATAGACAAATTCTGATGAATGTTAAAAAAATGTCTTCAGTGTATCAGGGTTTAAAGAGAAATGGATAATTCCCAACATGTTCATTTTCTGATGAACCCACACCAAATCATCTTATCGACGAATATAAAATGACTCAACATAGCCCAGGCACAAGTACAAATTGAATTACATTTATCACTGATTCATCAAGAAACTAATTATGGTCCTATGTAAAGAGAAACTTTTTTTGTCAGCAGAAAATTCACATTTGCTACACTATATTAACCTTCCCTCATTGGCTATTAGACAATGCTGATGATTTAAATTCAATTTTATTGACCGTGTAAGCCACTTTTACAAGATACACGATCATTAATTCTTGCAATAGTCATAAATGGAGCAAAATATATTCAAATGTTATCATGGAAACTAGTTTATAACACAGATTTTACAGTTATGTTTGGTCTGGTGGTATTGCAGTTGACTAGGATCAAGTTCTATCAAATGACACGATATAGTAATGGATATGAAACATTTGCATATCTCTTTCACATTGCTATTTAATGTATTTGTCAATAATTTATAAAATAAGTAAAACATCTCATTTGATTAACTTCAAAAAAAAATATTGCTGAATAATGAGCATGAATAATGAATAAATTAGCATAATGATTTAAGGCATTCTATAAGGTTATCTATAAGCAATCTCTCTAAATTGCAAGGCCAACATCTTCCTATGTCAAAGATGGAATTTCCTACCAAACACTATAGTTTTAAAGCAACACGGGTTACAGAAAGAAAATGGAGTCCAGTGTAATCAATGTGATACAAGCCTCTGCATCGAGGCTTCGTGAAGAGCTGGTTGTCTAGTTCCATCGGCTGGAATCTAGTTTTGCTCCGACACAGTTCAGTCGCCATTATGCGTTGCAACAGTGAGGAGCCTACTTTTGTCACAGCACTCTGTGCTCAAACATACGTCTGCCCTTGTACTTTCAGATCATTCTATGAGGAGAATTCTTCATGACGATCTTAATTTCCATCCTTAAAAGATGGTGATTATGCAGGAACTTTCTGAACGTGATTTTAATTCTCGAAGGAACATGTGTGAGGTTATGCTCGAAGTCTTTCCTGAGAACGCTATTTTTTTTTTTTTTAGTGATGAAGCCTATTTTCATTTCTGTGGTTCTGCTAACAAACAAAACATGCACTACTGGGCTGACACCAATCCTCGAGGTTTGCATCCAAGTCTTTGCATACACCAAAAGTTACAGTGGTGTGCCATTTCTTCAGCTGGAGTTATTGGTCCCCGGTTCTTTGAGAAAAATGAAGTCGCATTAACAGTGAATTCGACTTGGTACAAGAAATGTTTTCCCACAGCTAGATGAGTTGGACTTAGGGGACACTTCCCAGAACGCCTCATCTCAATCAGGGGCAATTTGGAGTGGCTCTTATGATTCAGGGGCCCTTATGATATTTTCTATAGGATTTTTGAAATTCTGTGTTTATGTCAACCGTCCAAGGAACATACAAGATTTGAAGACCAACATCTATGAAAAAATTGCTAACGATGCCTGCTATGCTGGCAAGATTCATGAAAAATGCTAAAAATTGGTTTACTCAGTGTATTGACAATGACGGACGTCACCTACTTGATTTTTATCTTTAAAACTATGTGAAACAAAAATTAGGTATGTACCTACTTTATAAAAAAAAATTATAAACTCATGTTTCTTAGGAGGGATTCTATTGCGTTTTGAAAAAAGGAAGTTAAGCTGCCTCACCCTGTACATATGTAGTATATAGAGTGTAGTATAAATATTTGGAATGCATGTCAATTTTGTTATAAAGTGATTTTGTAAAATAAATGTAATGTGTTTGAGCATAAGAGATGTTTGCATTCTTACAACAAATATTCAACAATCGATTATTTTTTAAGTTAGATAATTATTTTTATTTATTCTGTTGGTGGTAACTTATTATAAACATAGTATTAATTTAAGCATATGCTTTTAATGCTGAGAACCCCTTGAAGATTTTATTTGGGATTTTTATAATACAAACAACAGATTCAGATTCGGCTAAACTAGATCAAAAATCCGAGTATTTTTCAAATAAATATAATTTTGTTCTACTTTAGCACCATATTACCAATAATTTTATTATCAAGCTATTTCGGATAAAAGATAATGAAATTTGTGTTGAAAAAAATTATACTTACTTATATTTTTTTAAAAAATACTTAAAAAATGTATATATATATTAACAATTTTGATACAAAAAACCAATTATAAAAAAACATTTTAATATACCTTAGGATATTTGCAGCAACAGCTCCCCTTAAGTTTCATAACAATCTGACTTTAAACAATAAACTAAATTATTTCATTGTATTTTCTAGGCAGTGCAGTGCCTGTAGAAACTAGAATGTCAATAGGTTAAATAATTATATAAGATACAAAGAAATAGGTATGTATATAGTATATATAGCACTGCAGGTAAACTCCTTGTCAATATTTTTTTTTCATACTGGTTTTGAATCTTCAAGTAGAGATTGATCTCTTTGGAAAAACACACGTGCACTGCTTAGGCTGTAGTATAACAACGTGAACTCCTAGAAATAAATATGAAATTAATAGTATTTTAAAATTTATAAGAAAAGATTACAATCTATAACAAAACACAATTACATGTAAAATATGCTAAGAACATTTTTTTGCTTTATGTAGCCTTTTTATATTAATTTGATTATCAGACAGATTTCGGAATATCTCCAGATTTCATTATCACAACAGATTTTTCTCTCTTTAAAATGTAATATATATTAACAATTACTCATTCATATAAACAAGTTATCTTCAGGGCATGAGCGTTTGGAACATCCAATAGTAAGTTAGATGGCAAGTCATCTTAATTTATACAAGAGTAGTTCATTGTTATACTCTATCAGGATTTTATTTTCAGCCCTACTCATATCTAGATTTTTATGGACATTTAGAAACTATAATTTTGTTCTTGTATTTTGTTAGTTATTTTCAGAAAATTTTTACAAAAATTATACATATATTTAAAAATAATACGAAAAATACAATTTTATTTTAGAACAAAAAATATCTTATTTTAGGGAGGCTGCTTCAGCTTCCTTCCGTCGTCGCCTTCGCCATGCCCGCTGCTTGTTGCGCCACCGGCGTTTAGCCCTGAGCTCCTTTTCCACATCGTCCCTCATCAGGTCTTCATAGAGTTGGATGTGGTCTTCTGCGAATCCATTGTTCTGGATGCAGACTCCCGGAGCTAGAACGAGCTCAGTGATTACATTAAAGAACACTACAGCTAAACCCGATAAAAGCATTTCTTTTGGGAAATGAAATTTATTACCAATAACTAGACAACTTTGTGAGAACTGAAACAGAATAAAACGGAGTGAACAAATTCAAATTGTTATCCACAACATATACAGTTAACGTCCAACAATTCACACTAATTTAGGAGTCATCGATTGCTGCATCGTGTAACTGAATAACCAGCCTCGTACTCATCAACAATATCTACTCCCCCTTTTGTTGAATTGTAAAATGGTAGGATGTAAGGTTTATTTTTATCTCTAGATTTGGGATCAATTTCATCATTATTATGCATGGTTGAGATGAGAATAACTACTTTATTTTTTTGAGCAGAAAGACAGTAGTGTCTGATTCCCTCTAAAAACCCCAAAAGGCTTGAGACTACAGGTCGATTTTTTGTACTGATGAATTCCGTTGGAATGTGTGGTTTATGCCTACTAGAGTCAATGTATTCACCTTTAGCAGATGTTTCGGCAAGTGATATTAAAGTATACCAATTATTGGTTGTAATATTCCTTGATACACCATTGATAGGTTGAACAAGTCTGTCAACAACATAAATACCAGAATTGTTGACTAGATATGGGCCTGCTGGCTGTTTACGAATATATACCTCCATGTTGAGGGTTTAAAAGGTATTTGCACATGTCATTGCATAGATTTTGATACCATACTTTACAGGTTTATATTTTATGTACTGCCTAAACCTGCATCTTCCTCTAAACAATTCTAGCGTTTCATCTATTGTAAGGTGTTCAATTACAGTAAAGTTTGCAGTACATTTGGCAAAAACCCCATTACAAATATCATAAACAGGTGCTAATTTTTTTCAGTAATCTTTGGCCCCTCGTTTGAGCATCATCGAACCTTAATGCTCTGATCAGGAATTTTAATCGTCAAAGATTCATGCAGTTTCAAAATAACGGCATAGCTGTTTTGTTCTTACTCTACAATAAATAAAGATTGAGATGTGAACCATGAAGTAATCCTGCCACGTACAAAATACCTATAACAGCTTCCAGTTCAATATATGTCGTAGGTGAAGCATCGCAGGCATGGGAAAATCTTGGACGATTTCTATCTATGCTTTGATTAGTGTATTTTAAAATATCATTTAAAATATCTTCCATGCAACAAGAGGTAATTCCAATTCCAAATGTGGTTTTAAACCTGGTAAATTCCTAACTAAATTATGAGCAGATATAAGCCTATATGGAGGACAGTGTATGTTCCAATTATTAGCTTTGCCTTTATCTGTGTACACGGACCCAACGTAACGTGGTAATTCTGCTTCGTCTCCTTTCTGTTCTGATTCTGTGTCTTCTTCTTGAACTTCAACATGATCTTCTTGCTGTTCATCTGAATCTGGTTCTTCAATGGGTTTAACAATAGGCATATCATGAAAAAGTTGTCTTCTGACACTACCAGGATTTTCAATCCTTTCTTCCCTTGCCATGCTATCTAACAGTCTGAAAAGTCTTTCTTCCTCTGCTCGCTTCATATTGCGTAGTAACACAATAAATACAACACACAGCATACTAAATGATTAATAACACAAAAGCGAAATTAAAAATTATGTCACACTTTAGCACATTCGAGAAGCTGCGTACGGTGGTTTCCACACTGGCTTTCTTTTGGCTGCTGCACTAAGACTGACGTTGGTGGAAGCGAAAAGACAATCATAGCGTTCGACAGCGGACGAGTCTGTTTGAAGGTACTGAGGGGGTCAAAGCTTACAAAAATCAGCAGTTCCAGATATTAAGAAAATTGTGAAGGCCCCGTGGAAAAGATGCGATGCGACTCATGCTGGGTTAAATAAATAGTTGTACCTGACTCCCAAATTTATTTAAACGATAATCTCTGCGACTGTAAACACAATTAATTAGCAGAAAATTATTTTGTTATTCTGTTTAGTATTTTAAAAAATTACTTTGTAATAGTACTTTTTAAACATATTCAGTAAAAGTGATCTAATTAATACAATCTAAAAAAAATTCAATTGGTTATTTAATTAGAAATTTATACCTACAGCTTTTATGTGTGATAAATTTGAAAGATCTGTCTATTGGAAAAACAGACAGCAGAAAGTTATAGATGAGTTTAGTTCAGCCACTATTTGCGGTGTTAAAATACACCAAATGATGTGACGAAACATGTGACAGCATAATTCAATTCACAAAAATTTACTTTTCAAGTAAGACTCAATTCAGGCCAGAACAAAAATGGAAACAAAGCAAATATTACAGCTATTTAACATGTTTAAGTCAGATATTCATTAACTTTAACAAATTAACTGCAGTGAGGGTCAGTGGTGTCCAAATCCGTATCGTTGTATAAGGCTATGTAGGTCACCCGTGACTTGCAATGTAGATCTAGTTTTAGATCAATATACAACGGGCAATATACAACTGTATGTGCCTGGCACATCAATACATATCATATTACTATTTGAGGTGTTTGCTCCTGCAACTTAAGGCTCAAATACATTTTTTTTTACAAGACCATAATTATTGAGAAGCGAGAGGTACATAAATAAAAGAAATGGTAAATCCCTTTACATTTGAATTGTTCCAACAAAATTATTTACAACAATAAACTGAAAATTTTTAAAATTAAAATCTAAAAATTTTAATTTAAAACTTCCAATGTATAAGATCATACATAGCTGTAAAAAATACACTAAAACAGTGCAATTTAAAACAAATTTGTATTGAAACAATGCAAACAATAATGTGAAAATAATGTTCAGATTTTGTTTATATTTTAATTTAGAAAAAATATCTGTAAATAAAAAATGAAAATTTTTAAAATTGTATTTTTGTACCTATAAAATATGGGAGAAACAGGCAGTAGCTGAATTTGACGTTTAAAAAATAACTAATAATATTGTGGAAATACATTATAGTATGTATTTGTATTTGATTTTGTCCTTCAAGAAAATACAATAAAAAGGTCAACATTTAAATTGATTAGGTAACAAATAAGTGTAGTATAACCAAATAAATTGTAGTGTTTGTTGAAACATGGTAAGCAATAATATACAAGTAATTTGTTTATTCTAAAATTTTAATATAACCAGATTTAAAATTTCTAAAGTTTTTCAATAAAAAGATCATCATAGAAATCCATTTTTTGTACTGAAATATCTTGAAAAATAGGTAAAGGAAATTCTGAAATACTGATATTTTACACCCAATCTGAGGCGACTGATCATGAAATGAGTTCATGCTACTGTTCATCGGAGATTTTGGCCTTGACCAGTATGCCACGTAACCTCATCGTATAAATACTTACACCGTTCTCCTGCATTCACCGACAACCCACCACATTATAAAATATTCTAGTTTAAATTAATAAACGCACTAGAACACGTAATATCTTTATATTGGAAATATTGTGTTTAAACATTGATGGAAAAATTGTTGGCAGTCAATGTAAATATTCCTAAACCTAGTTTTATTATCTGATACAGTATTTCCCTGAATGAAACATACCTGTTGGAACATATTAAGACGCTTTGCTGTTAAATTCAGAGTTTGTTGCAGCTTATCATCTTCTTTAGAGTCAGTTTTGCTCTGATTAATAATGGTATTCTTTTCACAATTATACTTTTCCTTTACTGTTTGGAACCAATGTAAGGAGTCAAATTCATTATTTAAGTCTAATACTTTTAATAAATAAGCAATACCTAAAACATAAAAATTAAAAATATATACAGTGCCGGCAAAAAGTTTAGGGACACCCCTACATTTATATGTTTTTGCTATTGTCCTAAAACTTTCTGGCAATCATATATTAGTAACTTATCAATGAATTAAGCATGAAAAGTTACGATTTTCCTGAAATTTTCATTCATTTATAAGTAAGGGTTGGCAAATTATAAATTTTTTCCCATTTTAAAATTTTTGAGGAAACCCCTGTTTTTTTCTAATTAAAAACGTATAATAAAAAAAATACACATCTGATTAAAATGATACTTTGTACAAATGTTTAGCATAACATTTAGAATGTAAATATGCATTATTTATTATTTAAAAAAAATCACCTCTCATTTGGTACCAGGTTAACTTTGCTTTAGATTTTCAGATTTTTCAGCATAAAATTCTCACATTTCAATAGCGAATATCTAGTGAACAGAGCCACTTGGAGCAGAACTGACTGTACCGTTGTGTTCCTCGTGTCATGGCGGGTCAGGGGTACAGTCAGTTCCGCTCCAAGTGGCTCCGTTCACTAGATATTCGCTATTGAAATGTGAGAATTTTATGCTGAAAAATCTGAAAATCTAAAGCAAAGTTAACCTGGTACCAAATGACAGGTGATTTTTTGTAAATAATAAATAATGCATATTTACATTCTAAATGTTATGCTAAACATTTGTACAAAGTATCATTTTAATCAGATGTGTATTTTTTTATTATACATTTTTAATTAGAAAAAAACAGGTGTTTCCTCAAAAATTTTAAAATGGGAAAAAAATTTATAATTTGCCAACCCTTACTTATAAATGAATGAAAATTTCAGGAAAATCGTAACTTTTCATGCTTAATTCATTGATAAGTTACTAATATATGATTGGCAGAAAGTTTTAGGACAATAGCAAAAACATATAAATGTAGGGGTGTCCCTAAACTTTTTGCCGGCACTGTAATCATAGACCATTTATTTGTCCAAACTGAAAACATTTGAAATTCCAATATTTAGAATCTTTTAGTTTTGTTTTTTCAAGTTGAATAATTTAAAACATATTTCATAAATGATCAGTAATGTATTTAAATAATTTAAAACACTGATGCAATAATTAGTATGAATTTAAAAAACCCCTATTGTCATAGAAGCAGACGAAACAATGACTGAAGTAAAATTTTATATGTTATTGTAAAATGTTATTCCACCATTAAGTGCAATTAATTTTAATTTAATACGTGTTAATTCTAATACGTGCGATGATACGTGTTAGTTCTCATTCTAGGTTTATGTCTATGCTGACAATGTCTAGCAGCACGCCTGTCTTGTTTTGGTTAACAGAAAATGTCCTGTCATTTTATTTTGCTTATAATATATTTAGTGGTTAACTGTTTATGTCTTTCAGTCTTTTCATAATTTATGTTTATTAGTTGTAGTCTTTGGTTTTGGTAATCTTTATTACTGTGTAAATAGATAGGCTGTAGTGAGGACACAACCTTTAAGTGTATAGCACAAGTACTCTATATATTAAATATTCATTTTCTTGTAGTTTTTAAATAAAAAAAAATTTATTTCATAGGATACCTGTTAACGTCATCAGCACATACCAACAAAACTTGATGCTATATGATCATGATGCGAAGAGGCATTATAAAATGTCTTTAAGATGTATATTTATCAAATATGAAAAGGATAAATATGTTTATGTAAAATAAATACTTGAGAACTTGTTGTAGCATCATGTTTAAACTCACAGTGAACATGTTAATAACACACAACACTAAGAGAAAATTATAACCAATATTATATATTATAATATTATATATTGAATATATTAAGCCAATACATTCCATGTTAAAAAAAAAACAAAAATTACCCATTGCAAAGCCATCATCCGTAAAAGTAGCACATGATTTGCTTTTCTTGTTCATCTTTTCTTTGTTAATAATTAAGTGTTGCACAAAGTTTATTGTTAATGGAGGTATAATAATGTGAAAGTTTCGCAGGTGACTATTGTTGGAGTCTCTTAGAGCTGTGGCAAAAACATCAACCAAGAGCTGAAAAAAATTGTGTGTTGCATTTTATAAAAGTTTATTTGAAACAACGCAATACTTTCTTCAAAAGTTAATATAAATATGGAAGGAGAAATCCTCTTTTTATTGCTAAATACCTTAAAATATTCAGTTCCTTCAGTTAGATTACGGAACATATTTGCGATAGCTCGATCAAAACCTCTTGCAGCCTCCACACAACTTGTTGATAAATTTTCTTCAATGCATAAGTCTTCTAATGGAACAATATTATCTATGTCAGGGATAAAAGATACAGTATTTGAACAAAAGTGTAAACCTCCAGATCGAATCATCCGGACATATCCCAAAGCATTTCCTGAAACAAAGTGACGTATTTAAAATATTACTACTTAAATGTTACACACTCAAACAGTTGTAAATGAAGAAATTACCTATATTCGTGATTAATGAGCGAAACTGATCAAGGTATGTAACACCATCAGGAGTTACACCCAATTTTCTTATTCCTTTGTTGAACCTATCGGCCCTTTCATAAGGATACTTAGAATCCAGCTGAGCTTTGTTGTCTCTGAAGTAACAAAGATCTTTCAACAAACGCGATTTGATATGCTCATCATAAAGGAATTGAGAAAAGATTACTAGCTTCTTGCGTAAAAACTGGTATGTGAAATTCACCTACAAATAAATGAAAATTATTAAGTTAAAAGATATACATATTCAAAATGTTTATGACAAGACATAAATAAAAACGTTAATGGTTTTGGAGAAAATATGGCTTGTTGAATACATTTTTAAAAACCTTTTATATATAATAATAAAAAAATGCAACAATCTCTCAGGAGTTGTTTCTATATTAAAAAGTAAAATTAAGGCTCCTATAATTATTGATCTGATAACTGTTTTTAGCCAGTTATAATTTGCAGTTATGAATAGATCCGTAATGGTGGCTGTGGCTTGCCAACAGATACTGGTACACAGCGCTCATGCGCGAATTGCCAACCCCAGCACTAGAACAGTAGAATTCCAAAACGGTACTTACTTTAAAAACATTTATTTTTAACATAATAATTAAATTTTGTTTTTACAGCTTTTCAATAATCAAGGTTTACTTATTTACTATTGCCAACCTATGAAAACAAATTTTTTTATAATATTGAAAAATATTAAATTTGATTTAATTTTAAAGATAGTAATGAATTTTCTTTACTGTATTATAAAATAATGAATGTGCTATCACTCCAGAAGTGTTAGCCAAGCTCTGGGCTGGGAAGCAATTTAATTTGTCAACTGTTTGCATGTTCTTAGTGACTATCATTAACTTATTTCTGTGTAAATGAGGCATCTCTTTTAAAGTTGAAATATTTGTAGGTTACTTTTGGTTGGTAAAGATTATTTAGATTTTTTGGACTAGGAGACTGACAGACTTACCTTGGTAAGAGTCCATTCTGTAGTCTTGAAATAGAAACAAATAAAAGCTCTTAACCAATGATATATTTCAATCACACAGTGGTCTTTGTCAATCAAAGAGAAAACACAAAAAGAAATATGAGAGAATGAAATAAAATAAATTTATTTATTTATTATTTATTTTAGTTATTTATTAAACTCCGAAATTTATTTTATTTCATTCTCTCATATTTCTTTTTGTGTTTTCTCTTTGATTGACAAAGACCACTGTGTGGTTGAAATATATCATTAGTTAAGTGCTTTTATGTGTTTCTACTTCAAGACTACAGAGTGGACTCTTACCAAGGTAAGTCTGTCAGTCTCCTTGTCCAAAATCAAAGTTGAAATATTTTATGACTGAGTTCTTTAATTTGGGCACCAATTCAAGTGACTTCAAACCATTTCCAAACCTTTCCATAAATTAATGTCACGACTGTATAATCTTCAAAAGTATGCAAATTACATTATTTGGATTGTAATGAAAAAACTTTACAAAATTTAATCTAGTACATTGTCATATAAACTCAGAGATACCGTGTGATAGTAAAACAATCATTTGCAAAATTATTCAAATACACTTTTTTTATTATTGATAAACTCTTATTGCTAACCTATACAAGAAAAATGTTATTTTGTTGTGATAGTTTCTTGGGTTTCACAGTTAATAAAGTTTATTTTCAAAATTTTGTATTAATGTTTCATGTACCTTAATATGCATCAATGTTCTCAAAAGTAATTTTATATTAAACGTGAAAAATGGTGATTTTTCTATGAATAATTTTTCTGTTTAACTCCAATTATAGATATACTTCAATACTAGTTATAGTTCTAGGATCAATTATAAAATAAATTTCAGGCAAAAAATGTATAAGATCAATTTCTTTCCTTAATTTGTTCTACTAGAAATTCAGTACATTTTATTTTAGCGGAAAAACCTAAATCAGTGAAATCATTCCAGCTGTTACTTACTAACAAACACTTTTTGAACCCATGTTTAAAGAAACATTTAACTTTTTTTGCTATAAAATCCACTGAAAGAATACCTTTTTTTAAAATCACTCTATTACAAATCTAAAAACCCATCCAGGTTTTTTATTTATTTCTTCAAGCAGAGACTTCTTGAGTTTTTCCACAAAAGCATCTTTTAAAAATTTATATTGTTAAGATCCACTAACATCTAGAAGAAAGGGAGAGAAGGCTCCAACTATATTTATAACAGCAATACTTTGTTGACAAATGTCAATGCTTACTTTTTATTGCTACTTTAAATATCTTTTAAATAATAGTAGGGCAATTGCTATTAATTATAAACAGCAACTTAAATAATGAGAACAGAAAATAATGGTTCAAAATGAAGAATCTCATTTAAATTACAAATACATTTCTTTCATAATGTTCTCTGAGTTTAATTTAAAAAAAAAAAGAACACCATCCTCTTCCTATTTAAAAAAAAACTTCAGATTTATGAAAACTGCAAATGCAAACTACAGAAACACCATAAAAATTAAGTAGTATCAACATAATATAAAGCAATACTTATAAAAACCAGAATTTTTTGCAACAACCCTATAAGGGGTAATCTCCTAACAAAAATTAATTAACAATTAAAATTATTCAATTAAAACAAAAATACAACTATAATTATTAAGAAGAAAACCAAAAGAGTTAAAACTACAAAGCTACAAAACAGAAAAAATAGATGGGCGTTCATAGACATAAATCACGGTTAAAAATGAATCAGTTATATTATATATCAACTTTTATTAAATACGTTTAGATAATGTAAAAGCCTACTTGGACTTTGTTAATGTGTTATCATTTCCATGCTTCAGATAAGCATGTGCTACACATTCCTAATGACTCAGCAAATGTTTTGTCTTTCAAAACGACACCCTAAATAAAGATTTTTATGTCTGTCCAAAGATGTTCTAAGGACAGAGCAAATAAAGTTGGATTTTTTATTTCTGTTTTACTAGGTTCTTATAACCAACCATCAGCTTGGCAATTTAGGTCAAATTCATAGTGTAGTATTTACTCCATTATTATTAGGTTGTGTATTTTGGACTTGAACAGTAATGGCAAACTTTAGATCATTGAAACTGAAGTGATGCTATTGGGCAGAGAGAACGAACATATTTGAATTGATAGCAACATGATGGTAAATTATTTTAGTGTTTTACAAATATAAAGTGAACAATTAGTATCGTGAATTTACAGGAGCCTGCAATCAACAGCTTACCTTCATACCGCAAACAGCAATCTAATTTGTATTTATTTTACATATTTATTATTTTATATATTTTAATTTATAATTATTTTTTTACTAATAATGATTACAAGTAATCAATTAAACAATGGAAAACTAGCACACCACAATTCAGTTACAGCAAGCACTGAATACGGAATTAATCCGTACACACCGGGTTCTTTGGAACACAAATTATTTGATCCCCATTGAGTTAAACCTTCTCAATGGTCATACATGTTTACAATGTCATTCAAATCCTCACAATTGAAACACAAGCTTGACTATGATGGCAGAGGCACTGACATAGTGGGATATCTTTAAATCACCTCAAATATCCATGTACTAACATAAGAATGCCCAATGCAAAGATAAGTAGCAACTACCGTCTCTCCATGAGTCAAACAAATAGAAGATCGCTAAGGACAGGTATTTTTGATTCTCTTTAGTTTTTATGCTCAACTTTTCTATTCTCCATTCACTTTAAAGAGTTTGTATTTTACTTTACTTAGGAAAAAAAATCTCAAGACAATCTATGGCAACTTACTTAAAACTTCTTTAGCTGCTTTATCTGTTTTTGTTTCCAGTTATTCTATGGTAACCAGATAGATACTTCTTGATGTGTATAATACACCTTCAAAACCACTCCACAGTTTTGAACCATAATTCACAAAAATTTTAATAAAGGGGTAGAGTAATAATACAAATTTGTAAAAATTCTTTAAGACCTAATACAATATTTGCATTTTGTATAATTTAAATGAATACTGAGAAATTAAAATGTATCATTTATGTTGTAATGAAGTAGAGAGATTGATAGTACATAGATCGTTTGAACATAGTAGACAGTTGTAATCTCAGGTGATGGCAAATATTAGTGCATATAAAAATGACCTTAGGGAGAGTTAATGAAAAATTAAGATTGCCAAATATTTCAGTTTGCCTAGTAAGCCACTGTTACAAAAAATATGATAACATCATAAAAGTCATGGCTCTTCAGTCTGCAAGGAGACTAGAAACAAACTCCTTTGTTTTATTGAAAAACACCAAAAACAAGTTCTGAATTGTACAAAGTAACACAGAACGTTTTACAATATGCTGAAAAATACATTATACAGAACAATCGTTATACAACCAAAATCTATTAATGATAGAAATAGAGGATACATCCCCTGTCTCTCCCTTCCCCAATGAGTAACTCCGGGTCTTTTCTATTATACGACCGCATGGCTCAAAATATTTTCTATGGAAATTATAACACTAATTATTACCACATATTGCTTTGTACATAAAATAAATATCTAATAAACCAGTTTAGACCATATAAATAAAACAGAAAGTTTCCTTATCTTATCAGTTAATGCGAGACGTTCACCATACTTTGACCATCAGTGTCCTGTTAGTGCTTCAGTATTGATCATGTCGCTCATACGTTTAGTTTGTGAGATAGATAGTAAGGAAAAAGCATAGTATAAAAGACTATATTGAGCCGGGAACTGCTATCATTTCAGATATGTGGAAATCTTACAGTGGCATAACAAGTATACCTGACATGAAGTATATCCATCTTACAGTTAATCATTCTGAAAACTTTGTTGACCCCATAAGCGGAGCTCATACCCAAAGAATAGAATCATTGTGGTCATCTGCCAAAAGGCGTAACCGTAAAGAGTGTGGAACCAGTAGAAACTTAATCGACTCTTACTTGAGTGAGTTTCTTTGGCGAAAACATAACCAAGGAAATGATCTCTTTGAACAAATTATTGAGGATATTAAAGTATGTTGGCCACCAGAAGCCTGAATATCGTATCAATGTTTAATTTTAATAAATTCAAGAAATAAATTTTTGTGCTAAATGCTCTTTGTTTATGTATTTTGAGAAATAAAGTGTATTTGGTAAAATATTTTACTATTTTTGGTAAGAAACCTGTCTAAAACCTTTCATTTTATGGATAATGTTATCAGTTGAGGTAAGAAAAAAAGCTGTTATATTACTATGTTTTCATAGAAAATATTTTGAGCCTTGCGGTCGTATAATATAAAAGACCCGTAACGCCTAACATATCCAACATTTTACTGCTTTAAACTTTATAATCACACAATTGATCCATTATGAAGTCATATACATAAAGATCCAAAAACCTAATATTATCCAGTTTGAAGCTTCATGAATAATAACATTTAGATAGAGCATTAAATTATGGTGATATCTGACAAATAAATGTGGTGAAAACTTAAAGCCTTTAATTTTTAAATCACTTGAAGCTCATATCCTGTTTTTTACTAACTGAAGGGGTTGTTTCATTGTCGCCATATTAAAACTATCCCGATGTACTTGTTGGGTTAAAGCAGAAATATTTATTTTGTTACTTTTTTTTATTTTTATGTTTTATAATGAAACAATATATATTTTGTAATACCAGTAAAAACCTTAACATCGTTTCTCCTTTAAAATTAGGTTGGGGTAAAGTACTTAACCAGATGTACGTTGTACACTGGTGAGACTGAAATTATGTACAAGGCTCATATATTTCGGTGTGATTGTCCCTCCACTCTATCGTGGACTTTCTCTCTCTTTAGATTTGTAAATCTTGTTCTATCATAGACTCTCCTCTTCCTCAGCTTGTGTATGTTAAGTGACAATGATTTAGATAACATCTACTCCAGACCATATAAGGGCCCTCGCTGCACTTTGCATCACCAACTCTACACCTGAAAAGTAATGGTAAAACCTACTCGATTTTGGTAAAGGGAATAAAGGTATGTGTGAAAAAATTCTCCAATTACTTTATTAAGCTGATGACCCTTTGGAGAAATAAACACCTCTCTAATACTGAACAGTATTAATGAAAAATCAGTCACAGAGAACAGTAGACTGAAGACAGCAAGTTACATTGTTAATGTAGCAGTGGTACAGGCAAATACTAGTAACCCTGTTATGAAAAGGATAGAGGATAAAAAATTTAGTACTTCCTTGGGGGAAAAACTTTGTGGGTAAGATTTTGTAGATTTAAATAAAGTCAGTGTTAGTTCTCAATGCATTGTGTGAACATCTGACAAAACTCAACTACACAAAATTGGAATCTTCAGGAGATGACATCCCAGCTCTAAGTGATTGATGTGGTTGCAAGCACACCTGTTGTTTCTAAAACACCAGCTCTCATTCAAGTATTTTGAAGTTAAGCTGATGCTATGGCCCATTACTGAGTCCTAGTGCCAACACCTTGTACACCTGTAAAAATGTCACAGCTTTACATCTCCAGCTGTGGAGGAGTGCAGCTCAATATGTGTTGCCAGTATTCAAGCAGAAGTCTGCAAGTACCTCTATTGATTGAAATTAATATTTTCCCAAGACTAGTTATAATGTATTATTTCATATCTTAATACATTCTATTGATCTCTAAACAAAAAAATGTTCTTCCAGTTTTTATCTCCAATAGAATCACAGCAGAAAAACAATCCGGTCATCATTTATGCAATTATTTATCAATGAATTAATCTGTCTTATCCAATCCCATATTCAATTAAGACCTATTGAATTTTCTAGTAATTTTTTTGCTCCATTTAAAAATTTCATAGTTTTTTCTGATGTTTTAAATGTCCCTTGGTGAGGTTTTAACCTTATATATTAGCTTGTATCGCATCTTTAAAATCTACCCAAAACATAGCATTATGAAAAAAAGTAGGTCTATTAAAGAAGGTAGGTCTGGTTATAAAGGCAATTACATTGCTTTCATCTCCCCATCACAACTTTACCTGTTTCCTCCCACAAAATATTAGTGTGAAAATAGCGAAGTGAATATCAGCTTCCACTACTACTTCCATTTATGACAAAGCTTATTTTATTTTGTGATTAAAAATATGCCAGAATACTTACTATAAGAAATACTATAGGATTGTGAAAATAATTAGGATAAAGTAAAGACTTTAAATCCTAGGTCTGAGTATAAAGAATTTTTATGATTCTTGTGGGTAAGGTCACAAATCTTAAGTAGATCCTTTCTCATAGTAGGAGACATATGGAGGTGAGTACACATTATACTAAGGTGTAACAAAAATGGTAAAATAATTCCATAATACTTGCCAAGTAAGAGTAAGAAAAATTAATGAATAGGGTCTCTAACCTGAAGTAATCTCCTTTCTATTAGGTTGAAGAAAGAGATATCTATAAAATATCCTCTCTAAAATATAAAAATGTAAGTGAGGTAGTTGAATGTTGGTTAAATATTAATATGATATGAATGAGATAAAATATGATACATATTGGTTGAATAATTAATCATGATGTACATATTATTGTGTATTTTTGTTATTAGTAGGGTACTGCAATGAATGCTAATTGTGAATGAACATATTTTAACTCCAAAGGGTAAAATTAAAGAATTGCTTTTAATACTATGGGAATTGGTTCTAGGCCCTCAAATTGTTTAATACGATAATCTACTACAAACTGGAGGATACAAAATGTACAATAATAAAAATTTGTTGATGATGTAGCAAAATCAAATAAGTACAATATTCAAAAGTAGCGCTTGCACTAAATTGATCTCTACTTCATTTTAAAAAAATTTAATACATGTTACTAATTGTCCTGTAACATTCAGTTGTTAATAAATCCAATTTGTTAACATAAAGGTTTTAAAACATTTTAGCTGTGTAAATATCTTATTCTGTTTTAAAATTTTTATATAAATGGCTTGTATAAAATTCAAAACTGTTTGGAACTATTCTATATATTGGCCAGTACATATGAGTTGCAATTGTAAATTTGTAGTGGTGTCACTGATGATGACATAAGTCATTAAAACATGTATGGCAACAACGTATATTATTTTGTGAGTTTGCGTGCAGTTATTTATTTTGTTTATGGGCCAATACATTCTACTTGGCACATCATAGAACACTACCTTTTCGTAAACCCACTATGATTACATCACGTAGTAGGGATAAGGCATACAAATGTCAAACTAAGAGTTAGATTATGGACATGAGTGTACCCAAGTACTAGCAATTAAGAGAATATCTAGTGTTGCCATTTGCAGGTAGACAACTCTCATCACTCCGGTTAACCCATTAATTCCTGCGAACGAGAGATATTCGTCACAACAAATTAATCAACCATATCATACAGATATCGGTTCTTCATCATGATTTTTATCATTGTTTGTTTGATTGCTTTAAGAGAGTTTATTTTTTGATGTGTCATGTACCAGACTAGATAGACTAAATAGGGGATATTTATCGCCTCTTGAAACCTTCAGTGTAGATAAGGGTAGACCGTTTTAGCCCTTAAGTTCTCCTAATATTAAATATTTTAGACATGATTGATAGACCTGTCATCATATTTTATGTCAAGTAGACTGACTTGCTCAGTTTAGTTGGTACTCAGTATCAGTCAGTACCTGATGTTCCTTGTGTGACGTAAGGTGCAAATATAAAAACACTGCAGTTGTCCGAGGTTGATATAAGTGTGAACATTGTAAAGTTGCATTACATTTGGAAAAAGTAAATTTTAAAAACTATTTAGTGTACAGTAATACCTCGATTTACGCTACTCAGTCTTATGCGATTCCCAAGTTACACAGTTTTAAATCATACTGTCCGAGTTACGCAGAAACTGGCCTGCTCTGGATAAAAATGCTCAAGAGAACTTTTATAGCTCATGAAGAGAAAATATTTTCAGGTTTTAAGGCTGACAAAAACCGGTGGACTGCTCGCTAGCAATAGAGTAGAAAATCAGTTTTCGGACGAGACGGGAGTGTTTCCGGAGATCAAATAAGATCCGGAGATAAAATCAAAAGATAAAAGTTACACCCAGTTATATCAAGCTAATGTTTAAAAAAGTCAAAGCACAATATATATCCAAAATGAATATTAACATATTTTATTTAAAGTTAATATCAGTAAAAGAATAAGAAAATAATAATGAAAATAAAGAATAAATGATTTGGTAAATAAGTTAATATAACTTAATTTATGTCCATATATCATATAATTAAACATCTAGCATCAAATAACGGCAAAGATTTAAATCCAGTAAAATTGATTTTAAAAGCCTTCAGATTTATGTTTGGGAGCACAAATATAAACTAAACACAAAGGCACTAGGAAGTAATCTTGCCTGTTACTTCTACAAATGTTTATATGGACATAAAATAAAATAAATAAGTATAAATAATTTTTCTGTTGTGTTTAAATAAGTATGTAAATTTAAGTGTGTAATTTCAATGCTGAAAATACCAAAATGTTCTATAATGACTACAAACGTTAGAGACGGTTAAATAATAGTATTATCCAAGTAATTGATGAACTTTGTGAAAAGATTATATGAACATTTCTGAACTTTTTAAACTATTCAATTGTATTTCATGGTTAAAGAACTGATTATTAATATTAAAATAGAGAACAAAAATTCGATAGAATTTAAATAAGAGTTGTAAAATATCTAAGTAAAGCTAATTTAAAATTATATTTTAAATTTCTTTAAATTAAATCAAGTTAGACGACAAAATTATTAAAATTATTATAACTATCCTGTGGTAAATCCACTAATTACATTTCTGAAAATTTTCCAACCAACAGCAAGAGTCAAATTAAACACATTTTGTTTGGTTTTTTAAACAAAGTCCAGGGATTTATCCACTGGCAGATCACGTTGGTAGGGTGTGGAACACGAATATCAGGGAATCTCTCCCTGAGAGGGTGCAAAAAGGTTTGGCCACAGGAACTCACGCACACAAAATTTATAAGAGGAGAATTGAAGAAAGAAAAGAAATTTCTTACTAAAAAACTTTTTCGTTCATATGTTAAATAAAACATGCATCAGTACACTTAACTATACAAAGACTAATTATTTTATAACGTTTTTAAGATTTGCAAAATAAACACAGATATCTGACTACCTGATACACGATTTTCATCAAAAACTGTTTTTCGATCAGTCACGTCTTGTACAACCAAAGAATGGAATAGTACTGATTTCTTTTTGATTTGAAAATTTTCCGGATAATAGAACGTTTCGGATGATAGAAATCTGTATAAAATAGCTTTTACTGTATGTTCTATATGTCCCTTCTCTAGTCCTTTTTATATTCACACACCTTTCCTCTTCTTAGGTGATAATAATCATTAATATACTCATCTTCATTTCTGTTAGGTATATTTCTATATGTTTGAGTAAAGTTTTCTGCCGTTCCTAACGTTTCAATATTTTCCTCTGTTGACGCATTTCGGAGTAACTCCATTTTCAAAGCTTCAATCGTACTGTTTGCACAGTCTTTATTAAAGACGAACACAAAGTTTGGGCGAACAGTACGACTGAGGTTTTGAAAATGGAGTTAATCCCGAAGAGCGCCAACAGCAGAGAATATTGAAACATTAGGAATAGCAGAAAACTGTACTCAAACATATTTCATAATAATCATACTAACTGATTGCTTGAAAAAAAATAGTTACCATTTATGAAAACTATTTTATTTTAACACTTCGCCCGATGGCCCAGTAGGCTGAACTGAATACCGTCGGGCCACTAGCCTGACATTGTTGTCTAGTAACGTTTTACGTTTATTAGTGCTACTCAAGCGGTGTTGCTACTTTTGAAAAAATGAATGCACAATATTAAACAAAAAGCTACACATTACTTACAGAACTAATTACAATGGTGTTTGTTTGATAGATAAATGCCGACGGGATTATAAACATGATTGTTGGAGTCAGCTTTGGTAGATTAAACAGCTCCAGTATCGAATTCAATCAGCTGTGCTTTGTCTATTCGATAGCTCAATCTATGGTTTATCGTCGATAGTTTAAGACCACGTTGTCCCTTGCCGCGCACCTAACCCCCACCCTAGCACAGTTCCCTCACCGGCAGTCTTTTGCTTGCCGTAGACAGACCAGCACGTCCGTTGCGGGTTTAACCTTATTAGCTAACCTCGTGGATGTTAAGTTCGCCCCGCGCATGTCTAAATTTAAGTGTTTCGAGTTGTACTTGTTTTATATGCTCGTTAACCGCGAAAGTGTACATTATTTAGTCCAAGTGCCGTGTTCGAATGCGCCTTAACCTCGCCGTTACAAGCCGCCGTTACGGAGTCGCTCGCGCTTATTTAAAGACTTATTCAACTGTGAATAACATTAGAATTGAACCCCGTTTATTAAGTTTTACAGCACGAGCCGTCTGACCATCACCACTTCACCCAGGGCCCTGCTGCAGAAGTCCAGAAGACATCAAACCTACCGTGCACGTAACCCCTTTGTTCAGCTTAGGGTAAGTGTTAATCAGTTCCAAATACTTTTAGCATAAACTTGTGCCTATTTTTCCCGAGGCTTAATTATTGATAAACACTGTTTATTTGTCGATTAGGCATTTTTGCCGCCAGCCTTAATTTTATTCATGTACAATTTCAATCACAATAACGACCGCGACTATCTCTCTCTTTCGTCTTCTTTCTAATATTTTAGCGGAGCTGACGCCTCCACATGATGTTATTCTAGGAGCTAAATCTCAGAAGCTACGGCCAGATACACTTATATGTTAACAATTTTAGGGAAGTTGAGTTGATTATTCCGAACAAAAAATTTAGTTCATTGAAAGACATTTATTTTTATATACTTAAATAATGAAGTTAATAATTTTTAATGCATATTATATTAATTTTTACAAAATTCACAAAACCTAAAAAATAAGTTAGAAATATTGACTAAATATTTAGCTGTAAAATAATTCTTTAAAAAAACGGACTTGGATTGAAGTTAAGTACAAACATTGGTACACTTAGATCAACTCATGCTAACATTTTCTTGCCAATCAGCTTAAACCGGAACTTGAGGTTGTGGTTTTGTTGTTTATTGTTTAGACACAAAACAAAAAATATTAAGACAGTGTTCCACAGATAAGAAAATACATAATATATATATATATATATATATATATATATATATATATATATTCTTGATATTTAACGTTATCCATTGTTTTTCTATTGCACTGACTTTATGAAGTTAATATATTACTATGTAAGTAATTTTATCCACCATTAAGTGCAATAATTTTACCTTGAGTGATGAGGCACCTTTCGGTCAATTGACCATTGTCGAATCACTCGAGTGATTCGACAATGGTCAATTGACCGAAACGTGCCTCATCACTCAAGGTAAAATTATTGCACTTAATGGTGGATAAAATTACTTACATAGTAATATATTAACTTCATATATATATATATATATATATATATATATATATACATGTATATATATATATATATATATATACCTCAAAAACAATATCCGGCCAGTTGGCCCAACGAAGTTTATTTAGGTATCATTTATGCTATAAAAAAACTATGTCCGGCCAATTGACCCAACACGGGTTTTTATATATATTATGATAAGACACGTATTTTTGTACTTAGATATGATAGGGGAACAAAAAATAAGTACACATTATTTAAAAATGGCAATTCTAAGGAAATATGCGGAATATTCTAACATTACCGAATTGTGGCCCGAGTTAATCTTAACACTAGGAGAATTTATGTCCATAAATGGAAGCATATGGCACATGGTGCTATAAATAGAAGCTATCAAAATTATGCTTCTTAAATAAACCTCCTCTAGACAAAAAGTATAACAAGAAGGAGCAGGATATTACAAGTAGGTTTAACATTCATTTTAAACACAAAATCTAGCTTTATATTGTATCTACTTACTGTTGTATTCATAACCCCAGTTCCATGAGTTCTGATTGAGTTTGCTATATGTCTGATGTTGATTGTGTTTAGATGTTTGTTGTTTGAAGAGTGTTCAATAAAGATCTGATTGTTCAAATTGTAAAAATATTTTGACACAAAAACGTGAATATTGCGCATTATTTCCAACACATCAAGACCCTGTAAAAAACATATTTATAAAATATACAATAACTCTATTACAATTCTACAGTACAAACCTTTTCAAAAATAAACAATATTTATTGATTTTATAACATGATATTTTCATATGTTGGTAAGGAAAAACTAAATAAAATCAGTTTTAATATTTTTTAAAAATTATTTCTGCATCATGAGTTTTGATGAATACAAATATTATTATCAGTCTTAGACTGGTTCAAAACTTACTTCCTAGCCAACGCTATGGCTCCGTTGGTAGGTCAGCCATTTAGCGTCATGTTGACCAGTAGAGGGGGGGGGTGATCTCCCTGTAGTTGCCTTCTTCTTCTTCGTCCACAGGGTTGGCTGTTAGGGCCGGTCACTGGAGTAGGTGGGCTGCGTCCATCCCTTGTTGTTGGCACAACCTACAGGCCGCACCTGCGCTTAACCAGATGCGATGCAGATGGGCTGCCAGGTAATCGTGGCCAGTGGTAGTTCTGAACGCAGCTACTGCTACATCTCTAGGCAAGTTTCAGGGTATGGGAGAGTCTATCAACTTATCCCAATTCTTCCCTATGCTGGCTTGCTTGTTGCATGTTCTGGTCCCGTTGTTTACCCCTTGTTTGATTGCTGTCTTTGCAGAAGAGTGGGACTGGGCGCAAGGTGGTTGCTGGAGAGTGGGACTGAGCGCAAGGTGGTTGCTGGAGAGCAGTGGCGTTTTTAGTGAGAACATTGGCCTTTTTGTTCCCTTCCATGACAACTTAGCTTGGGATCCACTGTAGGTGTAAGGTCCAACCACCTTCTATTATGTTGGAGAGTCTCAATCGGCATGCAGTTATTTTCTTGCAATCAGTGTACTTGCTGTTTGAGAGTGCAATTATTGCAGCTTGGCAGTCTATTACAAATACAGCTTTTTGGTTCCACTCCAAGTCTTCTAGCCTTTTTTGCTGCCTTATGTATTGCAGCAATCTTCCCGTCATAATTTGTGAAACCCCACTGCAATGGAGCCTTGGAGACACATCCAGCTCTAGTATTCCGTTTTCCCGTCACTGTATATGCGGATCCTCTCTGGTTCTGAATATTTGACATTGATCGTCTCTAGCCCAGCTACCCTCAGTTCGATGTCCGATGACATATGTTTTGGAATAGAATAGTTTTCCAGGCATAGATTTGAGATTGGAGAAAAGCGAGATGTTTCTTCTACCAGGAAGAACATTTTGGCATCTTCAAGCATGATGTTGTATTTTTCCTGACAGAATGGGCCACAGACAATGATGTGATTTAGGTGTTTAAATTGGGTGCTGCTTGCTTACATTTCTCCCATTTGTGGGGCTGTATTCTTTTTAGCATATCCTAAAAATTTAAGGCCGATTTCTCCCTGCAGCATTGTATTGGTTCATCATTTGCCTGAACTTCCACTGCTACAATTGGTGTCGATGTTGGAGCTCCTGTGATTATCTTTAGCGCAATGTTTTGGGCGATGTTTAGCTTAGCAGAGATACAAGCGCTCGCTGTTATGGTAATTTTACTATCATACTCGAGGATGGGCCTTATGTATATCTTATATGTGGTAGTTAGGACATTCTGTGTAACTCCCCAGGTGATAGCTGTCAGACGTTCAAGCAGGCGGCATTTTTGGTGGCTGTCTGGGCAGAGCTGTCAATATGTGCTTTCCATGACATTTGTCAAGAATACACGTACAATACGTGATTATATAACAAGTGGAAAGTTTAGTCTGGCACACAACTACGCCTTTGGTTACAAATTAAAGCTTGCTAAGAAAGCTTGAAATAATAATAAAGTCAAAATTATTCCTATTAAAAACTTAGTAATTTCTAATATTTTGGTTAATTATTTTATCAAAACAATATTGGTTTTCATAAATGTGTGTATATATAGATATATATTATAAATATCTTCTATATCTATATTTATAGCAAGAAATAAATTTTAATGTTATGGAGGTAGAGTGCACAAAACTCACATTGACGGATTCTAAGAATGGACACATTCCTTTTTTGTCAAAGGAAGTCGACGAATCCAACTATATAAGAGTAACAATTGTCTAAGAGTAAGGAATCTGATAGAAATTATAGACAAAATCTATATATAAAAATCAAAATATTATTAGTAAATAACTAATTATTTCAAAATAATTTAAAACACTTAATGTGCAAACAAAATGTTTTAACAAATACACAGCAGTTATAATCAAAACAAGAAGTAAATGAAAGTAATATAATGTCAAAATATTTACAAAAAAATATAACAAATAGCTATAACAATAATATTTAGAAAACCTTAAGCTGTATAGTAAAGCTAATAATTAGAAACGGTGCATTTTAGATATTATCAGTTTAGTTAATAAAGTTAATTTTCATTTGAAAACTTTAAACAACAATCCATTAGAATCAGCACAGTGTGAACTTAATCAATCAATAAGTGTTGGGAGTTAAACTTGACACAAAATTATCATGGAAATCTCATACAGAACTTATATTAGAACATATTGTGGGTCAATTAAAGTTGTTTAAAATTTTAACTAGTAGGAGCTAAGACGCAGATACTATTAACTAGCAGAAGTGATGTGCAAGCACTATTACTAGCAAGTGCTAGGGGGCAGGCACTTTAACTAGCAAAAGTTGGGGCACCGACAGTTAAACAAGCAGGAGCACTTCAATATTAACACAGTTTTATAACACATGTATCTGTTCTAAGCTGACATACTGCTTAAAATTTGGGGATCATCAGCTTTTAATCCACATACACAAACTCTCGATTCCTCAAAATTTAGTTCTACAAATTTTCCTCTGATATCTTAGGACAACTGATGTTGAGTCTATATAAATTAAATTGGTAGTGGAACCCTAACATTGTATATTAATACAATGTAAACTGAATATAAAGTATCAAAAACTGTAAACTTTGAATAAAGGAGATTCATCAGGAAGTACAGTGCTGAGAGCTTGAACCACTGTTGGCTTATATCCAGAAGAAATACCAGTTTTATACGGGAAACCACAATGGGAAAGAGTGTATTTTAAAAAATATATGAAACTTTTTGAGTTTGTTATTAAAACTGTATGGCGAACAATGTGGCGACTGAAATTATTAGTACCACATATAAAGACTATAAAAACACCGAAGGCTCTTTGGACCTTGCTAATTGCAAAGCAGGGGCAGGTTTCTAAACCAAGAAAATAGACGAGCAATATGACATGTCTTGTACCCACCTCTAAACTGGATACAGAATTGACGGCAATTAGCCGTGTTTTAATTTGTTGCATCC
This sequence comes from Prosapia bicincta, assembly GCA_036971475.1. NCBI lineage: Eukaryota > Metazoa > Arthropoda > Insecta > Hemiptera > Cercopidae > Prosapia > Prosapia bicincta. Next base: position 42,950,576 of record JBAIZL010000006.1, on the reverse strand, counting down.
TCTTGTTTGATGACAGCAATATTTGTATTTTTACTAACTCATCCCAAAGGACAGCAATATTTGTATTCTGACAAACTCAATACAAGGGCAAGTGTGTATTTTAACAAACTCAATACCATCTTTGCATAAAATCAAACAAACATGGTTACTCCCGGCATGGTGAAGTGCTCACTTACTCTTTTCCCTTCAGTAAGTTACCATAACTAAAATCCTTTTATTGAAGTCTTCTAATTCCCAATCGTTTAACATATTCAGCACGGTGGCGATATTGGAGATCTCATCACACTACTGTCTGTTTTTTCGTTAACTTCCACATATGACGGCATTGGAAAGCCATGGGGGTTGCATAGCTTGTCATTGCATCTAACTATTGTGCCCGTTGTTTTCATCTAAATAATTTTATTTCTACCACATAGGTTTATTGGGGACATCAAAACAGTGTATTTGACATTAAAATATTGTTTTATTTATCGGGTTACAATGAAGAAATACAAATGATAAAATACTGTATGACAAATAATAAAACTCAATAAAAAAGACAGAGAAAAAAGATAATTTACATATAAATCTAAAGTACCTACTACTAAAATATACTACATACTAAAATACCCACTCAACTCGGAATGTTTGTTTCTGTTTATGTTGTGTTTCAAAAAGCGATAGAGTTCGATAATGTAAATGCAGACATAGAAAATGAATATGTCATGTCCGAGACTATTTATAGCCGAGATTAGCTGGCATTTGTTTACTACAATCTTATGATGAAACATTAGGTTTCGGGCGTCCAACCATTTTGTCAATGACTCATATTTACAGTAGTCTGTTCCCACCTCGAGTAGGTTCATCAACTCTAGTAGGACAGTTATCGTTTATTCTTGCGTTAGTTCAGGAAGCTTAGTTTATTTTTATGATCGTTGTCTTTACCGGATATTTTGCCATGTTAAGTGGTTAAAACTAAAAAAAACATTAAAATATAAAATGTAAACTAAATTAAATCTGTTCATAAAACTCCCTGAAGCATTGTTTCAGTTGAAGCATCAAAAAGAAAACCTTCGGATGGTCGGATTTAAAAACGACTCAGCCACGATATTCTCCAAACTCTTCTGAAGCACTGACGTAAAAATTAAAACTTTATACAAAAATTTATCGACACTAGAGAAGTTTTAATTAGACTGGAAGTGAGTGTGCCGGTGCACTCGCCGTGCTGAACGTGTTAAGCAAATTTTTTTGTCCCCGATTGCCTAGCTGTTGGATTAGCTTCTTTTATATTTATAGATGACTGCTATTGAAATGGAGTTATTGTAAATTTATAGGGTTGATGTAATCTATAGGGCAGATATTACTATCCCTGAGCTCAAGTTCAATTGCAAGCTAACTTGTCATTACTAACTTAAATTCACAAGATGACATGTATGGAGTCTGCAATCTGACTCCACCTGACAAAATCTAAATTCACACTAAAGCCACAAGAAAATTAACAAAAACAGGTTAGGTAGTTTCTTAGAACGCAGTGTGTGATGTATTGAGTCAGGAAACTAATGGCGATATCCAGGAACAATATGTTTTCACAAAAATACTCTACATGCACATACAATAAAGGTTGAACAATGTCATTTAAGATCAAGGGACTAGATTACCTGTTCTAGCGTCTGGCTTGGCAAGTTGTCTTCAACAGTGTCCAGTTTGTATTTGTGCTGAGCCAAACGTCGCATTTCCCCATAAGAACGCCAGTTATGCAGAGCCACAGTAGTCAAGTCATAAAATGTTTTTTCCAAATAATGCTCCACATGACCTAATAGAAATTATTTATAACATTATTATTATGAAAAGTTATTCAATAAATAATTGTATACTTTAGGTTTAGAATGTGAAGATTTTTTGTTATTCAAAATAGAGATTGTTTTTCAGATTTATCCATGACTGCAGTTGTAGGTTTCCTAACGCTATCAATTTCCTTTCAAGAAATATAGAGCTAGAAAGAAAGATGTCTAAAATATGTATATGATGATCAGAAAAATTTTACAAAGAAGTGTTCTTAAAAAGACATGTGCAATTTTTTTAAAGTAGACTACCTTTTAACATTTGTTTGTAACTTTTTCCTATTGAAAAAAGGCAACCAACCAGAATTCCATTGCTCCATATAAAAGATATATAGAATTTGACCTTTTTCTATAAACATTGCACTTCATTTCTTAAGAGATATTTCAATAATTACAGTATCACAATAAAAACTGCACTATTTGCCTGGAATGTTCTATTATTTCACACATTGTTAACATCTGTACACAGCAGGTTAGTTTGTGCTGACTCCATACAGCCTCAGATGCACTTATTTTATTACAAAACGGAACTGAAAAAATTGTAGTGGTGGAGGAGACTCACAGTCAGCTATCATGGTCAAACATTCCTTACTTTCTACATGTTCTTCATAAATGTGAAAAATAAACTATTTTAAAGACTAGAAGAAACGAACTATTGAATTATTGTAACATGTGGCTTAAGCTGAACGGTCTGTACTAATTCAACGAGTTATTAAAGAAAATATAAAACAGCAGTATCTCAACATTCGACTGAATTTTCTATATTGTTTCGCAGTTTATAAATTTAGGATATTTACTGGCGTGATCCATTTACTCTTACGGATCAGATGCCTTCTCATTCCTTCATTCCCTCACAAACCTTAACAGAAAGTATGAAATATTACAAATAGTTTAGAGGCCAGGTCTGAGGATTGAAGGCTGATATGGTCCTCAAAACCTGGTGAGCAACAAACACAGAATTCTACTTCTTGTTTAAATTTGTTGTTATAAATTCTCAAGTAGTAATTGAAATTCTGTTTGAGAATAAACTGAAAAATGTTTTCAGTTTTATTTTAAAAGACCACAAATGTTAGGGTTTTCAACGTTTCTTGTTGTGAACATTGGCCAGGTTGGTTTATAAGTAACATTTTCTAATACCCTCTCCCTTTCATGTTATTCACTATTGTAACGGTTTTTTTATATGTTACCGCCAAATAGTTCTGAGAGCAAACAGTTCTAATTGTCACCGGGAGAGACCGACTGTTGACCGATAGTAAAACAGCTGAGCGAACAAAGTTTGATATTTCCGATATAGTTTTAAGAATGAAATAGGACGAGTTGTAGACAGAGACCCAGACTAGCGAGTCGAGAGAGAAGACGTTTTCCTGGCAACCAACAAACTGCATCCGGCCAAATGCTAGCATCCCGAGGGAACCAGTAAGAGGTAACATATAAGCCCTAGTAACGATTCACAACAGGTAAATGATTTATTTAATGTTCCTTTTTATATTTGTTAATAATTCGTATGTTTATTTGAACGCACTATCCACGGCCCATGAAGGAATTAATGTCCGTTAATTGTACTCTATGCTATTTTAGAATTAATATCGACAAATTCCTGTTTTATTAAATCCTTCGACGGGAGTGACATTTGAGTATCTAGTAATAATAACACATTTCAATGAAAGTGGACAACAATATCTATGAAAATTAACCTCGACAATTTTACAAATATTTGTTTCATTTTTAGATATGTCATCGTTAATAATTTTTAAACATTTTCCCGAAAGATTGATTTACTAAAATTACGCAACTTAAGTACATGTGCCACCTTTACAAAACATAATGGCACTTTATAAACATATATCATGTAAATAATAATACACTTAAAATACCTGTCTTGCCTGTTATGATGGTATATTCCTAAAGTAACTGTTGAAAGTCTTTGCTGTTTAGATTTATCAACCTAAAGAATTCTGTAAACTAAAATAATCCTTATACTTCTATACTGTATAACCTTTACCCACAGTATGGCTATCAATTATTCAAAAATATAATTAAAGGTTCTTACCTCTAATATTAAGGTACTTGTTAAACAACTGAACCAGTTCAAGATTAAGTAAGCATTTGGGATCCATCTGAATGTTCTGCAAATTCGACTTTTGAGTTTGTAAATGTGAATGTGTTTGAAGTCTCAGGTTTGTCTCTATTTCTTCGCATATTGGTTTAATTATCTGTAAAAAAAGTTTATTTATAGTTATTTATATGCTATGATATATTGTTGCAATGGCCACACAAATATATATTGTATGTAAGTGTTAGTGTTAGAATAGAGAAGAGTATAGTATCAATAAACTGACAGAATTAGTGACTCCAATTTTTCTTTATTAAAAAACATTAGTACAAAACTATACGAAGTAATACAGTTTCAGGAAACACTACAGAGAAACAGATTTTATGTTTTGCTGATTTAGTCATTGATGAAGGTGATATAATACTAGATTAGTGTTGATGTAAAAAAATATTTTTAAAAAAAAACTTTTAGAGCAACATAGTCAATTGTAATACATTTACTAGTCATCAAGCTATGGCAATTCAGCCTTGCTACATGATAATAACACTACTTTATTGAACATTCATCCTGCAGGTGTGCATCAAAGAATGTTAAAATATTATTTTAAAATGACTGGTTTTGTAACAAATTTTATATTATGTTGATCTGTACACTCACAATTTTTTTTACATTGAATAACTTCTGTCAATCCCTCTACTGACATGCTCAAAGTGCAGGGCTGCAGGCTACATATAATGACTCTAAGAATCGAGACATAAAGCTTGGAGCTAACATGATTTTGGATTTAACATTTGCTCCTACCAATGATGTAAATGAAGTATTTGAACTTGTGAGAGATGAAGTTGATGAAGAATTGTTACCCTTAATCAACTACTTTGAAAAGAACTATGTTGTAGGAATACCCGCACATGGACATCGAAAGGCTGTATTTCCTCGATAGCCGATTACATTATCGAATCATTATAATACTACTCTCAGCGGTCTGCAGCGTACAAACAATTGTTGTAAGGGGTGCCACAACAGATTTATTTTGGTAGTTGGAAAAAAACATCTGGACATATAAACATTCCTCAATAAACTTCAAAAAGAACAGGCTGACTATGAAACTTGAATAAGCTAGTAAGCTTTTGAGACATAAACAAAAGCAGAAGTACTTACTTTACTTTATCTAATGCCAGATCTTGGCATTTCTGCCATTCTCCTCCTAACCTTCCAGAAGAGACAATGCTAGATTCACTCTTCCACATCTTGCAATGCTGTTCAATTCTGAAGATGTGGAGCATTCATGCTTTGACGGTTGCACAGAGGGCAAATATCTGAGGCTACTAATCCTATTTTATGTAGGTGGGCTTGCAGATAGTCATGGCCTGTAAGCATTCTGAATCTGGCAACAGCTTCCACTCTAGATAGGCTATGTGGTATTAGCACTGTGTGCGCCAGGCCCCTTCATATCTTTCCCAGCGCTCATTTATTTTTGGCTTTCCCACGTTTTTTTCATTGATAGTAGATTCAATCAGGCTTCTTACTGTCAATAGAGATTAGGATTGTCAGGCTCTGGCAAGGTGTTACCTTTCTTCGATAGCTGGTCTGCACGTTCATTTCTTGGGGACAAAGTAGGTCACGTCCACAGCATACTTTAAACTGTGCGTGGCCCTCTGGGTAGTGCTAAACGACCAGCAGAGTTGGTTGAGAACCCAAGCCAAACAGAGATAATGCAAAAACCGAATACAAAAGAAGAAAAACTATTAATGCAAGACTTATGTCTATTGTATCCGAATATGAAATTCATGAGGAAAATCGAACTGTAGAATATTTAACCTTACTTGCTAATACCATTTCTGTGGAACTATTGTATATTATAAATAAAGATATTTATTAGAAATTTTAAATTATAAATCCTTTTTTCAGCAAAAACTTTATTAGAATAAACATTATTAGTAAAAATACATTAGTAATTTTGATAGGGAACCCATTTAACACATTAAAAAGCCAAGGATCTTGCAAAAAAATAGGAAAGCAGGATTTTAAGCCACAGACAGATGGCTCGATCGATGGAAGAAAAGAGAAAACATTGTTTATAAGAAAACTTGTGATGAAATGAAAGATGCTGATTTTGTTGGAGCTGAGGATTGGTTAGAATACGAAAGGTCAAAACTTGTGGCTGAGTGTTTTCCAAGTTCCTTGTTATACAATGAAGATAAACAGGACCATATTATCATGCTTTGTTTGAACATATTTCAGTATTCAAAAATGAAAATGCTAGTGGCTTGCTACGGATTTTACCTACCTCCACCATTATATACCACATAACCTCACTTCCTTTATGTTCTTACCGGCCAGCCTCTTCCTTCTTATCCCTGATGTTACCACTCAACTAGACCGTAAGAAAGTAATGATCTATCTCCCGAGGTTGTATTTTGGTACAACACCTGTATCCACAGAGTTATATCTCTCAGGTAAACAAACTCCTGAATTTATTTCAAAAACCAATTAACCCCCAATAAGCCTTATAGGCTGTTATCGGGGTCATGGATATTTTGAGAGACGATCAGCCTTAAAGACTATATTTGGATATTGCACTAGTGAGCCTCAAGTGTAACACGTTCATTACCAATCACGCGATATCACGAGTTTATCAGATCTTTACCGGATGGCCGATCACCCGATATAGCGTGGTCGTTCCTATCCAAATTCTTAGTGAATTATTGTAGAGGCCACTGTGAAATGCTGCATAGTACTTATATTGACCGCTAGGGAATGGATTGACCTTGTTGTAGTGGGAATGGTCACCAGCCATTTTGTTTTGTTCTTATCAGCCAGTGCCTAGAGTGGTAACGTTCGGACAAGATAATTATGAAATAATTTTGTCTAGTTAATCGTCGATTTAACATTTTAAAGTTAGGTTTTTACTAATTTGAGTTTTAATTTTGTTGCTTTAATTATGAGTGACCAACCAGGACCCTCAAAAAGACTCAGTGAAATGCCGGATCGTTAAAAAAAAAAATTTAAAAACTACCGAGGTAGAAGAGTTATTACTAAATTCTGACGACGACTTTTCTACAGGAAGTGATGTCGATGATATAAACTATGAATTTATTGATAGTGAAAGTGATTCAGAATCCGATATTTAGCGCAAGTAGTTACTAATAGTTCAATTGAGGGCAGCACTTTACGGTCTAAGTTTATTATCAGCTGATCGCTACGAATTTGATATTGCCGATCTTTGTTAATTAAAATAGCAAGTCAGGTACAGGAGTCATATAAGAGAAGCGATTGAGAGCATGTGGTAAGAGACTAGGCAGAAACAGGCCAGTGCTAGCAGTGACCGAGGGATCCATCGGATTTACCCCAAGAGATCCAGCTAAGGATGTCCATAATTATACCTTCATAATTATACGACACAAAAAAGTAAAGATTTCAGTATTTTAAAATATATTTTATAAGTATGCGCACCGCCCACAGCAGTAGGAAGGATGTTAAAGGAAATTTTGGGGCATAACTTTGTTATTCAGCCTTCCTACAGCGATGTATGTATATATATATATATATATATATATATATATATATATATATATATATATATATATATATTGATATTGATATTTTACGTTGTCCATTAGTTTTCCGTTGCGTGATTCGACAATGGTCAAATGACTGAAAGGTGCCTCATCACACAAGGTAAAATTATTGCACTTAGTGGTGGGAAAAAGTATTTAAAATAGTAATATAATAACTTCATATATATATATATATATATATATATATATATATATATATATATATATATATATATATATATATATATATATAAAGAACTAAGTCAAAATACAAATACAAGAATTATAATTGAATTTACAATTCAAAGCTTTTCGTTGGCTAACAGTACCAACATCATCAGGAAAATTAAACAATTTTGTTCCTATAGCAAATTCAACGAAAAGCTTTGAATTGTAAATTCAATTATAATTCTTGTATTTGTATTTTGACTTATGTTCTTTATTAATACACAAGAATACATATTGCGATATTTATATATATATATATATATATATATATATATATATATATATATATATATATATATATATATATATATATATATATATGAGTGGCACTTCTAGCACTTAAGTTTGACAAGTTTGCTTGTTACTGAAAGGGTTCAAATACCAAACATTTTAAGTATTTCTTTGCTTCTTAAGTAATGTAATTCGTCAGTATACACTTACCTGTTGATTCAAACATTGTGTGATTTCTTGATCAAGGAATGTTTTTAAAGCAGAAAAAGATTTAGGAATTTGATCTGTGTATGAAACAATATCCTGGATTGCATTTATCACATACTGTAAAAAAACATATCAATGTTAAAACACATATATACAGCCCCAAGTATCAAAGAATTTAATTAAGTCCTGCTCATTACAAAAGTTATTAAAGTTGAAAAATAAATTTTGTTTATCGACCTAACCCTATGATCATAGTTCTATGAATTGTGTATCATCGATTATTTGGCAAGAGTATATATTGTCATGCCTAGCATGTCTTCAACTTTTTCTTGTTGAATGTTTAGTCTAACTTCACACTTATTGTGTTATGGTCTCCCTGCTTGGAACACGTTTCTAATGACTTGAGGGACGTTTTTGGCTTTCACACCGGTTACCATGAAGAAAGATATTTACTACCATCCTATTCCGTTCTTGGAACAACAGGACAAGTTAAGTAGGACTTTTATTGCTGTTATAGTTTGTTCATAGAACCAACTTACCAGCTGGCATTTTAGATCAAGTTCTCAATTTGTTCGTTACTGTGTATTTCAGTTGTGTGCCATTTTGGAGTGATTGTTATTAGATAGTCAGTATAGTATATTTCAAATTACATAAGACCCCAAGTGTAAATACGAGTAAATACATTTTGTAATTATTTATTTTAGTTAATGTTTTGGTATAAATGTGAAGTCAATAATTAGTTGTGTAAATGCTAGGGGGTGGCCACAACCAGCCTCTAAGCTTGAAACTGTCAGTTTTATTTTTATTTTTTTTATTAATAAAGATGACAAATAATAATCAATTACAAATAATTAACTAAAGAATATTCAACACAATAAATTTAAAAAATTTAACTTTTTGTCTAAAGCTAGCACAAGTCTCAGCATCAAGCATAGAGTTTAAATTGTTGCCAGCAAAATCTTGTTTTCAATTTAGTGGATGACTTGAATGTAAATAAATATTTACTGATTATAAACTTCTAAGTTATTGTATTTTGTAAAAAAACAAACATTCTGATTCTGAAAATTACTTAAATCTGTTTAAAACTGGACATAAGTTTTTTTTTTTTTTTTTAGTAAAGCAGTTTCAAATATTAAAAACTATACAAAAACTGTTTTTAACTTTTTGTTGATTCCATCTTTACATGAGCTACTAGTTTTCACTATAACACTTGTAAATATTTTACAAACTTGCCTATAGTAGCAATTACTCATATTTGTTAAGGACAGCCGGGAGATGTGTCCCATTGCAACTCAGACTGTAACTGATCTCAAGGTTTTCGTATGTTACGGTATTAGGGTGGGGTGGGTGTACTTTGTGAGTATTAGGGGTTATAATGTCAAAAATGTGTGTGAGTTATAATGTAATTGTGTGTTGAGAATGTGTGTAGGGTGTAGTTTGAAATGTCTGTATATTTCGTATTGTTCGATTGTGTAACGTCGGTTATTTCTGTGTTGTTTATGAAGAATTTGTAGGTTAGATGTTATGTCTATGTAGTCATGTTTTGTGGAGTTGAGATAATCGGTGAAGTTTGATTGGTAATTACTGTTTGTTAGTGCGTTCATCCCACACCAACATAAACTAGCCGTTTAAAACACTGTTAGACAATGAAGAACACTGTCAAGAGTTAAACACCATAAAACATATAGCACAAACTAAAGGATGCAACACAACAATGATTGACAAAATATATATAACCACCTAAAAAACACACTCAATAACCCAAATACAAATACACAATATGACAAACCCATAAAATACCTAACAATACCATATAGATCAGTGGTTCTCAACCGGTGGTACGCGGGGACATTTCAGGTGGTACGCAGTCATATATTGTGTGATATATCTGTGTTGTACGTATAATAATGACAGTTTGACGCTGACCTTGCCGCTACACAAACAACCCGAGTGACTCAATTCCTTCTCCCACTCCTCACCCCCGCCACTCATCACGATCACGACCATCCCACCCCGTCAGTTTTGTTTTGACAGTGGCATGAGCTGGTGTCACATTCTTTTGTGTTACTTTCTCACCCAGTAGTTTCATTCTGATGCCAATGTTAGCTGTTTTTCGATTGTGTTCCATGAAGTGAAGTTTAGTTTTAGTTTTTAGTAGTAATTCAGCATAGTTTTTAGTGGACATAATGAAGCGATATTTGACTAACCCCTCCACCTCTAAGGACAGTCAAAAGAAGATTAAACCTCAGCCAAATCGTAAGTACGATGCAGCGTATTTACAGTTAGGATTTATAGTAAAACCTGGCACAGAAAATAACGATAATCCTATTCCACAATGTGTTGTATGTTCAGAAACACCTTCAAATCGGAGTATAAAGCCTTCCTTACTAAAGTATGAGTATGAAGCCTTACTAAAGCGGCACTAGACTACTAAGCATCCCGATTTGGTTGACAAACCTATTGAATTTTTTCAAAGAAAATCTGAATTGTGTAAGAGAGAAAATCACTGCATGGCAAAATTTGTAAATATAGACGAAAAACTGGTCAAAGCATCGTACCTTGCCAGTTATAGAATAGCTAAAGAAGGGAAGCCTCATACAATTTGCGAAACACTTTTACTTCCGGTCGCTAAGGATATGGTCGAGGCAGTATTAGGCGAAAAGGCAGCAAAGGAAATCGAGAAAATTCCGTTGTCCAATGACACAGTAAAGAGGCGAATTCTTGAGATGTCTTCGAGTATTGAAGAACACCTTTTACTTCAACTGCGCGAATGTAATTATTTTGCACTGCAAGTAGACGAAAGCACAGACATAGCAAATATGGCGCAGCTTCTCGTATTCATACGTTTTGATTATCAAAGTGAAGTAAAGGAAGAATTTTTATTTTGCAAACCTCTTGAATCAAACACTAAAGCTGATGACATATTTAATGTCATAAATGAGTACATTATGAAAGCGGGAATATCATGGTCTAAATGTGTTGGTTTGTGCACGGACGGAGCAAAAGCTATGTCGGGTCATTTCAGTGGATTAGGAGCAAGAATAAAAAAAGTTGCTCCAGAATGCCAAAGTACTCACTGCGTTATTCACCGAGAAGCTTTGGCTTCCAATGTTATGGCTGCCAACCTTAAGTCTGTTTTAACGGATAGCGTGAAGGTCATTAATTTTATTAAGGCCAGGGCTCTTAATTCACGGCTTTTCTCTTTGATGTGTGAAGATATGGGTGCATAAATATCAAACTCTCCTCCTACATACCGAGGTTAGATGGTTGTCACGAGGCAAGATCCTAACTTGTCTATTTGAACTGAGGTCAGAAGTCTTTAGGTTTTTAAGTGAACAAAATCATGACATGAAACACTTGTTCAATGATGAAGAATGGCTATCACTATTGGCATATTTGGCTGATATTTTTGATAGGCTTAATATCTTGAACATGGGGCTTCAAGGGCCGAGTACAACAGCGTTCACTACCAACGATAAGATATCATCCTTCAAGAAAAAGTTGGTTCTGTTTCGCTCTCAAGCACAGGACAAGGATTTCTCTGCATTCCCTACTCTTGCTGCATTTTTGGAAGAAAATGATATTTTTCTGAAGCCAGAAGTGACTGATGATATCACTAGTCATATGGAAGCCCTTCAAACGAGTTTTGATAAATATTTTAATCAAGATTTTTCTAAATATGGTGGATTAGAAATCCATTTTCAGGGGAATTTCCTAGTCACTCAGAAGAGTGTTTCATCGACCTTACAAGTAACAGCTCAATGAAAGATTAGTTTAAAGAAAAATCTTTAATAGACTTTTGGATGGGGACAAAAACTGAATACCCATCAGTGTTCAAGCAAGCAATAATCTTTTTACTTCCATTTGTAACCACGTACTTATGTGAATCGGGCTTTTCAGAACTGCTGTACATAAAAAATAAATACAGAAACCGCATTAGTGTTGAAGAGGACTTAAGAATCAAGTTGAGTTCAATCGACCCAGATATAGAAAATTTGGTCAAGGACAAACAACAACGAGCTCATTAGGATCTGTTTAAATTTAAATGACTGTGTTCAATGAACTAATTTGAGATTGTTTTTAATGTAAGATACATTTCATTTTGTATCTAAGTAAATTCTATGTACATACATACAGTTGTAGAATGCATTTTTATTTTCCTAAACATGACCAAATGTAAATTATATATAATTATTTATAAAAATAAAAATATATATAAATATAAGGTGGTACGTCAAAATATCTGAAAATTTCAAGTGGTACGTGGTTACTAAAAGGTTGAGAACCTCTGATATAGATCATTCAAAACCCACAACCTAACCAACACAATACAAATACAATTACAAAATAGCTTACTCTACACACAACACTCTCAATAAACAATTTAAACCCAACAACAAAATCAACGACATTTACAACGCCGCTGGAGTTTACACACTAACTTGTAGTTTGTGCCCCAGTTTTTACATAGGCCAGACAGGGAGGTCTTTCTACACATGCTACCAAGAACATATAAATGCACTAACAAACAATAATTACCAATCAAACTTCAACGATCATCTCAAGTCCACAAAACATGTCTACATAGACATAACAACTAACCTACAAATTCTTCATAAACAACACAGAAATAACCAACGTTATACAACCGAAACACGAAATATACAGACATTTCAAACTACACCCTACACACACACTCAACACACAATTACATTATAACTCACATACACTTTTTGACATCATAACCCCTAATACTCACAAAGTACACCCCCCCCCCATTATATCCCACCCTCACCCTAATACCGTAACCTACGAAAACCTTGAGATCAATTACGGTCTGAGTTAACAATGGGACATCTCCCGAAACGGCTGTCCTCAACAAATATAAGTAATTACTACTATTGGCAGGTTTGTAAAATATTTACAAGTGTTTTATTGTTTTTAACTCTTGAACTTTGTTTTAAGTGACTTTATCTAGGATATTCCAGATATTCTTTAGGTGTTCTTTCATGAATTGGAAACTGTTGTTCCATTATAAAACATTATAAAACTGTTGCTAACCATTATAAAATCATTATATCAATTAACTTACCCTAATTCTATGCAGATCTGTTTTTTCTTCATAAAGACGAGTAAAGTATATAGGCAAAATCACACGATGCCAGTAAAGAAAATCACAATTTGTAACAGAATGTAAATGATCTTTCAAGCTGGAAATAGATGCAAGTGATGCTAATTCTACACCTAAATTTCCCAGTTCTTCTTCTCGAAATGTTCGTTGTCTATTAGCCAATGAAAGCGCTAAGCGGGCAATTAATATTCTTTTCTTTGTTGGAGGTCCGTTCAGAGTCTTCTCTGCAATAACAAGAGAGGAGAGAATATCCACATGCTTTTCACCAAAACGTTTGTCTTGGACTAGGCTATTCTGAACAAAACATCAACAAAAGTTAATTGCAAAACCAGAAAAATCAATATTTTGGGTTAAAATACCTTAGATTTTTTTTACTGATGATTAAATTAATTGGAGTCTATGCCATAGCTATGCAGCATTTTGATTACATGTCTAACATTTGAGCATGACTCGGTCGTATTGCCAATCTGCATTTTATTTATTTTACCTACTTGAGTTATATTTGAGTCTAAAGGAAACTGTAACTTTTAAATAACAGCTATTTACTTCAAACCTAATCTGTGAGAAAAGATAAAATATACAATTTAGAAATCTTCTCATTTCATATAGTGATCTTCAACTGTTCTCTTTTGAGTTCTCTAGCATGAACTGTTCCCATTGAAGAAGCAAGATGAACTAATGTGAAATTTAGAAGCAGAGATATTTCAATTATTCTAAAACTAGATTCTGAAGTTATTTTCAGCAAATGATATTTTAGGAAATAAGAAACACATGTGATTAAATAAAACTGTATTTGATGTTATTACTAATCTTGTGAGGTGGTGTACAGCTACTTCTGAGCTTCAACAACTGCTGTAATAACTCCAATAAACTGTTTCTCATGTGAAGTAATAAAAAAGCCAAGAAGTTGTAAAAGTAGAAAATACAATTTTAATATAGGAAATAAGAAACATAAGTTATTAAAGGAAATACTGTTTTTTGATACTGTTATTATTATTATTATTATAAAAAGTCATACTATCGGGTCAAAAAGTGTTGATACTCAAGTTTAAGCTTTTACTGCAAGGCAACCGATATAATTATAACAAAACAAGATGCACCAAAATCTCATAAATTTAATTTTGCGTCTATTAATGTAAACTTAATTTTTTTTTGCGGTTTTAACTTTGTCTTTTAGTGGGTTGAATGAAAAAGTACCAGTTTTTTGCCGATTTTCAGACAAGGCCAGACTTTGAAAATTTATAATATAAAAACTATTAAACCAATCGTGTTAAAAATTGAATAGGTTATAGCACATATATTTGTATACCATATTTATGAATTTCAGAATTTTTACTTAATTACAAAAAACATTGTTTTGTTGCGGGAAATTTCCCTGCACAAAACAGCCGAGCGGTAGCAATTTCACGCGCTAATGCATTCTGGTACCGATTCGATCAGACATCAATATAATTTTTTAAAGACTCTGTAACAAATTTATTGCTTTAAATTGTATATTCATAGCTTAAGAGCTACAATTCAAGCTTTCATTGCTATTTTTACCTTTTTTTTTTGTTTTTTTTTTATAACTTGGGAGCGGGTTTATGCTGCCCGAAGCACAGCTACCTTAGGTATATTGTACTTACCTCCCTGATCTAGTCAAAGAGCCCCTTCCCTCTTACCAGGTTTAGGAGTTTCCTGACTAGTGTTTTACCTTCAGCATCCACTTCCAGAGCTGTGCTATCTCCAAAGAGGTTGAAGCGCCTCTCGGCAAGTGCTTCACATCTATAAATGATGTGTGTGGCAGTCTCCAGTTCTTGCCCGCATAATCTGTACACTGAGAGGGCAGTTATCAGTAAAGGACTCTACTATAGCCTCGCCAGACTAGTCAGGAAACTTCTAAACCTGGTAAGAGGGAAGGGGCTCTTTGACTAGATCAGGGAGGTAAGTACAATATACCTAAGGTAGCGGTGCTTCGGGCAGTTTAAACCCGCTCCCAAGTTAATAAAAAAATTTTAAAAAATAGCCTCGCCAAACCAATGTGGCAGAGTCTTCTAGCTCTCCCCTCCCACCATACTCTAATCCAGCCTCCTCAATCCGAACACCCAGGTCCCTCCTGTAGGAGTCCCAGTCTGTTCTTCTTGGGTCCCTGGTTGGCCGAAGCATTGCTGGATTGAGGGAGATATCATACCTAATATGTCTATGGTCAGAAGAAAACGGTTCATCCGACACATGCCAATTTAGTACATACCTAGCCATCTGGTTCGATGCCACCGTAATGTCTAGGACCTCCCGTCTGGCCCTAGTGACAAACATCGGCTCTTCCCCCTGATTTAAGACTAGCAGATTCTTAGAGCTAAGATAAGCTAAAAGTTCCTCACCTCTAGTGTTGGTACCTGTACTTCCCAACGAAGTGTGATGGGAGTTAGCATCCATCCCCACCAGCACCTCCTCATCCACAGCCCCGCAGTGCTCGACAAGCCTCCTCAGCTCTTGTGTCAGTAGAGCCCCCCCGTAGTCAAAGGGAAGATATGAAGATATGCCGTGGCCAAGTTCAGCCTCCCCATCCTCCCCTCCGCCCGCAGTTCCACCATCACTGCTATCAAGTCCCTGCAGCAGAAGTCCGTTAGTACAAAAGCACTCAACCCACTCCTGACCAGGATACACGTACTGGGAACACCGAAGTTCTTATCATACAACAACTTACCTCCAGATGTCGCCAGCCCGCATGCGTCCTCCAGAAATCCATGGCTCTTGGATGAGCATCAAGTCCACCTCTCCCGTCCAGCACCCTACACACGACAGCACTAGCTGCCCTGCTGTGCTGTAGGTTCACTTGGAATTACTTAGCAGTTGCCTGGGTCCGCAAAGCAGCCCCAGGACTAGAGAGCACCTTGAACGTGGCCTGTCTCAGCCCCACATTCACCCTCAGGTTGTTATTCCGCAGTGCCTTGAGGGAGCCCTCTCCTATATACAGGATAAGGGTAAGACCTGCATCCTCCCTTTTCCTGACAATCACCTTCCAAGTATCCCGAACTATCCCAGGGTTCTGGGTTTTGACCACCTTCAGGATCTCTTCCGGCTCCTTGTCATTGTAGGGTTTGGGCACCCACATTGAAACTTTTGCAATGCAAAAGCTCTCCTTAGGTGGCCCTGCCCTCAACTTTACCCCCCCACTCAGGGTGAAGCTGGGCAGGACCCGAAGGACCCACTCCAGGCTCTCCCGTGAGGAGCATACAATGTTTAGAGCCCCACTCTCCAAGTATGCTGTCCTAAACCCTCTGTCCCCACTCTCCGTTTCAGCAGACAGCAGTTCTGAGAAGAACAGCTCCTCCAGCTCCAACGCCATCTCTTCCGAGAGTTGACTCTCTGGGTAACTGACTGGGACAATGGCTAGCTTATGCCGAAGGGTATCGCCGTATGTGCCCGAAGTCCATGCAGCATCCCCCCCTTGTCCCAGCTTCGCTTTCTTCTTTCCTCCCTCCACTGGAAAGAGATTGGAAGTCGAACTCCTAGGCCTTTTGGGCGTGCTGGGGTTTGGTGCTCTTGGTTGATTGCTTCCCACCTGTTGCACCTCACCCCTCACAACATCCAAGCCCTGGACTTTAACAAGCTCGGCTCGGTTTTGGCCTCCCCTTCGTTTTGTACTCAGGATTATTGGCCCTCCCGCTGCTCTCGCCTGATCTCTTCGGAGCCGCCTTTTGGCCGCTCCACTCATACGCTTTCTCCGTAGAGAAAGCGTGCTCAACTCTACAGCCATTTCACTGGTTTCTGCAGTCGGCAGCTTGGTAGCCGCCCCCGCACCCCCAGTGGTGGTTGCCATTGACACATCTGCTACAGACTCACGGTTTGCCGTCCCATTGGCTCCCGCTGTCTGTGCAGTCTCAAAATCAGTTTTTGTGTTTGTATGGTACATTAGCTTCCCACGAGTATGGGGGAAAGAAAGGTCAACCAGAGCAGAGCCCCCACTGCCCTGGCAAGACAACATACAATGAGGTTTTGTCTGGTTCCTCAAGGGGATCGTGTGCGACTGCATTTTATACCCTGCAGCCATTCATCCATCGGCACGATGCCTTCCACCTTGGATTGGGTATTCAGTCACTGGCCTTGAAGCCTACCCCAAGTTCAGGATATTATTAACTGTTGCTCATGGAGCGAACAGCCTGCTTTACTCTCTTTTGTTACAACTGTGTCATTAGGGTAGTTTCCCGCCCATACTTCACTGCCGCATTGCTCTTGGTTCACCTGGGAGGTGAGAGTAGCATTGTGAGGACTTAATTCCCAACTACCCCAGTCCCCAGTAAGAGCAGTTATTTCTACCACACCCAACCGGTTGACTGACGAGGAAGGATAATTCCTCACCTTTGAACCATTGCCTTGGTCCGGGCCTGCTTATTCAGAAACCTTCTGGAATCCTTATTCACAAGTAACCTACATATCTGTAAGCCATTCCACTATCCGCCACCCGTGGACCCGCCCGGTTGCTCAGGCCAGCTATCCGGGAATATATTTTTCATCTTAATCCGATCCCAAAATAAAACACTTTGACAAAAATCACAACTTTTTTTGTAATTAAGTAAAAATTCTGAAATTCATAAATATAGTATACAAATATATGTGCTACAACCTAATAAAACACGATTGGTTTAATAGTTTTTATATTATAAATTTTCAAAGTCTGGCATTGTCTGAAAAACGCCAAAAAAAATGGTACTTTTTTCATTCAACCTGCTGAAAGACAAAGTTAAAACCGCAAAAAAAAATAAAGTTTACATTAATAGACACAAAATTAAATTTATGAAATTTTGGTGCATCTTGTTTTGTTATAAATATATCAGTTGCCTTGTAGTAAAAACTTAAACTCGAGTATCAACAGTTTTTGACCCGATAGTAGTAAAAATTCTTTATACTTGAAAAAATTTAACTTTAAGAAAAATGTATGTTTATTTAAAAATAGGTACTGTGTAAATTGTATAGATTAAATTTTGAAAGGAAAATAATTCTATAACTAAATGATACTTAACAAAGTGAATATGTAAGGGCTTACTTCATTTAATTATAGATTAATCAGTGAATTAAAAATGATTACAACAAGAAATTTTAAAATAATTCTATTATTAAAACATACTGATAATGATTATTATCATTTAGACAATAAAACGTTATACCAATAATTTCAAGAAAGCCTAGACCACAAGCATATTTTAGAGGTAAGTCTCCAATGTGTTGAAAAATTGTTTTATAAATATTTTTCTAAGCAGAATTCTAGAAAAATGACAAGGAAAATGTTACCATCTTTTTGTTCTTAGGCAAACATAAAATCTATAAAAACTACTCATTATATCATTATCATCTCTTCCTGCCTTATACTTTCATTACTAGAAATAATTCTTCAAGAAATGTTCAGAAATGGTCAAAGTTATCATTTTGATTTTTCTCTTAAGCATTCAGTTGCACAAAATCACTTGTTTTTAGTGAAGATTATTATTATTAATTTATTCATTTATTATAAATGTCACAAATTAGAAGAAGTAATAAAATGTATTAAAATATAGCTACACTGTTTGCAGTTAAGAAAAAAAATCTGTGCAAACTAAGCAATTGATGAAATAAACAAGAAGCCTCAATTTTCAATAGTGTTACAACATAAATAACCAGAAATCGGCTTATTCAACATATGGACATTAAGGGATTTCACTTACCTGAAACGATTTTTAAAACTGTGTAAAACAAAACTTTAAATATTGAATTACAAAATAAAAAATTTAACCAGTTTTTTAATAAATACTTATTTTTATCTTATCCCTGCATTTTCTAGGCTATCTTTGTGGTCTTTAATATATACATTTTTTAAGCTTTATTTTGCATTCTGATCAAGTAAACCAAGCACATAGGTAAATTATTTCAACTTTTGTAAGTTTTTAAATTTATTTGTGCGTTTTTGTTCCCCAACTTGGTTTTTTCTTGTTCTTTTCTTTTGCTGCTTTTAAAACATAGCTGTCATATTTTTTTTTTCTTCGAGACCCACCATAGCTTTTCACTTTCTCTAGAAGACTCCATTTCAATATTACAGACATGGCCACCCAAAATAAGAGTCAATTGGGATCCATTGAAAAAAAGTATATAATTTATTTATAAATTACTATGGTATTGCAATAAGATGGTTAGTAAGCAACCATCATCTACAACTATATAATTCTCTTATTCCATATTTCACTTATGACAATACCGGTTACTGATGTTTTGTTTTAGACTCTAGAATGTGACAGCCGTAAGTGATCGTTGGCAGTGGTGCACTGCTTGCTGGCATCTTCCAACCACTAGATAAGTATCCTCCTTTATCACACTTTTTTTTCCACATGATAAATTCAAAGAGATAAGGCACAACTATCTATCTGAAAACTGTTCTAAGATACTACTACTACGTAGCGCTACAGCCCGGGGTGGGCCTTGGCTTCCTTAACAATGTTCCGCCATGTACTTTTACCCTTAGCCTTCTGTTTCCATGCTGTAATGCCGAGTACTCTTAAATCTTCCTCAAGGTCCTGTAGCCATCGTTTTCTTGGTCAGCCAACTCTTCTTTTGCCAATCATAGTGCCATGTAATAGTTTATTCGGCATTCTATTGGTGGGCATTCTTATGATGTGACCCAACCATTCTAGACGTCGCGTTTTAATAAAATGGACCACATTTGCGTCTTTGTATAAGGAATACAACTCGGCGCAATTAGATCGAAGCTTCCACACATTTGTCTGTACATCGTGGACCGGACCATAAATTTTTCTTAAAAGCTTTCGCTCAATCAATGACAATTGATTTTTCATCGCGGCGGTTAAAGTCCACGTCTCCGCTCCAAACGTTAGGACTGGCCGAATTAAGGTTTTATAGAGTCGTACCTTAGTGGTTTGAGACAATAGCCTACTTTTAAAAAGCTTTATATTTGCAAAGTATGCTCTATTAGCTGTCATTATTCTTTTCTGAACTTCATTTATTGTTTTATTTTCATCATTTACTTCCGAGCCCAAATATGTGAAACTTTTTACTTTTTCAAATGAATATCCATCGATATCTATAGTCGTACTGCTACTACTGCTTGTAATCATATATTTAGTTTTTCCTTCATTTATGCAGAGACCTATCTTTTTGCTTTCATTATTGATTATAATAAAAGTTTCTTTGAGCGATGGAATATTCCTGGCAACCAAGCATATATCATCAGCATATGAACATATTTGACTGCATGAATGCATTATATTCCCTGAAACTTTAATCCTCCTCAAAACGCCATGTAAGGAGAGATTGAAGAGGGTAGCAGACAGGGCATCGCCTTGTCTCATGCCAGTCAGAATAGGGAATTCGGGACTAATACCGCCACCTATGACAACTTTGCCGTCACTATCACACAATGTCATGTTGATCAGTCTGATCAACTTGTTTGGTATGTTGAACTTCTTTAGGATTTCGAGCAATTTTACTCTGTTGACACTGTCAAAAGCCTGCCAATAGTCAATAAAAAGAAGATGAAGGTCAATTTTATATTCCCAACACCTCTCGAGTAACTGTCTTAAAACAAATATCTGATCGGTAGTTCCTCTTCTCTGTCAGAATCCACACTGATAATCTGTTATGATGTTTTCAGCAAAGACGTTGAGCTTTTTCAGTATTATGTTTGAGAATATTTTGTATGCTACCGTGAGCAGAGATATTCCACGATAATTACTGCATTCCAATTTGTCACCCTTTTTAAAAACAGGACATATGAGACTAGTTCTCCATTTTCTAGGCATGCATTCTCTTTCCCATATGTCTAGGATCAGGGAATATAATTGTGACTGTACAATTTCTTCACAATTTTTAAAAAATTCGGCTACAAGTGAGTCTTCACTAGGTGCTCTGTTGCTTTTCAGCTTTTCGACCAACTCCATGAAATCATCCAAGTCCGGTGGCTCAATGTCATCCTCATTTGTCAATTCTATTCGGCTCAAGGTATTTTTGTCCGTGTCTATCGTCTGAGCTCCCGCGTTGTACCGATCACCAAAGTACTCTGCTCATCTGCCAATAGCTTCCGCCTTACCTTCCACTACTATACCATCTTTATACGAGTCGATTTTAGGCTGGAAACTTCTATTTATACATTTAACTGCACCATAGAATTTCCTGGATTCGTTTTTACTTCTCAATTCCTCAATTTGCTCTACTTGCTTCCTTAGAAAGGCGTTTTCTTTTCACGTATGACCTTATTTGCTCTTCTACGGCTTAGTTGGTAATCTGAGGTGTTCTGTCTTGTAGCGTGCTGTAACATTATCAATCTATATGCATTTCTTGTTCTTAGCACTTCACGACATTCGTCATCGAACCATTCCTCACCACGTCCCCTCATTTTCTCACCAATCATATCACTCGCCGTCTCCTCAATGACTCTGCTAATTTTGGACCACTTTACTTCTATCCCTGTTTTCTCATTTTCAATACCCTCTTTTAGTAACACTTCTAACATTTTTCTATCGCCCAGTTCTCTAAATCCTTCTAATGTGACCAGATCTTTAAATTTTTCTAGGTTCCAGTGCCTTCTTTTATATAATTTCTCTTGTCGCAAACATGCCAGTCGCTCTCTATATTTAATTTTCACCAGAAAGTGGTCTGAACCACAATTTGGGCCTCTGGCCGTTCTGACATCAGTCACTGAGGAAGAATGGCGTTTTGAAATGAGTACGTGATCAATTTGGGTTAATGTGCCATTTGGTGCTTTCCAAGTTCCAATGTGGATTTTTTTGTGCGGGAAGCAAGTACTTTTTATTATCATGTTGTTTACTTCAGCAAATTCACACAAATGTTTACCATTATCATTCATTATATTATGAAGTGAGTAGGTTCCAGCAACAGTTTGTGTAAAATTCTCCCTACCCACTTGGGCGTTTAGATCACCAAGTATAATTTTTTGTGTCATATTTGGGACTACATAGAAGAGCATTGTTGGTAGAAAAGTATTTTTTCATCTTCATCACTGTCTTCAGTTGGTGAATAGTCAGAGATCAAAGTTGTATTTCTAAATTTTCCCCTCAAGCGCATCTTGCACATTCTATCATTAATGGGTTCGAATAGCAATAAACTACGGCATAGTCTCTTTGTAAGCATGAATCCTGTTCCTTTTTGTCCAGTTTTTACTGCTCCACTGTACAGTATGGTATATTCTTTCTTATCAAGTCTACCCTGCCCTCCCCATCTAATCTCCTGTAGGGCCACTGCGTCAATGTTAAATTTAAATAGCTGTTCAGCCACTTCAGCCATTTTTCCAGGCTGTAACATTGTCCGAACATTCCATGTTGCTAACACCAGGTTTGAGTTCCGTTTTCTTTTGCCTTTTAATCCATCCTTTATTATTACATTGTTTGGTTTCGTAACAAGAGTTTTATACGATGTAGGGTTGTTAGCCCTATGCTCAACCAGGTGGGCCAGGTCATTTTTTATCAGGGTTTCCATCCCCTAGCTTGATTGCTTTCTCTGCAGCTAAGAGCCCAAGCTACCCTTGTTTTTATTTTGGAGTTCACTCTCCTAGTCTTTGGGGTCCTCTTTCAAACCGTGCAAGACAGCACAAGGCAGTGCTTATTTGATGGCGGCACTTACTCCCCATGCCACAACATCGTCAACGGGTTATGTGGTATTTAATACATACGATCTTGCCAATGATTAAACGTCCACCCCTGTTGATGTTGCCACCTCTGGTCCGGGACTGCTTATTTGAAATCCTTATTCGCAGCTAACCTACATATCTGTAGGCCACTCCACTATCCGCCACCTGTGGACCCGCCCAGTAGCCGAGGTAAGCCCTGGGACTGTTCTAAGATATTCACATAGTTTTAAGATAAATTAAACTGCTTGATAATAATGGCATTCAAGAAGTGGATTATGATCCTCATGAAACTGCATTAAAATTGAGTCAAGAGAAATGAAATATCCTGCACCAGAAGAGAAGCAGTGTTTTATTATCTTTTTTGATAAAAGATTCCAACGACAAATGAAAAAGAAATGTTTGAAATTGAAGGATGATACAGTCATTAAGTATACAGATATGACAATCCTTCAGAAAGGTATTTTTGTAAGTCAGAATCAGTTTCAAGGTGATCAGCTACTGCGACTATTATTGGCTATGAAGGATGGAAAAGGATTGTGATTATGTCTAGGATCAAGGTAGAGACAAAAAACTCTCTGGTACCAGACAAAGGGGAAATATAATGGGAAACGTGACAGGTTCAAACACTTCGAGTAAATCTACTCTTTATCATAAAAACGTGTCTACCCATATACACCAGTGTAATGAAAAGGTAACAAAGGTTAGATAGAATTCAGAAATGGTTATCAACCACGTACTGGAAATAAAAGGATATTATGGCATCAGATGGCAAAGTAGTTTTCTTGAAGTAGAGCTGCTCTGATTCAGGGTTGATAGAAGTCTTAAAACCAGTGCAAGTTGGTAGAAACAGACTTATCCCAATGGCTACATTTTCCAAAAATTTGGTAATGAAGAGTAAAATTGGATAGTTAGGAGGGGAAAAGGCATTTCAATTTGTCACTTTTTAGTTTATTTCATTGTTAGTTAACACCATACAAAATTTCTGGAATGATGATTAAACGAGCACTGTAATATTACATATGAAGATAAAAAGTGGAAACAACTGCTTAGTGTTGTTAAAGGAGATGAAGTCAGAAAACGATGAGACATTATTGTGCAAGGATTATAGCAGCTTTCCTATAGGCTTTCCTAGAGGAAAGAAATCATACTTCTAGAGCCAGAGATAATGATAAGGACAATGGTGCATATTTCATGCCACTAGAAAATTGCTAGAACATTATAAAAGATCATATATCTCTATACAGTTACAAATGCCAAATAATTCAGAAACAATTGCAAATCCTCCTCTACAACATAGATACCAAATATAAAAAAGGATACAGCCTAAACACATTAAATTAGCAATTTGTAAAGCTTGGAAAGCACGAGTGCCATTTCAATGAAAAACTACTATAGTATTTTTAATAAAACTATAAACAATCATCTTATAAAAAAACACTTATCTAGTTTATGGATATAAGAGAAGAATGTTTATGTCACAGTTACTATCAGTGTCCTTTCGACTTAACAGAAATAAGTATGAATGGTGTAATTATGAAAGGCGAAATACCTTTTGTTGTTTAACTAACAAGATCCATTTTATTGAAAAGAATTTAAGCTTATATGTTTTAATAATTGTAGTGTTTCCCCAGTGAATTGAAACCTAAATAACTAACAAAATAATTATGTTATTGAAATGAAGCTGAAGAGTTGTAAAAACATGTAATAAATTTTACTATTAATTAACTTGTGTTTTAGTTTCAATAATTTTTTTTGATAGTCATCATTACAAGCCAATTTACTACTTTATATTTTGTTTTTCCTGGATATGAAAGACAAAGAAAGTGCATATTGGTAGAATGAGGTCAAATTTATTTACCATTAAAATATTTTTCTTTACCTATAACTTAATGCCCAAATATTTTAAATACACAACTTGTCTTAACACATTCATTGCCAAGCTGGAAATTGGAATTTTGTGTGGTGGCCAAATTTTTTTTATTGTTTTAATTATATAGAGCTCAAAATAAGTAAATAAATTATTTACAACCTTTTATTATTATGTACTTAGGAATTATGGTCTCTAATATCCATCACCCGATATAGCGTGATTGGCCATGCATAATGCGATTTTTGCCCATATGGCCATAAAACGCGATATCGCGTGATATATAATTCGGCCAAAAAGGGTGCATAGTTTACGAATAAAAGCCATTTAAACGTATTGATTGTAATGACTTTAATTAGCTGACATTTATACCAGGTAAAATTTGAAAAACTCACTCTAGATTGTAATTCATTTATACATTCAAAATGGTTTCAAAATATAAAACTAATTTAGCATTACAATCATGGAATTAGAAAAAGCAGTCAAAACATAATGGGGGAGCACCTGGACAGTTTTTACACTCAATTGTGGTGTTTATCCTCTTTTTATTTTTATAGCAATTTCTGCAATCTTTTCTAAAAGTTGCATTTACTGTTTTGCCGGTGCTGAGACATCGTGGTTTGGCTTTTTCAATTTTAGTTAGCTTGTGTTGGATTCGGTCTCCTCATGTCTTCTGTGTTGTTTGTGGCTCAGAATCTAGTAATAACTCTTCCACCTCTGTAATTTAAAAAATGTTTTTTGGACGATCCGGCATTTCACTGAGCCTTTTTGAGAATCCTGGTTGATCAATCATAAATTAAAAAATTAAAATCAACACACAAATAAATAAAAACCGAACTTCAAAACGCCAAATCAGCAAATAACTAAAAAAATTATCAGGATGTGACCTTCTCCGACGCTACCACTGTGTGCACTGGCTGATAAGAACAAAACAAAATGGCTGGTAGCCATACCTATTACAAAAAGGTCAATCCCTTCCCTAGTGGCCAATATAAGTATTAGGCAGAAATTCGATGTGACCACTATAATAATTCACTTAGAATTTGGATAGCAACGGCCATGCGATAACACGTGATCGGCCGTCCGGTAAAAACTTATATCACTCGATATCGCATGATTGGCAATGAACGTGTTAATAGTTGAAAATGCTGCAAATACATAATGGTTCAAATTTTAATACATAATTTTGAGATAACAAAGTATGTATTTTTTTATAGTATATTGATGGGTAGCCATTATGTTTTACACTCAGAGAGGGGGTATAAAATTATTTAAGCCTACCTTAACTGTACCAATCAATGACAGTGCTTGGTACGTCATACGTTGAATCATATGATGGATAGTTTTTGCTATTTTTGTACTATGACGAGAATATATATAGTTTATACTCTTAACATTTTCCACTAATTTACACAATGATATTACAGAAGACTTTGTCATTGGTTTACCAAGAACTCCATGTAGATTGGTCAACATATTCAGTAACTTGTGCATCTTGTTTGACAATTGGATGCCCTGCAAAAAAAAAAATAATTAAAAAATCTTCTAAATTTAATGCCTCTCTTTTTCAAATAAACTACACATTTTTTTATACCACTAGAGGAAAATAAAATCTCAAATCATTTCAAAATCTTTTGCCCATTTGACTTTCTAACTACTAATTTACATTACAGTTATATGAAAACTTACCATAACTGATAATAATGTTTTGTTTAACACATTCAACACTTAAACATTTAATAATGATGTAAAATTCACAATTTATAAAGCCCTATAAAGTGGGAAATACACATTACAAATATAGAATAATTAACTCTAGGTTTCAAGGAGGAACAATTTATTTATTTGAATTCCTAAAATAAAGACAATACTAAGTCTTTATATAAAGCAAGGAAATTTTAATTAAAACAACTGAACAACAAAATAAGACAAGATGTACTTATAAGAAGTGGAATGTTAAAAAAAAAAAACGATAAATATAAAAAAGTAAAGCGATAATGGAAATGAACATAGTACTCACAAGAGATTCTCTTTTATTATACTAGGTAATAAATTCAAACAGTAAAGAAAACAATTCTTATAATATTTGAAGTTTGTGGAGAATTATATATTAATATGCTGAGTATTATAGTTTTCTGGGACTCCCAAGTTTTGTTATATAAATTCTTGTTAACCTATTTTGGAGAGTCTTCATCAGTCAGAACTGCTTATGCATGTCAGCCACAGAAAGGGTATGTAATATGTTAGAACAAATTATGTGTTGAGATTAAATTTTAAAATTGTCAACTTAAATAAGTCAACTCTGTAAAAGTTATGGACAGTTATTTCTATAACAAAATAATAATAAACAATTACAACACTGTAAGTAATTACCATCCTAATCCCTTCAACATTGTAGTTCAGAGAGATGCTAAATTAACAGGAATGCCAACGAGGTGTTTATTCCAATGACCACAAAAGAGGGATCATAAAGAGAAACTTCCAGTTTTTACATAGAAAGTTCTGACTGATGGGGGTTCACTGAAATGAATTGATAAGGATTAATATAACTGTGCTAGCAATGACAGGAAACTACAGCTTATAATATTAATAGTCAACAATTGTTTAAGGAGATAAATGAGCAATCTGATTTAAAAAACCGTTGCTTGGCACAAGATATTTATAAACTCGACCACAAAAATTCAGAAGCAGGTAGCCAATTTCCAAAAAACAAGAAAATAAAAACAGATTTTAACTGAATATGGAAAATAACTTGGATTCTTCACTTTCAAGTGAAAATAATAGCATCAGGTGCAATAAGAAATACAAAGAAATCTATCAGTAAATAAGAGAAGTATAGTTTGATGTATTAAAGCTGTGGACATTTAATTTTTGTGTATAGTGTTTTCAAAATTTATTCCTGTATAACATGTAAAAACGGCAAAAATAGAGGTTATCACGTGAAAATTATTCTCCTTACTTTTGAAGCTCTGGTTAATAGGAATAAATCATGATAGTCTCAAAATGGAAGGATTATCATGAATTTATGTATTAGGTAATTGTGTATAAAATATAAAATTAGTTTCAAGAGGTTTTGTTGAAGTTTTTTAGTTAAAATAAATTATTTTAATGTAAGAGTTTACATTTAAGTTTACATATAATTACATCTAGTAAAATATTTAAAATATATAACATTTAACCTCTAATAAAAGGTTGCACATATTCTTCATATCTTCAGACTTGAAATTGGAAAGGTCCTGCTGAAAACTGGCCTCAAGTTGGACCATCCATGAAAACATCTGGAAAAAGTTTAAAGAAAAATATTACATTCTAACGTTATTTATTATTATTTAACCTTTGAGGGGCGCATAGTTTCAAACTGGAGCGGGCCCTTGCGGTGGTTTATTCCACATAAAAAACTATTTGAACCATTAAACTGTTTTCAATTTTATATTTGGGTGACTTTACAATTAAATACTATATATATATTTATAGGTTAGTTTTTGTTGGTAAAGATTATTTAGATTTTTTGGACTAGAAGACTGACAGTCTTACCTTGGTAAGAGTCCACTCTGTAGTCTTGAAATAGAAACACATAAAATCACTTAACCAATGATATATTTCTGTGACATCTGATTTCTACTCTACACAATCTGTGATAACAACTTATATTTATTTTATTTCATTCTCTCATATTTCTTTTTGTGTTTTCTCTTTGATTGACAAAGACCACTGTGTGGTTGAAATATATCATTGGTTAAGTGCTTTTATGTGTTTCTATTTCAAGACTACAGAGTGGACTCTTACCAAGGTAAGTCTGTCAGTCTCCTAGTCCAAAAAATCTATATATATATATATATATATATATATATATATATATATATATATATATATATATATACATTGTAAACAATTTCAGAAATCATTATTGTAAAATTTTGAATTTCTAAATGTCATATTTCTAAAAATATTTTAAATTGTTAAAACGTATAAGCAATGGGTATTAGACCACTGTTTTCATTACGGGAGGGGGGTTTGCGGGTTATTTTTCTGTAATAATGTAATTAAATGTCTAAACATAAAAATATTTAATCGTGATATTACATATATAAATATGAAATTAATTATAATCTTTTGTGAAAATAAGGAATGTTTTACTTCAAATATATAACTCTACAAATTAGTGGATGAAAAAAATATTGGCTTTATAACACAACAAGTTTTAGAGTAAAATAAAACTTGCAGAAACTTAGTCTTTGTTAAAAAGACAACTTATAATCGTTCATTTCTAACCTCACTAGTCACCACTGGTGTAGCGTGAACATGACCAACTCTCTAGAGAATTAAGTTTCTTCTTGCTGTCCTCCTTGCCTTACTGCTTCAAGTATACCACAGCATTTTTTCGGTTTTAACTAAAAAAATGCTTTGTTCCTATAGTCAAACTGCACTGTAACCGCTTCCTGCCTTATTTTTAGCAGAATTTTCTCTATAACGTCAAAATCTTAAAATAATGACAGATTTTCAACCAGTTAGTCACTTTCATCATTTTCAGATTCACTTATTATCTCTCCATTTGTTTCATTTTCAAATTCATTGGCTTCTTCGTCAGGTTGAGACTCGTTTTCATCAGAATTATCAAGAACCTATCTAACAAAATTTCCGGTAGGCCATATTTCTTGAATTTCTTCTTATTTGACATTACCCAGCGCTTTACAAATTCTCTCTTCTTCAAATGGAACAACAGTAAAATATGAAACTTAGATTCTAAAAAGGCAGGCACACAACACTAAAATAATAATGACAAATACAGTAATAATTTAACTCCACAAAATCTTTTGTAATGTAAATAGCCGCATAAGGAACTCGCACAAATAAGTTACACTAAAAGGCGCTTATGGACAAAACCTCTGCAATCTGACCGCGAGTGACAAAGATTAAATTCACACTAACGCTACGAGGAAAAAATTAACAAAAATAGGTTGGGCCGTTTCCAAGAATGCAGGTTGGGGAGTAACAAGCCGGAAATAAATTTCTGACAAATAATGATATGTGTCACCACAGAAATCACTTAATGAACACCTTTGCAGTAGTAGCGAAGTAAACGACTTATACTGAATCCCCTGTTGTCCTCTGGTGTTACTGCCAAAACACTTTCCTCTGGTGGGCCTGATTTCAGGACTTGTACAGAATTACAGTCCAGTCTCGAAATTCTGAGTACCAAATTTTCGAGCTTATGTTAAATTCGAGCCAGGCTTCCAAGAAATGTTTATAGCCATATGGTATGCAAAGAAAATGAAATTCGGCTTCTATACAGTACGGAAGTTGGGCTTTCCAGAAATGTAGGAAGTGTTTGTTCAGTATTTTTTCTTCCTCCTCATTCTCTTGTTATTCTGCTGCTCAGGTTCACTATAATTACTGGTTCTCAGTCTAACTTGTAGCGAAACATATCTGTGATTAGATGAGTGATAAAGGTAGTAAAAGGAAGTTTGTTTCTGTGCAAACAAAGCTGGTAGCAATTAAAAGTTGAGACAATAAAAAAACTTGCAGCTGAATATGGTGTTGGTGAAGTGACTGTAGGTGTCTCTGGTTGGGAAACAGGGTTAAAATTCTACACATTTTGTAGTGCAAAGTTCAGAAGATGGGTTGCTATTACAAACAATAAAATCAATAAGGAAATCAGAGTACAACAGTACAAGTGAAGTGATGTTCCTTTGGTTTTGCCAACAGAGATGTAAAGGAAATCGAATTACAGGAACAATGCTTCACGAAAAGCCATTATTTTTTAAAAATGAATTTATAGATGCAGACGATCACTTCACTGTTAATGTAGCCTGGCTAGACCAGTGCAAGAAGAGGTATGGTATACCAGAATTAAATGTGTGCTGAGAAAGACTGTTTTCTAATTCGAAGGCTGTTGTGAGTTTTTGTGAAAATTTTCAAAAACATATAATTAAGGGAAATCTTTCTCTTGATCAACTTTATAAGGGAAATCTTTCTCTTGATCAACTTTATAACTGTGATCTTCTTCTTCTAGCAAGTGTCCAGCTGCTTATTACAGCTGATGTCCTCTGTACACTGCCTCTGCCAGTGTCCATTATGGTCTGCTTTTCAGGATGGTGTCCAGTTGATTTGTCTTCCTTCTTAGTATATCTCAGTGACATAAAATCAATACATGTTCCACAGTTTACACCTCCTCCTCCCATGCGAGACAGAAGGGAGCATCCGCAGAAGTTAAAACAGTCTGAGTAACCCTGAGTAACCAGATGCCTAATACCTACTCCCAAGGTAAAACTGTCTATTCTTCTGTGTCTGACTAAATAGTGGGGAGAAGGGCGGGAATAATGCATTGCTGCATTATTCCAATGCTCCATCCGCTCTGCTGTTAACACAGCGACCACCATCATCCGACATGAGTGTGAAGTTGTAGTCACAGGCACAGGGCCCAGTGTCCTTCGCTATGAAGTCGCAATCTCATATCCAATTACACAGGATTGGCTCCTTGCACGTCCTCTTATGCTAGGTAAACTCGGGCGTTGGATCACCAAAATCACCTCACTAAAGTTTACCATCAATCATATAAAAGGAACGCAGAACATAATCGCCAATACCCTATCCCGCATGTTCAACCCTGAAGACATAGACGCAGATAAAGAAAATCACCTGACAGTTAATTTATTATGTCAATTCCCCCTAGCCTTTACAGATATCAGAGCCCAACAGGAAAGTGACTCAGTACTGAAAACAATTATCGATCAACTGGAAAATAAGATCGAGTCAAATAAATTCTGTCTTGGTAAAAATGTATTGTGCCTGAAAAATCACCTCGGTTTACGCCTACTTACTTACAGTTCATTTTGCATTTAAACTTATTTTTATAATTTAGCATTCACATAACAATGTGCGACATATTTTTTTTTTTTTTAATTTTGAAAACAGAAAGCACTTTGAACAACGATTTTAAATGTTCAGTTTTAGAGGGTATAGCCCTAAAACTTACTCTGGGAAAACATGAATTCTACATTTTGGCGTAACCACTTGCCTTTAGCAGCACAATGTCTATTTATCACTCACAATTTAAAACCACTTCCGAGCCTGACATCTCACCTTCCTTCCGTGTTGTTTCCAGACTGCCCTAGTCTTGGTTAGCGCCCCTTCAATTAGCAGCTTTTGAAATCCCTGACTGCACTTCTTATAACGGCTGGCGTTACACGTTCCTTTTCCCTTCTTTTTTATGAACAAATGATCTGTTTTCACTTCACTTTGTTTTGGTACGATTTAACGATTTTTTTATGTCTTTAAATTATCTCAGATTTCTTTCACTGATCACAATGAAATGTCGATGGTGATTCTATGTGAAAATTAGTGTTCGACATATTAAACATGGCTTTTATCATTGGGAAATTACATCGTGTCTCTTTCAAAATGACTTTACTTTTAGGTTTTGAGTTGAGAGAAAATATTTCAAATTATTTTTTTATAATTATTCAAAATTAACAATTTTTAAATTTTTAATTCCCCTAATAATTGACGTTTGGATTTGTTTGGGCCGTTATAGCGACCTGTGAATATGGGGGTGTGTGTCAGTGAAACTAGGTGTTGTTTGTGATACTTTATTAGACTGATATACCATAAGAGATTTCACAAACCTTTCTTAGTAGCTAATAAGCCCTCCTGCAGGTAAATTAAATACACTGGTTACACTTGGAAGGCAATCAAATAATGCATTCCGAACACAAAGACACCGGAAAAGATATGCTAGAGAAAGCAAAGTCATACTTTAAAAAAAAAGAAAAAGGCTTCCCTTGGAAAATCAGAAAATTACCTGAAATGTAAAACTTTGCACTTTCCTTGGTAAATTTTGTGTTGACTGTGAAATGAATGTAATCCTAGAGCTGTCTATGGCTTCTTGAGTTCTCCCATCAATGACTTGTTTTGTTAAATGGCTCAAATGACGCTGCAAAAATCTATCAGGAAACCACATTGTATTTCCATATAGAGTTGAAAACGGTAACTGAAATAAAATTACTTTGATTATAATCAAATAAAATGCAAACATTTCTTTGTGTTTAACATGAAAATAAATATTAGTTTAAAGTAAACAGCCTATACAGGAACAACAATTAATCTGACTCTATGATATAAAATAATTTTTATTTTTGCTTTAAAATAATTTTTTTTGAAAGGGCATCATTTTGGAAAATTCAAATATTATATGTGTGGTTACAGGTTAACATGTGGTCTTGAAATTATGTCACATAATCTTCAAAAATATAACAAAGAAGTACATATTTTTAAATTTCGCTTTTTTCCACAGGATGAAATGTTAGTAAGTTTTTATTGATTTCCCAACATTTTGTGTAATTATTACAAATTGACAAAAAATACGTGACAACAGGTTAAGATTGGTCCAATCCCTTTCCAATAGTCAAAAAATTTCTAGTTTTTTTACAACCTTCAGGTTAACTTATCTTGTGACACTGAGTATATAGGGGTCAATCCTATGGTGGGTGGAGCATAGTGCTTGTCACAGTATCCTCATCCAGGGTGTCTAGTAAAATAGCTTGAAGAAATTCCCTGAGTTTTCCCTGACTTTTCCTCTTTTAGATGTCTATAGAAAGACCAGTTTACATTGGGCCCATCCATTGATATCTGAAGGATCTTGGATAAATCCAGACTTTGAACACCTTTTAAGAACGAATTGAGTAACTCTTTTGCTTTTGTGTCTGTAAGGAACACAGAACCAAAATATCGAGTTTTCACTTCATCCGTCTCTGCATCCCAATACCTAACACTCAAATCCATTTGGGCTCTTTGTGATATTTTGTTTAAACTTTCATCAAAGCCAATTACATAGTTAGAATTTGAATTTAATGATGTCAGTAACAGGTCTTTAAAATAATTTGATAAACCGATTACAACACTATAGGAAATTTTATCTTTCCGCAATCTCATGTTCTGTGCAATTGTGCTATCAGGGAACATCCTTGGAAAGAGGCACACACTACCTTCTGCATTGCGTAAAGAAGTGTTGCATTACTAAATTCACGCACCATATAATCTCTGCTTCGGTCACTTCATTTTTTAGTTTATATTTATCCTGAAGAAGGAGGGGAGGTAATGACGACATCTGCATGACGCGATTGCCCGCTACGGCAATGAAAACCGGAACCTTCCATGTTGAAATAAACAGTGTAAAAATAACCACCGTCAAATAAAACACATACTAGCACGAGTCTGTCTAGACAAATAGCTGGCTACGAATGTTTACACAGCGTTCTGTGTGGTCAGAAACAGACTGAGTTATCTGTTATCCCCACCCGTCCATATGATAACAGAACCACTGCGCACCCCAAGGCCACGGTCCAGGCTAAAACTTCCCTGCTGTACCAACTCGACACATTTAATATTTATTGACATAAGTCCTGAAGTCATAGCAATGGGCTTATCAAATAAATAATGGGCATCTAAATAAAGAAGTGTTATTTCCTGACTGCCCTGCCCCTAAACCAGCCCGCTGGCTTACAATACCAAATATTCGAGAGCAATGGCCACTAGTTTTGTTTCTAATCAAAATTAATATTTTCCCGATTTTTTAAAATTTTCCCTGACTTTTCCCTGAATTTTCCAGAATCTTAAAATTCCCTGACTTTTCCAGGTTTTCCCTGTCACTAGACACCCTGTCATCGAATGTCATATTGCTCAAGTATAGCGTCTCTACCATGTCTGTCTTCTACACCACGTGAATATTGACCCTTTTACGACTGTGCATTTTTGTCAAATAGCATACGAGGAAGACTACACCATTTTTCCGGTTTTTGTAGTACTTATTTTATTGTTCAGTAGATTCAATATAAATACAAATGGAAATCTGATTTTGTGTTATTTGTTTCATAATTACCTAGGTTCATTAATATTGTTGCAATATATCATTTATTTTCAAAGATTTTCATGCATAGAGTCAATACGCCTGACTTACCCTCATCTGTTTTTGTGATTTTCCAGGTTTCTAAGTATATAAAATCATTTAAAAAAATCCTTGTCACTTTGAAACTCTAAAAAATTAATCACCAAGAGGTTATCTACATATGTTGTGAATTTCAATTGTCCTCACTGATAAAAAACTTACTTTTTAAAATTTTAGTCTATATCGCTAACACTATTATGAGTCTGAATATAGCTAAACCTACATTGTTCAATATTTACACTTTAACTTTATTTACAGTCTATCTATTTACCTATATTATTTCCTCAAATCTATAGGGTAAGTATCCTATAATATTTGTGAAATGAAATTTTAACAAGTATGTTTTGAAATTCATTGCCTATGAATTCCCTTACCACATCATACGCATACAGTCTGTGATCGTTTTTTAGTTCCCTAGTGAAATAACCTACTTCACAAAACGTTTTCACAAACTAATATTGAAAAACAAAATTAGATAAAAAACTAGAAATTGTGGGAAATAATACTAAATAAGTTAAGAGATATTCCTAGAATAAATAATTACAAATTGTGTAAAGAAGTTGTACATGTAATCATTGTAATACACAACAGAAGAGACGACTTGAACAACGGTAAAAACTAGTGCCAACGGCCATAAGGGTGCTTGCAGCTGTCTAAATATTCTTCTCTTTCATTACCTTATTTCTTGGAATCTGTGTGAACAAAAAATTCTGTTGTACACGGAATAACCTTTTTTTAGTTGTAATTACAACATAATCTGTTAATTTTAAGAACTACAAGAGTTTGAAATTTGAGCCAATATATCGGCAAGCGGTCATTTTTTATTTGAAAATTGGAGGGCCAAAATATTGGCTGCCAGTTTTAAAAAAGGGTTAAGGAAGTGGTGATTATGATTATTATTATTTTTACACTGGGTAGAGAAAACCCAATTCTGAATCTAACTACAGAGAGAGAATTAATTTGTTTAAAGAACTTTATCTCTACTGAAGTTTTAAGGTAGCAGAAGATATTAGATGATTCATGATGAAAGAGGGAAATTTAAAAGATAGTCTATATAAATTAATTAAAAAAATTTCTAATATGAAGACAAGTAGTTTTAGTGGCCTTAGAGCATTTATATGATTTTACTACACACACTCACACACATTTACTTATACACAAAAATATATTAACTGTTATTGTACCAACCTTTCTACTTAATTCCCAAATATGCTTGAATAATTTTTTATCTGTTGATCCAAAAAGGTAAACACTAAGAACGTAAGTAGCACAGAGTTTTACCCACTGTAACAGATCTTCATTATTTGTTTGAAGCTTGTTTTCTAGTTCATTGCATCCATTTTTTATATTGAAACTTATTTCTTCAGCCAAAACAGAATTCTTACGGAGAGGAACTTGTTTCTCATAATGTAAATGAAGAGCATTCTGTAAATATGTACCAATTATATACTGCAAGTGAATTTCTTTTTCTAAACAGAAAACCTTAAATAATAACTAGAACACCTTAAAATTTGTTTAAAAATTTTGTTAATTCATTTATTTACAATATTTTTTCTTTAAACTGTGCCCATATTGATATAGAACAGGATTTTACATTCACTTTATATTTCAACAAATTTTTCTCATATGTATAATAAGGGATTATATAGTGGAAGTGAATTTCCTTTTCTTGAACAGAACATCTTGAATTAAACCTGTTTTATAAAACAGCTTTGTTAATTCATTTGTTTATATTTTTTTTAAACTGTGATCATATTAACATAGAACAGGATTTTACATTCACTTTATATTTCAACAAATTTTTGTTATAGGCTAATCTAACCTAAACTGTTACCTCAAAAAATTTTTTTTTAATTTTATACAAGATTTGTTCAAAATTTATATGATTTCTATGACAGATTTGTTTAAACCTGAAGAATAAAACATAATATATCTCAGTAATACAACCTTGTATGGATGCATGATTCTCCATAATGCCTTCATATTTAAAATATCAGTAATCATTTATTATCTAAAACATGTACTGTATAGGAGACACAGAGGCTTAACAAGTAATAGGGGCCAAAGCAAATGTGTATAACTCAACCAACTATCAGGGATGGAACTAGTGAGCTGCATAAGTTTAGGTAGTACACACATATTAACCCATTGTGTTCTACATACAAAATATGCTCGTCACCACACATTAGTGGTAAAGATCATACAAACTTCATTAGCCGATCATGAATTTCATCATTATTTGTTTGCTTCAAGAGAATTTATTTTTTATTGTGTTATATACAAAACTAGATGTCTGTACTTTTTAAAGGATATTTATCGCCTGCTGAGCTTGCAAGAATATATATTTACAGTAGAGATGGGCCGATTCCGATTCTTCATCATAAAAGTGTCGATTCCGATTCCTATTTTGTTAACTATTAAAATATGCGTGTGGAGTAATTTATTACCAAACAAAATTTATTACCAAAATTTATTATATTTGTGTGGAAAAATAATTAATTACCAACTATGCCTTATTTATGTATTAGTTGATTTGAATGAATTAAATGATTAAAGTAAACGAAAATATTATTTATGAAGCAACAGCAATCAAGATCGTAACCATTTCTGGTCGTTTGACATCGCTCGTCTCTCTCTCTCTCTCACACACACACACACTAAATGTCAGAACAAAACACAAAAAAGTACAGTAAAAACTCGATTAACCGTCACCGTCGAAATCGTGGCCATGACAGTTGAGCGAATAGACGGGTAACAGATACACTGTATTATTCCTCCGAAACTTAACCTTAATAAATTATATTATAGACAGATATCACTCTCATTGTTGAAGGTTTTGTGTAGCCTATTACATTAAAACAGAACTTTTAAAAGGTTTTGCCATATGACCAAGATGTTAACTAAATTAATGATTAGAGAACTTAGCGTGTAAGCTAATATAACTTGAAAGAATCGAGAATCGACTAAAGGATCGAGAATCGAAAGGAAAATTTTAGAATCGGAATCGGAACTGAAAATTTTAGGAATCGGCCCATCCCTAATTTACAGCCTAACAAGTTTTTATTTTATCAGACATTTTAGACATGTCATCAAGTGGCCTTTTTGCTCAGTATAGTTGTTACTCAGAGTCAGTCAATAGCTAAAGTTTTTGTCTTACTGTGTGAACATGGAAAATCTGAAGTAATCTGCAGAATTTATCAAAACTATAAATTTAAAAACTACTTGATGTAAATATTTTTTATAAGTAGTGTATGTTTTTGTACATCCGAAATGAACAATAGTAGTGGGAGCCTACAATATAATGCAAAGTTCAAGCCTGCTGATATTACTCGTTAATTTTATTACAACTTATAATCAATTAACAAATAATAAACTAACTAAGGTACCACATGATGAATACAAACTTGCACTTATACAAAATATATAATATGTAGAGCTTCAGTGAGCAGAATTCAACACTCAATTTACGTGAGGAATTAATTTGTACCCGCTGGATCGCTCAGACCACAGTCATTTAACACGTTTACCAAAACCCCGGTCTGTCAGGCCCATTTTTACCGTGTTTATATTGGCTGAACTGGTGAATTCAGGAATGTCACCTCCCTAGTACCTTCCTCTCTTCTCTAGCCCTATACAAACAACCATTGTTTGTTCATTTTGAGTGAAGCGAATGACCTTGACAGCACCTTTTTCAAACACGAACTGGTCTCAGAGGCCCAAGGTTTCGGTTAGCGCTCTTTCTCTCGTAGTCTCTCAGGCCCACTGTTTCGGATAGTGTCGAAGACAGTTTTCAGTGAGTTTTTATTATTTATTATTTGTATATATATTGAACTATTTTTGTAAATTTTTGTGTCTTTGTACGTGGAAATAGTATGAAGCGCTCCAGTGTTCAATGTGGACCATCAGGTGAATCAGGAAGTACACAACGACATGTTACGAGAGTAGATATCTCTGATCCTGACTTTAGTGACACTATATGTGATCTCCTTCAAGAAGAGGACGATTTTAATGAAGGCAGTGAAGTTGATGACTCGGATGCTGACCCCGATTTTATTCTAGCAGTTGACGAACATTGCGGAGGAGATAGTGGAGACGAGAATCGTCACTCTACATCTGAGGATGAACACAATGAATCACATTTGTTAGAAATTGAAATTCGTGGTCAAACTTTACCACATAATATACCTAAAGAAAACTTATATGTACTTTTTAGAAAGAAGGAAAAAAACTGAGGCTAGCGCGCCAAATGAATGGTGCAGTCGTCCACCGCCCAAAAATGTAAGAGTGCCAGCCGGAAATATTATTCGTACATTACCCGGAATTCAAGGAAGAGCTAGGACTTTGGGAAGCAAACCAACAAAACTAGAGGTTTGGGAACTGCTTTTTGACAACAATATTTGATAAAAATACCATATTAAAAAAATAAAATTTTTGTGTTTGTTGAAAAGGCAAATTTTTAATTTTTTGCAATAGTTAGCGATAGTAGTAGTTTGAAACTTGTAAATAAACAGTTTAAAGTAAGTTAAATGTAAATATAAACCAGTAAATTTTGCTTGCTTGTGTGCATTTTACGATAGTATCTAATTTTATCTTACAGTATCGCTTAAAAATTTTGTCCTTCTGTAGTTAAGTTCTACTAAATGCATATAAATGTAGACTATTTATGTGTAAATAATTTTTTTTAAGAGTATTGGAGTTATTTATTTATTAGCTAACCCCTGATATTAGGTTTAAAAAATCACTATAGGAAAAAATAATGTACTAATATCAAATAAGTCTCTCAGGCCCGGGTTATGAAAATAGGGTTTCGGTAAGAGTGTTAATCTGCAATGGGTTAAAAGAAATGATGATATAGATGAATTTGTTTTAAAATATTTAGACAACTTGTATCATAACCTATTTTGTTAATTAAATTTTAAAAGGAATCTTCTTTTTATAAAATATCAATAATTTTATTTTTTATACAATTAAACTCAAATTCATAATCAGTGGTCCCAAAATCCCCTTGTCATTAAATTTTGACTTAATATGCCAATTTGTATTATTTTGTATTACTTCAGAGTTTAAATCACGTACTAATGAAATTAATTTCTGAAGTATATTTTTTTTTTTAAATTAAACTCTTATAAAAATTATATTAAGTTTTCTGTGTACTTGTTAATAATAATTAACTTGCAAATTAAATGCTCTCACAAATACATTTGGCTATATAAGCTTTCAGAACCCCTTTAAAAAATCACAAACATCCATTTGTAAGAAAAGTATTTCTTGAGAATTTATTTTAACTTTATGACTACATTACTGACATTCAAATTATAACCTTCAACTCCTCGACTGAGACGTTACGGTTTAACTGGCATCCCTGTAGGGTTGGTTAAACCTACATGTGACAGGAAGATGACTATAGCTCAATAAAGAGTAAATTGAATTCTCACAGAACCGAAATTCTATTTTCATTTGAAAATTAATAAAAATGGTACGGACAGAAAGACATATATTTTATCAATAATCTAAATAAATAATATTAGAATTGGTAAAAAACAAACACTATGCAATTAACTAAAAAAAATTTTTTTATGTAATATTAAATTATTTGATAAGTCTGTAATTATTCTTCTATTTATTATATAAATTGATTGCTGTTATTTCAACATAAAAAATTATACAATACTAAATATTGATAAAACTTTCTGTTTTAAATTCCTTCTATTAGCTCACACTCCCTTATATATATATATATATATTTATATATTTAATCTATTTTTTTAATCTATATTTTTTTTCTCTTTCTTGACTGAAGAAGATCATGTTGATCGAAATATTTCAAATAAAAGTGTATTAAGTGTTTTATATGTGCTTATTTCCAAGAGATTGCAGTTTTGGACTATTGCCTTTAGGTAAGTCTGTCAGTCTCCTATCCAAAAAATTCCTATATATATATATATATATATATATATATATATATATATATATATATATATATATATATATATATATATATATATATATATATATATATATATCCTGTACAAATTTTCAATTGTTAATCAAATACACAATGGTTAATAAAAGCAATGGCTAATAATGATGATACGGGTAGTGCAATTGTACAAAATGTAAAATAGAATTATAAAATTGTAACAAACAATGTAATCAATATTGTAATGCAGTGGATCCCATATCATATGGGAATACAGGGGAATGAGGCTGTAGATGAACTTGCAAAGAGAGGTACTAAAATTGTTCAAAAAACCATCTAAAGTTTTATCACTGCAAGCAAGAATAAAAAGTATTAAAACATCTTACCAACAAGGTTTTAGGAATATGATGGAGGAAAGATTGAAGGACAAGTCATATAATGTGTTTGAGCTGTATGAGGCTAATAAAACACTCCCGAGAAAAACATCTGTTGCTAACTTCAGACTGGCCACAGGGCATAACTGTCTCGCCGAACTTCTCCAATAAAAATATTAGAATCCAACAGGTGCACAATATGTGTATGCCAAAACTCTATTATGAACAGTGACCACCTCCTGGTTTGCAGTGGACTAGATAAGGAAAGACAACAACGAAGGGACTCATCTGGATCGTATTAGAGGGGGGCAAGATCTCGAATGGTGTAAGTCAAGTGAGAGCCATTGGCATAAGATAAAATACCTTTTTATTCATCCAAACATAATCAAATACATCTTTTAACCCTCC
The DNA here is from genome assembly GCA_036971475.1 of Prosapia bicincta. Taxonomy (NCBI): domain Eukaryota; kingdom Metazoa; phylum Arthropoda; class Insecta; order Hemiptera; family Cercopidae; genus Prosapia; species Prosapia bicincta. The sequence continues at coordinate 42,909,227 of JBAIZL010000006.1, read as the reverse complement.
AGTGAATGGACTTGATGTTAATGCAGCTTTTTCAAATATTTAAATTTAAAAAAAGTTGATCACTCACTCGGATTCGGACTGAATGAATTCATGTTCAAAATCCAGCACTTTGGCACTGAGTCAACTTTACTATAGCTAGAAATCTATTACTTAAAGATGTATATGAAATTATAAAAGAAAGATTCCTTCCAATAATGAAGCTCTACAAGAAATGAGTAGAATGAGAAATTATAAAACACTATCAGCTTCATTTATTAGAAACTAAAAAAAAAGAATAAATAGTAACAAACAAAAATAATAGTTCAACAACATATAATGTATAGAGAGGGAAATAGAAAATTGCATGGAAATTCACTTTCTATTTTTCTATTTAATATTGTGATTCTGTCATAGATATTTGTATTAATTGTAATTATTTAATAAAAAGTAACTAAAATAAAATTTGCCTTTGTTGGCCTAAGTAGGAATACACTTTAATTTTTTTAAATATATATTACTTGTTTTGATGCACAAAGAAAAATCTCATACTCAAGGTGCTTCTATATGATACCGAGACAAAACAAGGTTCTTCCCATTAAAAAGCCACTATCCCCTCCTAATAAGAAACCATACACAAACAAAAACAATGCTCTCACATCCACGGACAACAGGTTAAATTACATGTAAAAAGTCAACTCACAAATATCTTCGTACAAAAGTTATAAAAACCTATACACACAACTTTCATTATTGTTACCTGAAATATTTTATTCTTTAAAAGATCTTTCTCAATCTCAATAAGTGCTTTGTCAAGGAACATAATTCTATTTGGGTCTACTGAGAACTTTGATGGGTTTTGGATGACAGATTGTATTGTATCTTGGTACAGACTTGCATGATCTTTCAGAGTTGTGTGACAGTTCAAAACTTCATCCAAACTGATCAACAACAGAAGCAGTTCTCCAATATGTTGAAACACATCCTAAAAAAAAAATACTATGTTAAAATTTGATCACTACTTGTGTAAAATGTTTATGATTTCTGGAATAGGCAAACAAAATAAGGCAATAGAAAATAAAATTGTTAACAAAATAGAACTACTTTCATTATTTAAAGTTTATTACCACATTTACAACAACAAATTGTATTCTTTTGTTACTAAATACAGCAACTAATGTTTGCTTTAACAAAAAGTGTTACTATTTACACATTAGTATATGTTAGAACAGGGGTGCACAGCCCACGACCCGCGGGCCTCATCCAAACCCGACATGCTTTTTTGCAGCCCACACGCCACTCTAAAATTTGCTTTCGAATGCTATTCCATAAGGAAAGGAGCACATTCTGTTCCTGTGAACATTGCACAACCAATACTGACATGGTTATGGAAATATTTAATCTTAATGTATTCTATGTGTATGAGTAACCCAGAAGATTATCACTTGCCGAGATTGTAAGTAAGACGTTCTGTGATAAATCTCGATGATATCGATAATGAATTCGAAGATGTAATTTATTATACTCATATTTGGTGGTTGAGTGCAGGCAAAGTTTCAAGAAGAGTGTTTAGTCTTCATGAAGAAATTGATACTTTTCTTCTGATCGTGGTATTACGGTATTTGAATTTAAAAATAGAGACTATTTATGTGACTTAGCATTTTATGTTGATATTATGCATCATAGGAACGAATTGAATACCAAACTTTAAGGCAAAGACAATTTAATTCACTTGTCAATGAGTCTTAAAAGAGCATTTGAAAATAAGTTGTCAGTGTGGGGCGCCCAAATGAGAAATGAAGTTTTGGTTAACTTCCCTTTGCTTATTGAGATGAAGTCAACAGATGCTGATAACACCTTGGACTTCTCAAAATATAGTAATATAATACAATGTTTGAAGGAAGATTTTGAAAACAGATTTCATGATCTTAATAAATTTGAAAAGTTATTTGAAATCTTTGCATCACTGTTCAGTGTTGATTGTGTGGATGCACCACACAATATTCAAATGGAGCTTATTGATCTGCAGCACATGATTCAGTTAAGTCAAAATTCTTTGAAGTTCGATTATTTAATTTCTACAAAAATTACTTGCCTGTAGAAATGATTAATCTTTTAAAAATTTCGTGTTTGTTCGGTAGGACTTTCATTTGTGAGCATTGATTTTCGTTATTAAATTCTATCAATTCTAAAGCTTGTACGTGTTTAACTGACATTCATTTGGAATCAACATTGAAAATAGTAACTACAAACATTAAAATAGACATTGAACAATTATCAAAAGGAAAACAGTGTCAAATTTCCCACTAAAATAAAGACTTTTCAGAATTCATTTTATACTTTTTAATTTTCAAGTTAAAAGTTATTTTATGTTGTCTATAGTTGGAACTAGATAAGACGTATTCCAATTACTAACTCCAGAAATTTCAATCATGCGGCCTGGCTTGAGAAAAATGGACACTTAATTGGCCCACCGTTCCAAAAAGGTTGAGCACCCGTGTTAGAGTATAGAAGTGTAAACTAGTAAATCAAGTTGAACATGGAAACAAATTATGATGAGACTTTTAATTACATTTTTATTATGGAAGCAAGGTTAAAGTCTGCAAGACAAATTATTTTTATACAAATAAAAGAACAAACACTACAACATTTGACTTCGTAATTTTTACATATGGTTTTGGTTTTAAAATAACTTCTAACTTCACCTTTCTTACAGAAATTTGGGCTTAGCCTTGTAGAAAAGGTAATCAAATCAATAAATTTCTCTTTATAAATAGGTTCGTTGTTAAACATGGATGAAAAAGTACATTATTGATTATAAGTAGGTGTTTGTTATTACTTAGTTATTAATCTTTGTTATTTGACAAACATCACATTCTAAATCTCACTGATTTTACCATACAATGCTGATTATTTCCTGTAACAAATTATTTTATCCATTTCAGAGGTGCCTGTATCCTTTATTTTAGACTGCATCTACCACATGTATAAGCCTTCAACACTTTATGCACTCTGGTCCTGTAAATAGTTCTTTCCTAAGATTTTTGTTGCTTCTACGTATACTATTACACAAAACTTTATTATAATAGAACAGTGATTATCCAAACCACCATCAAAACAAGTATTTAAGAAGTAACTATTATCCTAATTAACTATTATATGTGTTAACACTATCCGATATTTTACGTTATTATTTTTAAAGTTTTAAATAACTATTTTGCGATAAAAGTGGTTTTTTAAATCTAGAGAGTTTATTAGCCTCTAATTACCTACCAAACATAAAGGTTTTACAGTATTTTATTAATGTCTTAATAAAAGAAAAACCCATTATATTGATATATTTTGCATATTTTCCACTATAGTAGTTAAATATTTTGCCATGTAACGGCAACATTGATTTCCGGAGGACCTTAAATAATTAAATGAATGAAGTTGACGTTTTGTACATACCTCACAGGGCGAAGTACCACCACCTGTCGGACAGTTATTCGGGTGCACCCTTTCCCGCACTTATCAATTACCTGTTGAACTTAAAGAAATCACTTATATTCAAAATGTCACTATTAATGTCAAGAGTACCTTCGCCACACGACAGGAGAAACAAAGAGAGAGAAATGGTCTAAACCGAGCCTCGTTTAGAACACACAAAAACTACGTTACGTCGAGAGTGACGGGAGAGATGTCGTTTAACCGACGATTCGAAAGGAACTGGGCCGTACCGAACCTTGTAAGAGACAAAGGTTGGCCGATAAGGAGTCCCTCTCTGAAGCAGTTACACTGTCTTTTAAATTATCTTTAATTTAAAGAAAAGTACGTAACACAAACTATTTGGGTATCAGAACTGCTTTGATCTCAAATAGTGTTCAGATAATCATCATTCTACTTTATATAGGATGTGGTTTTTTCTTACAATATTAATTTGATTTTCTTAATGTATATTTATAATAATTATTACCTTAGAATTATTTTGTTACCTTCAAAACAAAAAAATAACTATATTACCTGTAAGTGAACATCAGAAGTAGCAATAACTTTCACGTTCTCCCAAGGGTAAGTATAAAAAGCAGCCATTTGTTGCACTATGTGTATCAAAACTTGGTAGCATCTTTTTACAAAGCCAACTAAGTCTTGCAAGGTAGGCAAAATGTGACTAAATAATACTTGAGGTTGTCCATCCATCAAGCTACTAGGTTCCACTAAATAAATCATTATAACATTATGTTAAAACATATACCTTAAACAAAATTTATAACAATTCATTATAAAATTGAACGCTAGTGATTTACTTAACCAGTTGTCTAGTAAGCCATATGCTGCACTAAGTTGTGACCATGTCATAACCCATAGTTTAAATAATTATAGTAACATCATATACACCATGGTTTGCTGAATATTAAATGCATTGTTCTGCTATCTGCTGTGATCAGTTTGCTTTGAAAAGCTACAGAAAAATCAACGAATCTTTGAAAAAATGGGACATGATTGCAACAATCCCTAGGAGCCTCCGCACACGGGTCGATTGTTGACTCGTCGAGAGGTTTGCACGTTGCTCTCTTCTTGTGCGATATCTGCGGCTCGTGCGTCTGCCATCTGCACATTGGTCGACTTCAGTTTGCTTGCATCTCGCGACCAGAACTGACCTCCTCCGCATTTTAAACCCAAAACAAATGTAATAAAATTGAGCAGTTCAAGTATTCGTGAGGAAGACTTTGTGATGTTTTTGTGGTACCGGCGCTTGAAAAGAAATAACTGTAGATTATGGGTGCATCCTTAAATTGAACGTAATTTTAATATTCGGTTATTTGTTGGTGCAAAGGAACTGGAACAGAGTGACACTAACTTTTTAGCATTTTATAGAATGTCGAAAGATTCATAGACCACTCTAGTGAGAATTGTGAATATAAAGTTCAGCTAATTTTAAGAAATACTGAACTATGTGAATGTGTATCCTAAGTAAAAGGAACGAATGTTTTGAAACACGTTAGCAAGTAAGCAATTACGCATTAACTTAGTTAAGTATTTTTTAAATTAGTTTAATCAGTGAATTCAAGATGATTACATCAAGCAACTTCATAAAGTTCAGGATGTTTTTCGATTTCCCCAATGAATTTTACATTAAAAACCTAGAACTAGAAGTTCAATGTTTTCAGAATTTTATATTATAAATAATTATTACAACTAATTAAACATTAACCTACTATAATTTAAACTACGAGTACTACAATCAACGAACATAACATTCACCGATCATTTAAAAAATCTGTAAATGTTAATAAAGCACAAAAAAGAAGAAAGAAAATGAAATTATAACCACCTCCATGACGTAGAATCGGCGATCCTCTCGATAAATCCCGAGCACTACCGACCTCACGAGACGAGGAACTGCTCGGTTTTTGACGAGCACAAAACTACCCGTTTGCGGATGCCAATGCCACGACGTAGGAAGTTGAGTGGAGGGGAGAGACGAACGCGATTTTTCTCGAGTCGACCACTTCGAGGTCGACCCGTGTGCGGAGGCTCTAAGGAAAATTTTTAATATATAGCAGAGCCTATTTCAAAGATCGGCTATAGGAACTAGTCACCTGGATGTTCCACAGAAATTGCCAGCAAAAAATTTTTTCCACACAGAATTTAGAATGTAATTACATAGGAAGATCTATGTGGATAATCACGTAAAATATATAATAACCTCTAAAGTTTTATATTTTTCAAGAAGAATTAGACCTGAAATTGAATTTCCCATAGAACGTTGTTGTAAAAACCACTTGAAAACGACATCTGCTAATTTTTAGTTTTTGCTGCCTTCAATAATTTTCTTGAAGGACTTTCATATTCATTTTCAAGCGCTGCCACGAAGTTTAAAAGTTTCAGTTTACTCCTTTTAATCTCTGAAATCACTGATTGTGTAAGATCATCAACTCAGCCAAATATAACTCCCTTATTGATCTAGAAATTTTAGTTTATCCAATAACGACAAGTCAGCTCGTTTTCATTTAGGCCGATGAAACACATTCACAAACAAAACAAGGGACCAATGCAAAAGACTACCATAAAAGTAGCAGGTCAAAGACACACTGACTAACTAATCAAAATGAATAGTGACAGTTGGGTTGGACCGGCGATGTAAGACAGCAAACTATACAGAACTTAGTTCTGTGACTCACCTTCCAAATAATGTTTGTGCTGCACTTATACTAGATTCATGAAGAAAAGCCCATTAGTACATGTAGACAGATACATTGCTTAAGGAATCGCAGTATGTTTCTGTCTTAGTATATTTTCAGAAAATCTGATAACTATTTGAATAATCAACGATTCAGATAGTCGGAGTTCGGATAATTGGGAGTTATACTGTATTGTACTTTTAACATTATAAAAAATTGTTTCAAATTGATTATTATTATTACAATAAATAATTCAGCCTCTACGAGGATGAAGAAGTCGTTAGATGAAAACGTTACCTGCAAGTATGACTTAACAAAGTTGTATTAATATAATGTCGGGTTGAAAGTAATTTTATATTTTAGTAAGTATCTAACTTTCAATTCTAGTTTATTTCTCTTAAAATGGTTTGCATTAATGTCGCCCCTTGCAATATGTTTTACACCATGTAATTTTTAAAAATTGAATGTACTGGTATTGTGGAGATAAAAAGACATAAAACATAATAATTTTACTTTAAAAAAAAAACAATTTGTTTAAAGTAATTCTCCTCTGATTAAAATATTAGATGTTGGACACTATTGCTTTTTTTCTGAACTATAAATAGCGTCGTCAAGCCTACCTCCCTTACTCCTCAACCCTTCTTCACAGTTGTTTTTAAAATATAATATTCTTTTCTAAATTTAGTCTTTAAGTCATTTGACAAACAGAAGTCATACAAGTTCAATCAATATTGTGGGTAAATACAAAAAAAGTGTGTACTTGTTCATAATAAGTATTGTAATACATACGATTTGTTATTATCCAAGGTAACTAAAAGTTTTAAGAAACAAAAAAGCTAGGTTTAAAATGTTTAGTAAAGGGAAATAAATAAATGAAAATTAAACGTTGCATAAATTCAACACGTTTGCTTTGGTAGACTTAAGTGGAAACTTGCCGAATGAGCGAACACATAAAAAGTTTATATTCCTTACTAGTGTGGTTTTTATATCCACATCCAAGTAGATGTAGAATGTTGATATAAGGTGTCTCAAAACAACATGTCACAAGTGCTACATCAACTTATCATGCCTGGACTGTTCTGATTCCATAATCAGTAACATTACTGTGTGTGTACCAAACCAATGTTTTTGAGCATTAGTGTTTCTATTTTTATTTTATAAAATGAAAAAATCTAAAACTAATGCTTATTAACAAGGAATCGATAATAAAAATACGTCATGATAACTTTACTACAAATAGATGCTCAATACCAATTAAATGTTTCAAAAGGTGATATCGAACTAAGCAATATAGGCATTTGTGTGATGACAGATTCCACAAATCTGTCAAGCCGTATAACAAACAAATCAATCAGTTATTGCCAGAATCAGGTACTAATAATTAGAACTGAGTAAATGAATCATTTATTAGCTGGATGTATAAGTATTGCCAGTAGTTAGTCTTACAACCGCAATTTCTGCTGGTTGCTACTTGTAACGCCTGTATATCAGGTGCATCATTTTTAAATGTTGACCTGAAAATTTTTCTTAGTTAATTGGTTGACCTGGAAACTCAGTTTAGTGGGAACTGGCTACTGAATTTTGAGACTAATGTAAAAAAAATTCATTATTTAATAAACATAAACCTAATTATTTAGAAAATGTTTGAAGAGATATGATTGTGTGACAAAATGAGTGTAAATATAATATATGAAAGCCAAAAAGGTTTTCTGCGGAATACTTCGATCAACCTCTGCATCATGAATTCATTTTCATTCAGAAGTAGCTTTAACCTAATGTAGATTAATGATTTGTGTTCAGAGCGACCTAGCGGATACACATTATTTGCCAATTCAGTGGTTGTGGTAAGTGAATTATATTGTGATAGTTAATTATTTTTCAACTGACTGTTTATTGTAATCATTATTAGTGCAAAAAATATTATTATTAAATTAAAATGTGTAATATAATAAATAAGGAAAAAGTAAAGAAACCAAATTCTATTTATGGTTCGAAGTTAGTGGTTGATTGTAGCCCCCTTCAACATTCACACACCAAATTGTATACTTTACAATTGTAAAAAAACTCAATTTTTTTTTTTTAATGTATACATATTTACACATACTTTTAATTAATTTTTAACTTAACTTTCATGTGATACAATATCAAGCAAATTTTTTCCTAATGCAATGGTACTTTACATCGTTCACTGCGTATATTTTGTTGGATCTGATTCTGTCATAAAACACAAAACGACAACTTTCTCTTGGGAATTTTTGATGTGGAAATGAAATTCAAAAATGAGAGTCACACTGACATCATTGTCACTGCATTTACTGTCCTTATTCAATTGTGATGATGATCTCAAGTTTTCTATCTATACACAAACAAAATGTAACAGAACGATATAGCAGTAAAGACTTAAGCTAAGACATTGATCTAAATGGCCAGCGGATAATCTGGTTATAAGAATGCATTAGGACGGCAATATATACATATACTTCCTTAATTGTTCTGTTAATCCAAGAACCCGTTGGGACTGCTATAAACATCTATCTATATGGCAACACTTTCAAGAGACAGAAACACTACTTAGTCATGAGAAACGTGCTTATCTGAAGCATAGAGATGATAAAACATTAACGAAAGTCAAGTAGACTAAACATTCAATAACAACAAATTATTTGTCATGAAGACTCGCATGCTCGACAATATACACTCTGGCAAAATAATCGAAAACGTACCTTGAGCGGCACTAATCACCATTTGTTTAAACAGTCCTCTTTATCCTCTCAACAAATGCATGGTAGAAATTTACAAAAGCATGTTACTAACAAAATAATAATTTAAAGTTTTCAACTATAGCTTTACCAGTTGCACCAGGAACTTGCTCCTGGATTGGCCTTGTAAAAAGAATCAGGTGACATGACTTTTACAAATAAATTAAGACACTGGTTAGTGTTTTGAGGAATGCTGATGTAATAAACTGGATGGTTAAAGAGGCAATGCCCCTAAAAAGAACTCTTCCTTTTATTGGTGATTGAAAATTCAAAATGTGATAGATGGGGAGAGTCCAAAACTACTAGTCATTATGTGAAGAAATAGCCAGGTAGATGACCTTTGATACAGAGAACTTTACTGTAAATCTAGCAAAAATCATATAAATATTCTTAAACATAATCCCAGACACCAAAATATAAAATAACCAAAATAAGTCAGACAGATTTAAAATTATTCAATTTTTTCTCTTGTCTGAAATATCAAAAATTTCTTCATGCATTGTCACATATTCCATCAGAATCACCTTGAAAAATAGACTTGATGTCAATAAAGCAAAAATGTTATTATAACTTATAAAACATATTTAAACAAAAACAATCTGTAGCTTTTGATTTGCATATAAACTGATTAAATGCATTATGATTAATAACAGTAAACTGTGATAAATGCCCTTTTGGTCCCACAATCCCATTGGATCCACAATAATTACTAACAGTAAGTTGTGATAATAACATCCCACTTTTGGTGCTCAAAAGTAAACAGAACACAAGTGCAAGTAGAAGCAAGATAATATAAACACTGAAAATTTCAATTTTTTAAGATTCCATTCCCCAGTAATCTTACTTTAGCATTCTGTAAAATTCCATTGACCAGTAATCTTAGTTTAGCATTCTATAAAACTCTATTGACCAGTAATCTTACTTTAGGATTCTGTAAAATCCCATTGACCAATAATCCTACTTTAACATTCTGTAAAACTCCATTGACCAGTAATCTTACTTTAGCATTCTGTGAAATTCCATTGACCAGTAATCTTACTTTAGGATTCTGTAAAACTAAATTGACCAGTAATCTTACTTTATCATTCTGTAAAATTCCATTGACCAGTAATCTTACTTTAGCATTCTGCAAAATTCCATTGACCAGTAATCTTAGTTTAGCATTCAGTAAAACTCCATTGACCAGTGATCTCTCTTTAGCATTCTGTAAAATTCCACTTACCAGTATTCTTACTTTATCATTATGTAAAACTAAATTGACCAGTAATCTTACTTTATCATTCTGTAAAATTCCATTGACCAGTAATCTTACTTTAGCATTCTGCAAAATTCCATTGACCAGTAATCTTAGTTTAGCATTCAGTAAAACTCCATTGACCAGTGATCTCTCTTTAGCATTCTGTGAAATTCCATTGACCAGTAATCTTACTTTAGGATTCTGTAAAACTAAATTGACCAGTAATCTTACTTTATCATTCTGTAAAATTCCATTGACCAGTAATCTTACTTTAGCATTCTGCAAAATTCCATTGACCAGTAATCTTAGTTTAGCATTCAGTAAAACTCCATTGACCAGTGATCTCTCTTTAGCATTCTGTAAAATTCCACTTACCAGTATTCTTACTTTATCATTCTGTAAAATTCCATTGACCCGTAATCCAACTTTAGCTTTCTGTAAAATTCCATTGATCATATACATATAATCTTACTATTTTTTAATATTTTGTAAAATTCCACTGACCAGTTAACTTACTGTTTTCTTGATCTTATTATTCTTTAAGATGTTATTATCTTACTATGTTGTAGTTTTCTGTGAAATTTCATTGAAACGTAATCTTTCTAAGTTATAGCAATCTATAAAATTGGTGTTCAGTATTCAGCTAAATTTTGTGGTTTAAATTATTGCCAACTCAACTGATCATTACGCTGTTAATTTTAGTTCCAGCTTATAGTTATTGTATTTGCAGCTGCCTATAGTTATTGGTATTTGCAGCTGCCTATAACTATTGGTATTTGCAGCTCCCAATAGCTATTGGTATTTGCAGCTCCCAATAGCTATTGGTATTTGCAGCTGCCTATAGCTATTGGTATTTGCAGCTGCCTATAGTTATTGGTATTTGCAGCTCCCAATAGCTATTGGTATTTGCAGCTGCCTATAGCTATTGGTATTTGCAGCTGCCTATAGTTATTGGTATTTGCAGCTGCCTATAGTTATTGGTATTTGCAGCTGCCTATAGTTATTGGTATTTGCAGTTGCCTATAGTTATTGGTATTTGCAGCTGCCTATAGTTATTGGTATTTGCCGCTGCCTATAACTATTGGTATTTGCAGCTCCCAATAGCTATTGGTATTTGCAGCTGCCTATAGTTATTGGTATTTGCAGCTGCCTATAGTTATTGGTATTTGCAGCTGCCTATAGTTATTGGTATTTGCAGCTGCCTATAGTTATTGGTATTTGCAGCTGCCTATAGTTATTGGTATTTGCAGCTGCCTATAGGTATTGGTATTTGCCGCTGCCTATAACTATTGGTATTTGCAGCTCCCAATAGCTATTGGTATTTGCAGCTGCCTATAGTTATTGGTATTTGCAGCTGCCTATAGTTATTGGTATTTGCAGCTGCCTATAGTTATTGGTATTTGCAGCTGCCTATAACTATTGGTATTTGCAGCTCCCAATAGCTATTGGTATTTGCAGATCCCAATAGCTATTGGTATTTGCAGCTGCCTATAGCTATTGGTATTTGCAGCTGCCTATAGTTATTGGTATTTGCAGCTCCCAATAGCTATTGGTATTTGCAGCTGCCTATAGCTATTGGTATTTGCAGCTGCCTATAGTTATTGGTATTTGCAGCTGCCTACAGTTATTGGTATTTGCAGCTGCCTATAGTTATTGGTATTTGCAGCTGCCTATAGTTATTGGTATTTGCAGCTGCCTATAGTTATTGGTATTTGCAGCTGCCTATAACTATTGGTATTTGCAGCTCCCAATAGCTATTGGTATTTGCAGCTGCCTATAGTTATTGGTATTTGCAGCTGCCTATAGTTATTGGTATTTGCAGCTGCCTATAGTTATTGGTATTTGCAGCTGCCTATAGTTATTGGTATTTGCAGCTGCCTATAGTTATTGGTATTTGCAGCTGCCTATAGTTATTGGTATTTGCCGCTGCCTATAACTATTGGTATTTGCAGCTCCCAATAGCTATTGGTATTTGCAGCTGCCTATAGTTATTGGTATTTGCAGCTGCCTATAGTTATTGGTATTTGCAGCTGCCTATAGTTATTGGTATTTGCAGCTGCCTATAACTATTGGTATTTGCAGCTCCCAATAGCTATTGGTATTTGCAGCTCCCAATAGCTATTGGTATTTGCAGCTGCCTATAGCTATTGGTATTTGCAGCTGCCTATAGTTATTGGTATTTGCAGCTCCCAATAGCTATTGGTATCTGCAGCTGCCTATAGTTATTGGTATTTGCAGATGCCTATAGTTATTGGTATTTGCAGCTGCCTATAGGTATTGGTATTTGCAGCTGCCTATAGTTATTGGTATTTGCAGCTGCCTATAGGTATTGGTATTTGCAGCTGCCTATAGGTATTGGTATTTTCAGCTGCCTATAGTTATTGGTATTTGCAGCTGCCTATAGGTATTGGTATTTGCAGCTGCCTATAGTTATTGGTATTTGCAGCTGCCTATAGGTATTGGTATTTGCAGCTGCCTATGGGTATTGGTATTTGCAGCTGCCTATAGTTATTGGTATTTGCAGCTGCCTATAGTTATTGGTATTTGCAGCTGCCTATAGTTATTGGTATTTGCAGCTGCCTATAGTTATTGGTATTTGCAGCTGCCTATAGTTATTGGTATTTGCAGCTGCCTATAGTTATTGGTATTTGCAGCTGCCTATAGTTACTGTTATTTGCAGCTGCCTATAGGTATTGGTAATTGCAGCTGCCAATAGTTATTGGTATTTGCAGCTGCCTATAGTTATTAGTTTTCAAATGAAACTCTCAGTCTTCATCTTAATAGTGGATCAGACATGTTGTCATGACACTTGCTGTTTTTTCACGGACTGACAATTTTTTTTCACTCATTAATCTCTTGATTAATTATGTGTTAAAGTATATAGCTTCTCTTAATTTGTAGGATTTGAGACTTGTAAATGTGGAACATGTTTGTAAAATCCCCCATGTGTGAATTCAGAGTGACTCCACTTGTAATTTCAGTGGTCAATGAACGGTAGTATTATAAAATGCCTGTACGAGTAGGAGTTACTCTACTCAAGCAAACTTGCACCAAAATTGGGATAATCAATATTATTAAGTACTTAACTATTTTTGCAACATCGAACAACACACTGAAAAAATATAAAAATGCATCTGCTAAATATTACTGAAATGTTTAAAATTTTAATAAAGTATTCACGTAATCAAAATAGTTAAAGAATATTAGATTTATATGTACATTTTCCCTCTAATTCTTTATTTAATTCTGTTCAAAAAACTTGATTCAGCCTTAACATAAGGGCCTTTTTTAACAATTAAACTTTTAGAGAAATCAAATTGTTAGATGCAATTTAATAACTAAAGTCAGATAAGCTGTATGGTTCTACTTACACCCTTCTCCATAACACAGAATAACATTCAAATAATTTGTTTCTCCTTCATGTTTTAAATTCTGAACTTCTAGACATAGTGCAGCAAATACAATTAACATTTTATTGAGAACTTTGTTGTCTGTGTCAATTAATTCCAAAATAGTAGTTTCTTCCTTAGGTTCTAACTGGAAACAGAAAAAAATATTTGTAAAAAGCCACTTATTAATCATATGCAACATAACATAAAATAATATGTTTTATAATAATTTTAGAATATAGCCTCAAGTTAGTTTTTGAAAAAAAATGTTTTGATTAGATTTTAATAGATATAATATTTAATTCTTATGTTATTGTTTATTTTTGTTGGAAATGTTCCTTTTTATAACATTTATAAAACTTGTATTTATGTTAGCCATGTACAAAATTTCTTATATATCTTTCTGTAATTTAAATGATGGTTTTAATTATTAGAGTCTTTAAAAAATACCTAGTTTGATAAATATGTTTTCTCAATTTTCAATAATTTATTGACATTATAAGTTCGACAAGACATTAATTTGTTTAGTAAAACTATTTTAATTTTAAAGTTGTTTGTTGTAATCATCTTGAATTCACTAATTAAACTATAATTAAATGATACTTAACTAAGTGAATACATAAGGGTACTTCATGACGCGTTTCAAAACAATCGTTCCTTTTATGCGGCAATGTTTTATAGTTGCGCATCAAAATTGCTGAAAAAATATTATTGATTACTTGCATTGAAAATGTTGTTGATGGACCCAATATATCATTAGAGGTTGGCTAGCCATTCATTTTTGTCAGTTTTGGTGATGACATTTCCAATGTTCATGTACGTACTTCGCACGTGGTCCCGGTTCTTGTATCTCGGGTGATGGGTTTCTCTCCCAATTGTTCCTGGATATCGGTAAACCTTTTTCCAGTCACAACACTTAGTTATAGTTATAGAAAAAGTACCACAAAAAAATTTAAATACCTAATACCCTTCCTGCCGCCATGTACAATGTTTTTCAATGATAAAAATAAGTTTACACACATTGTCAATAAGTAATTCATATCTAAATAGTTATAACACAGTATTTATAATTAATTTCTAAAAAATACCAAAATAAATACTATATACAACCCCACCCCGCCATTTTACTACTCAGCTTTAGTCATCAATGTCCTCATGAAACTTGTCAAAACATCCCTTTTCACACAGTCCTGGTTCATCCAGGCACACAGCACAAATGTAGGTGGTGAATTTCCTTTTGCCTTCTTTTCCACAAACTCTGCATTTTCTTTAAACCTAGTGTCCATTTGCTTTTCTTTTGTTATTCTTTGAGAGCCTGTGTACACTGTTTCAGGTAGGAGTCACCATAATCGGAGCCTGTTTGGGGGGTAGAAGGCCTTCAATGACTTTGATAAGGAAATTATACAGGCTCAATTTATTTTGGTGTGAGTAATAGTCCCCAAAAAAATTCTAATTTTGACCAAACCAACATCTTTCCAATTTGTGATTCGTGACTTGGCAATGTTTTGTGGACCATAAAAAAATTCCAAGGTATATCTGTTTGTCTCAGCAACAATTGTCTCTAAGAAAATAAATTAATTAAACCAACCAGTTGGAGTATTGTTACCAGGAATTGGCACTCAAAGTCCAGAATCTCCTGTGAAAGGTAAGTCTATCATGCCAGTGGCGCCAAGGGTCGGCCGCCATGTTAGAGACACCTCGTCATCATCATTGGAGCTGTCAAAGCTATCCTATGTGCCATTTCCGTAGTCAAAGTAGACATTCTCCAATAATTCAATTTCATTAAGAATATTCATTGTACAAAATATATTAAACACCACTATAACACACGGTACGATAACACAGTCCCCAAAACGACAGCAACGGTGGAACAAAAAACAAAACGCACCGAAATATTCACAAAGACTGGCACAGTAACCGATAAGCGATACAATGTTAGCCGGCAATGGCTAACCTCACACTGAACCAATGAATTGATAGTGGACGTGGGGCGTACATAACACAGTCCCCAAAACGACAGCAACGGTGGAACAAAAAACAAAACGCACCGAAATATTCACAAAGACTGGCACAGTAACCGATAAGCGATACAATGTTAGCCGGCAATGGCTAACCTCACAATGAACCAATGAATTGATAGTGGACGTGGGGTGTACATGAACGCCTATTGCCAAGGATAAGGGTGTTAATGAACGCCCACCACACTCAATGTGTTAAGATGATTATGTGATATGTAATGAAACTGGGTGTTGGTTTCAAAATGTGTGTGATTATTTAATGTTTTTTTTATCTGTTGCATAGTGTTTGTTATTTCGTATTTTCTAAAGCTGTTAGTATTTTACTTTGTTTTAATATGTGGAGAATGTTTAAATTAGTATGTATGTCTGTGAGTGTAATGCTTGTTTTTAGGTGTGTTGCGTAGCTGGATTTTGGGTTTGTATGGTTTCTTTTGGTAATGTGTTCATCGAAGTGTATGTAGAATAACCTGCTGGTTTGGCTAATATAATAGTTGGGACACTAGTTACATGTTAATTTGTAAATACATGATAGATTGTACTGTTTTTGAAAGGGTTATTTGTGCTGTCTTAAAGTGTTTGTTTAAGATATTTGGTAATGAAGTTTTTTGAATGTGGGAGCTATTTTGTGTATGTTTTTGTTGTGGTAGGTGAGGGATATGTATTTGTTGTTTTTGTGTGGTTTGTCAGCATGACTGTTTGGTGATGTTGTTTATGTTTAATTGTCATGTGTATGTTTTCTATGAGTGTATATTGGTAGCCGTTTTCTTGAGTGATTTATTTTATTGTATTGAGTTCTTCATAATAGTCTTTCTGTAACATAGGTATATTGATTAGGCGGTGTAACATAAGATTAAATGCAGCGTGTTTGTGTTGTATGGGGTGATTAGATGTGTTATGTATGACGGTATCAGTGGTTGTTGGTTTTTTGTATATTTTGAAATTTTGTTTGGTGTTGTGTTTGGTGATGGTAAGGTCTAGAAAGTTTATTTTATTGTTTTCTTTTAATTTGAGGGTAAATGTGAGGCTTTGTTGTATGGTATTAATGTAATTATGTAGTTGTTAGATTTGCCGCTTGTCGTTTTACAATATTAAAATGTCCTCTACATATCTATGGTAATAAATTATTTTTTGTGTATGTTTGTTGTTCTGAAGAATGTATAGTTGTTCAATGTGATGTAGGAATATTTCTGCTAGGATGAATGAAATGGAGGAACCCACAGTCAGGCCGTCTTTCTGTGTGTAAAATTTGTGTTGGTATGTGCAGTAGTTTTGTGATGTGATGAGTTTGGTGAGTCTTGTGATTTCGTAAGTGAGTTTATATTGGGTTTTGTTTGCTGTGAGCATGTTTTGTAGTATTTGGAGTGTTTGTTCAATGGGTACATTAGTGTAGAGGGTGGGTTTTTATGTTGAATGAGGCAATGGTGGAGTTGTGTAGTATGTGGATGTCCTTAATTTTGTGAATAATGTCTATGTTATTGTATATTGATGTGTGATTGTGAAAGTATTTTTGTCTCTCATAAGTTTGTCCATGTATTTGGCTAGCTTATGTAATGGTGCCTGTGTGTGAGTTATTAGTAGAACGGAAGGGTGTGTTTTCTATTTGATTTTAGGTAAAGAGTTTAGTGTGGGAGCTTGGGGTTTTATTTGTTTGTAATATTTCTTTTGTTCTGTTAGAATTATGAGATTTATAAGTGTAGACAGGACATACAACCTTTTCAAAAAAAAAAAACAGACAAATACAATTAGAAATTAACATGTAACGAGTCTCCCAGCTATTATATCGGTAGAACGGGTAGGTCATTTTACACACGCTTTGATGAACAGATTACCCAAAGAAACCACTCAAATCCAAAATCCAGCTACACAATACACCTTAAAAACACGCAACAGACACACACAAACATACATACTAATTTAAACATTCTTCTCATATTAAAACAAAGTAAAAAAAACTAACAACTTCAGAAAAATACAAAATATACAAATACTACACAACAGACAAAGAAAACATATTAAATGACCACAAACATTTTAAAACCAACACCCTGTTTCACTACATAGCACACAATCAACTTAACACATTGAGTGCGGTGGGTGTGTATGAACGCCCTTGCCCTACTGGTGCCCTTAGCAATAGGCGTTCATATACGCCCCACATCCACTCTCAATAAATCCACCTTCTACACTCATAAATCTCATACCAACAACCTCTGTACCTAGCAGGTTGCTAGGTAGCCAGTAGATGCTTTGCTTTGTAAATGGAACAATTGTTTCGAAACATGTCAACAAGTAAGCCCTTACTTTTCAACTTAGTTATGTATTATTTAATTATAATTTAAGTTTTGTCGATCATCATGAGCAATAAATTCTGCAACTGTTTTTTAGTCTTGGTAATGGTCATAAGATTGTCTGTAAATGGTTGAAACATCCAGTTAAATATTAAATTAACTAGTTCTTCAATTGTTGTGCTATTAATATTGTAGACCTTCAGAGACCTGTTTATTGATGACTACGTACAAGATGTTAGATTCAACTTATTATAATAACTCATCTATTCATTAATGTTCATTTGACTGTAAGTTTATTTCTTTTAAGATAAGTATTCTATAAATAATATGATAGATATTTATTCAGACGAATAATAAGCTAATTTAATATAATCTGATTTTGTTTGCAGCTAAAATTTAAATTCTAAAACATATCATCCCATAACTTTAAAAATTACTGTTAAGAAGAAATTGTGACAGACTTGAGACAAGACTTTTTTAGTAAAAATTAATGAATTATGTCAATATTAATACCTGAAGATTGATGTAATTTCTAAAAGTGCTAGATGAACCAGACAATGCTTCTTGTATTCTAAACAACTGAGTTCCATATTCTTCTAAAAACACTCCATAGCTTTGTAGAATTTTTTCTGCAGCGTATTCTTTAAAACAAATATTTAAAATCATATTTAATAAGTACCAATAATTAATTAAATTGTTTAATTTTCTTGCATTTGCATACTACCATTAATAATACAGTAATACCCCGTACTTACGCGATAAGTGGGACCGGGCGATAACCGTGTAAGTCAAATTCACGTAAGTCGGGGTATAATTTTTCACACAATCAAATAGGAATCTTGTTTAGTTGGGACCAAAGATTAAATAAACCAATAATTTAGATGAAACATGGGTATGTCTTAAAATCTTAAATACCTAATATAAAAGTTTTATAGAACTGCTATTAAAGTTCTTTTAGGCGTTTCCTTCCAGAACAGGCCAGTTTTATCCACGATGAATATGGTTTGGCTGGTATAGCCACCTTCTTTATCAACGCTTTAAATTTTTCTGGAAACCGCGACGCAACCTCTTTATCAGCACTTGCTGCCTCTCCACTTTCTGCAGCTACAACAACTTTTAAATTGTCTAAACCAACCGTTGCTAGCTTTAAACATTTCATCCTTAGCTACCTCTCCAGCTTCTTCTTTTAATCTGTCAACAATCATTTTAGCTTGAGAACAAATCGTGTTCTGGTCAACAGGACAATTTTCTACTGTTACTTGATAATTACACCATAATTTTAACATTTTTTCCATCTCAGCAATAATACTATGATATTTACGAATGATGGTTGAATTTAAAGATTTGGCATTTTTTAAAGCTTCGAGAATTTTCTCTTTACTTTTTATAATCGTTCTGACTGTCGATTCCAATAGATTAAACTTCTTTGGTAATTCACAAATTTTTATTTTTGCATCGAAGTCTCTGATAATGTCAAGCTTACATTCCAAGGTCTATCAAGTATTTATAAATAAAATTAATACAACACAACAACTTTGTAACACAAATAAAATGTGTTTTACTTTATATAGCTCTCTCGACTCTGCACCACAATATACACGTATGACTACAAATCAACAGCTAACACATAACTGAGTCTGCTGACGATGCTGACTGAGCGAAACACGCTCTAACGCGACATCCACACGGCGCCTTCAGGTTGAGTCATCATAATTTAAAACTAGGTAACTTGGAAATCACGAAAGACGGGGTAGCGTGTCGAAGTATTACTGTACTGTGATATTATTAATAGTGATCTAGTACAGTTAAATCCGGTTGTTTAAACCTATTTAACTGGATCAAATTATGAAAAACACTAAAATTGAATGCATGCTATACAAAAAAGATTCTGCCAGATAATTGGTTCAGAAAAGCCACTTATTTAGTTGTTAATTTTGTTTTTTTATAGTGTAGGTAGCAGATATACTGAATATGTCTATTATTCTTCAGTATATACTAAATATGTTCAGTAAGAGAAAATGGAAAATATGCTCTACTACAGACTTTATATACATACTTTTGAAATTAGATCGGAACGTTGCACTTCGACACTGAAGTGAGACCATATTCGCCAATCCCCACTTGTCATTAGAAAGCAAAAACTCATAAATCTAAATATTCTATATGATTTCATTATTGCTTAGTGTTATATTCATTAAGGACTATACAGACTATACGACTAAAGGACTATACACAGAATGCTGTATTTGTGAGATGACATACCTGTCAAAAGTTGTTACTTCATAGGCCCATATTTCAGTACTGTTGAAAATTTCATCTGATTTAAATTAGCCTAGTCATCTTCAGAATATATTAATGAGTAAAATAAGTGAAATCGACAAAAATGAAAATTACCTGACATTAGTGAAGTATTTTCCTTTCTTTCAAAATTTTGTTTAACAGTAAAAAATATGTGTGTCTGTGTGTGAGCGCGCATATTCAATAGAATTTTTGTGTTTCCAGGCTAAAGGAAAACTAAAAATATGTATGTAATGGTGTAGTACGTAAATATACCACACTGTATTATAAGTGTACAGTATAGTTGTAATTAATGTTAACATATTTCAAGTGGAACGTAACCCTCCCCTGTCCATATACAGTAGGTTTCAGTTTTCCCAGTAAGTTTAGGGAATGTAGCCCGCGTGAATAACGAAGGATCACTGTATTTACTGATATTTTTCAGCAGATGTGTTTCTCACTAAATCATTGCATTATTCAATGCTGTGAGTCATAGACAAGACTGGTGCTCTGGTGTGTTATATTAGTGTGAAGAATCTGTTGTGTATTGATGTTCTATGGAGTGGACAACAGTAAGAAGTGGTTTTTTGCCAAGTGATACCAATAGTAGTAAATTTAAAAAACCTTAAGTCCTTTTTTGTCGATAAGGTGAATTTCTAGGTTGATTCTTGTCTCTGTAAATCTGACTAGATTCTGTAGAGTGATTAGCAAAGGATGAATTAGTGCCATATTTAATAGAGTATGCGTTCTTAATATCTTTGTTGAATCTGGCTGACTAATTGTTCAATATAGAATGATTTACTGTCTCTACTATACTGAACACCTCCTTGCCAAGCATTACGAAAAAAAGTTATACCTTTATAAAAATATCATTTGTTTTTAGGTCTTTATCTTAGACCTACTTATAGTAATACTCATGGTCATCAGGGGAAAAAACCAAAACTTAAGCTCACACCCCAAACATTACAAATAAATCACAAGTCCAGGGCAAGGTTTATAGGTATAAAATCTATTGAAAAAATTAGTTTTTATTTATGTAAAAAAAGTACTACATTCCTATATAGCTATATTATATGATTATAAAGATTGGGTTAGAATAGATTTGGTTTAATAGAAAAGTACTTAGTAATAATCGACTAAGTAAATTCTGCTTTGCATGAAACTCTACTTCCTGTTCCACGCTATAATGCAAAAACTTAGCCTACACCAATATACACTCTTTTTCTTAACAAGCTACCTAATGTTGCTAAGGTCCATTTTTTTTTATTAGCAAATCTTAACTGGATACTCTGTTAAGGATCATAGTTATAGTTCACCTTGATATTAAATATTAAAGGTGGTGAACTAACTGTAATCTATTATTATATTGCAGTGTTATATACTTTTTTTTCAATATTTGTAAATTTTGGCGTGTGAGCAGAGGTTTTTGATATTTTTTCCTGTTTCTGATGACTTTCAGCATTGACCAATATAATTTTTGTTTCCTATATCGATTATGGGGAAAAGTAAATATATACCAAAAGTATATAGTCACAATATTTAGAAATGTATATATATACAAAACTCACCTTGTCAGGCATAAACCAACAAGAAAGTTATTAATTTTTATCAATGAAGATATCATTCATAATTTATGACACTATGTAAATTTAAAGTTATTAATTATTAAATCTTTAATTAATTAAACATGAGGATTATTAATAAGTTTTTTTATAATATGGAAAAATTAGAATAAAAGTGTTTTAACTGTAATTGTTAATTATAGCGTATTTATAACGGACAAATAATTCAATTCTATACAAGAAATTAATGAATCCGAACATAACCTCAACTTACTATTATTGCTATCTTGGCGTTTGTTTTTTTCCCAGTCTTCATATATATAGTCCCACATTTCTTTATTCAAATTAGAAAACTGAGGATTAAACTAGGTTTAATTTTATGAAATTTGAAATCACACGTAAGAAAATTAAAATACTAATTTAATTCAACTTCTTATAACTATACAAATAACAAATGACCGAAACTTGACAGATTAAATTCGTATCCAAGGCCTTTTGTATTCGTTAATACTGTATTTAATTCTTGAATTTTGAAGGCCATTACGTTTGTTGAATCTTATTAATCACTTAAACATATATTTAATGTATATAATATACAAGCATGTATTTAATTGTTACATTCAATATGTGTGTGTATTGAAACAGACATTTAGATTGTTTTTTAGTTGTTTTAAAATATTTGTTCTAGATATGGATTATAAGTGGTGTACTGCCTACATACATCACAATGTAATCAATTGATGTTTTTTTTTACAATATATAGAAAAAAGCTTGCAGTTTTTGTGTTGTACATCTTGAGGTTTTTCTTTAATTACACTTTTGGTATTAACTTGGTAAAAACACACTACTTATTGATATCTTTCAGCAGACCCGTTTCGCCTAGGTCAGTGCATTATTCAATGCTGTGAGTCACGGTCAAAACTGTTAATCAATGGGGTGACCAACAGGATTGAATAATGCGCTGACGTTAGTGCGAAACGCTTCTGCTGAAAGAGTGCGTAGGTTTTTTTTGCCAAGTTAATGCCAAAAGTTTAATTATATAAAAAAAACCTTTCATCGTGTATACCTGCAGTACCTCACTTTTGTCTACCTATTAAATAAAATGTGCTAAATACAAAAGTAAAGTATTTACATTAAATATTCTTGAAAACAAAATTAAACTACTAATAAATACAAATATTTGAAATTTCATCTGGTAAATATGATAGTAGCCATAAAAATAATTATTTAAAAAAATTATCATTAAACACCTTTTGAAGTAAATAATATAAAAAACTTGCTTTTCATGACGAGCTTGTTGTTAATTACTTAATACACTTTTGCTATTACTTGCGACCAGACTTTTTGATAACTAAATGTTCTTAAATTGTTAACTTACACTTGGAGGAAACATTTTCGTCCTACGACTTCTTCAGCCTACTCACAACTACTCTTCGATCCCATCACTTCTATCTTTCAAAAAAATGGTACCAAAGAAGCACAACTACAGCAATCTTAGCGGCAAAAATATGAGGCTGAAGAAGTCGTAGGACGAAAATGTTTCCTCCAAGTGTAAATTAACAATTTAACAACATTTAGTTAACAAAAAATCTGATCGCAAGTAATGGCAAAAGTGTAATAAATAAAAACTTTAGTTAAATAGTACTTAACTAAGTGAGTACGTAAGGGCTTACTTGCTTACGCGTTTCAAAACAATCGTTCCTTTTACGAAGTAAAGCCTCTACAAAGTGTAGTTAAGTATCATTTAATTAAAGTTTAATCTGTGTATTCAAGATGATTACAACAATCAACTTAAATATAAAAAAAATCCTACTTTGCTCAAGACACATTTTTTTAATTACTTTGATTTAAATATTTTTTACTGTAGTGTCATATTTAGATTTTAAATCTTCTAATTTATTCATTAATCTAAAGCAATCTAAAGCTTTGCAAATTATTCTGAGCTGTTTCTTGTTTGTAAAAGACAATTTAGACCCTTGTATAATATATACAGGTAATTATCAAGATCAGCGATTACGTTCTGATTAGCGAACTTTTTAAATCCTGGTCAATTTGGCCTTGCTGAACACGAATCTGAAGTTATTTTTTTACGGGAAACCTAAATTAACATAAAATAAACTATCCTAACCTATGTGCTTACTAACGCACTGCTCGCAAAATTTATTCTCGTGAAAAAGACGCGAATCTTAGCGGCAATATTAAGTCACCTGACCCGTAAGTTTTTCCGATTGAGCAACAGATGCAACGTGACTTTATAACTAATAAAGGCGCGAATCTGTGTTATTTTTAGCGGCAAACCAAAATCAACCATCTTGGATATAGTAGTCACGGGACCTGAAAGATAATTTCTGATTGGCCGACAGATGCCGCCTGACTTTTCAACCGAAAAAGCGCGTATTTAGTCTGTGTGTGTGAAAACTGGGTTATTATGGCTTTATGTTCGCACGACGTACTCCCAATGCAGACGAACTGTTTTGGGAATAATACAGTGAAGATCATAGACGATTTGAAGTTTAGGTGTGGGAAGGTTGCTTCACTGCTAGATAGGCCGAAAAAAGTGATGGTGAATGTGAGTTTCGGCCTAGATAAGTTTGTTTTTAGAGTGAACCAAAGTGAATAATAACCAACTCTGTGTAATATCAAATTTGTACCCATCAAAATACCTCTAAGGTAAGCACCCAGGTTAGGTTAGTTTATTTTGTTAATTTATGTTTACCGTAAAAAATAACTTCTCGTGTTCAACATGGTCAAGTTAACCAGGGATTAAAAAACAGTGTTAATTACAAATTTGGTTTTTATTATTTCATCTTAGACTAGGTTTAGAACTGTTTTTTCAGTTTTATAAATAGGTAATAAAAATGGGTAGGTTATAAAAAAATATTACTGGTTACAATTTGTTGGTAGATATGTCATTGTCTCCCGGATAGCTGGCCTGAGCAACCGGGCGGGTCCACGGGTGGCGGATAGTGGAACGGCCTGCAGATATGTAGGTTACTTGTGAATAAGGATTCCGGAGGGTTTCTGAATAAGCAGGCAAAGACCAAGGCAATGGTTCAAAGGTGAGGAATTATCCCTCCTCGTCAGTCAACCGGTTGGGTGTGGTAGAAATAACTGCTCTGACTGGGGACTGGGGTAGTTGGGAATTAAGTCCTCACAATGCTACTCTCACCTCCCAGGTGAACCAAGGGTAATGCGGCAGTGAAGTATGGGCGGGAAACTACCCTAACGACACAGTTGTAACAAAAGAGAGTAAAGCAGGCTGTTCGCTCCATGAGCAACAGTTAATAATGTCCTGAACTTGGGGTAGGCTTCAAGACTGAATACCCAATCCAAGGTGGAAGGCATCGTGCCGATGGATGAATGGCTGCAGGGTATAAAATGCAGTTGCACACGATCCCCCTGAAGAACCGGACAAAACCTCATTGTATGTTGTCTTGCCAGGGCAGTGGGGGCTCTGCTCTGGTTGACCGTTCTTTCCCCCATACTCGTGGGAAGTTAATGGACCAGACTAAACAAAAATTGATTTTGAGACTGCACAGACAGCGGGAGCCAATGAGACGGCAAACCGTGAGTCTGTAGCAGATGTGTCAACAGCTACCACCACTGGGGATGCGGGGGCAGCTACCAAGCTGCCGACTGCAGAAACCAGTGAAATGGCTGTAGAGTTGAGCACGCTTTCCTTACGGAGAAAGCATATGAGTGGAGCAGTCAAAAGGCGGCTCCGAAGAGATCAGGCGAGAGCAGCGGGAGAGCCAATAATCCTGAATACAAAACGAAGGGGAGGCCAAAACCGAGCTGAGCTTGTTAAAGTCCAGGGCTTGGATGTTGTGAGGAGGGAGGTGCAACAGGGAAGCAATCAACCTAGAGCTCCAAACCCCAGCACGCCCAAAAGGCCTAGGAGTTCAACTTCCAATCCCTCTCCAGTGGAGGGAGGAAAGGAGAAAGCAAAGCTGGGACAAGGGGGGATGCTGCAGGGTCTTTGGGCACTTAAGGCGATACCCTTCGGCAAAAGCTAGCCATTGTCCCAGTCAGTTACCCAGAGAGTCAACTCTCGGAAGAGATGGTGTTGGAGCTGGAAGAGCTGATCTTCTCAGAACTGCTGTCCGCTGAGACGGAGAGTGGGGACAGAGGGTTCAGGACAGCATACTTGGAGAGGGGGGCTCTAAACGTTGTATGCTTCTCACGGGAGAGCCTGGAGTGGGTCCTTCCGGTCCTGCCAAGCTTCACCCTGAGTGAGGGGGTAAAGTTGAGGGCAGGGCCACCTAAGGAGATCTTTTGCATTGCAAAAGTTTCAATGTGGGTGCCCAAACCCTACAATGACAAGGAGCCGGAAGAGATCCTGAAGGTGGACAAAACCCAGAACCCTGGGATACTTCAGGATAGTTGGAAGGTGATTGTTAGGAAAAGGGAGGATGCAGGTCTTACCCTTATCTTGTATATAGGAAAGGGCTCCCTCAGGGCACTGCGGAACAACAACTTGAGGGTGAACGTGGGGCTGAGATAGGCCACGTTCAAGGTGCTCTCTAGTCCTGGGGCTGCTTTGCGGACCCAGGCAACTGCTAAGTAAGCAGAACGATGATCAAGTTTCTCCAAGTGAACCTACAGCACAGCAGGGCAGCTAGTGCTGTCGTGTGTAGGATGCTGGACAGGAGAGAGGTGGACTTGGTGCTCATCCAGGAGCCATGGATTTCTGCAGGACGAATATGCGGGCTGGCGACATCTGGAAATAAGTTGTATGATAAGAACTCCGGTGTTCCCAGGACGTGTATCTTGATCTGGAGGGGGTTGAGTGCTTTTGTACTAACGGACTTCTGCAGGGACCTGATAGCAGTGATGGTGGAATTGCGGCCGGAGGGGAGGATGAGGAGGCTGAACCTGGCCACGGCATATCTTCCCTTTGGCTACGCGGGGGCTCTACCAACACAAGAGCTGAGGAGGCTGGTCGAGCACTTCGGGGCTGTGGATGAGGAGCTGCTGGTGGGGATGGATGCTAACTCCCATCACACTTCGTGGGGAAGTACAGGTACCAACACTAGAGGTGAGGAACTTTTAGCTTATCTTAGCTCTAAGAATCTACTAGTCTTAAATCAAGGGGAAGAGCCGACGTTTGTCACTAGGGCCAGACGGGAGGTTCTGGACATTACGGTGGCATCGAACCAGATGGCTAGGTATGTACTAAATTGGCATGTGTCGGATGAACCGTCTTCTTCTGACCATAGACATATTAGGTATGATATCTCCGTCAATCCAGCCATGCTTCGGCCAACCAGGGATCCAAGTAGAACAGACTGGGACTCCGACTGGAGTATGGTGGGAGGAGAGAGCTAGAAGACTCTGCCACATTTATTGGCGAGGATATAGTAAAATCCTTTACTGATAACTGCCCTCTCAGTGAGGGGAGAAAAGTAGGGGATCCGTCATGGTGGAATAAGAAGCTAGCCAAACTTCGGAAGACCACCAGGAGATTCTTTAATAGAGCAAAAAAGAACGGGGAGTGGGACCAGTATAGGAAAACACTAACTGAATACAACAGGGCAATTAGAGAAGCACGCAGGAAGTCCTGGAAGGAGTTTTGTCAAGAGATTGACAAAACTCGGGAAGGGGCACGACTGCATAAAGTGCTCTCTAAGGACCCAGTTAACCAGGTGGGGATGCTAAGAACCCCATTGGGAAATATAACAAAAACTGCAGGGGAAACTGTGGAAGAATTAATCAGAACACATTTCCCTTGTAGTACTCTGAGGAAACTTGGGGGAGCAGACACTGAACCAGTTGCCAAACCCTCCACAAGACGTGGTAAGAGGGAAGACTGGGAAGTGGCAAGGAGGATAGTAACTCCACAAAGGGTAAGATGGGCTATAGGCACATTTAAACCCTACAAATCTCCAGGTCCAGATGGGATCTATCCTGTGCTGCTGCAGCAGGGAATGGATATGCTGGTGCTTACTAAATTATACAGGCTAAGCATTGCTCTAGGGCATGTGCCGGCAGCCTAGAAATCTAGTAAGGTGGTCTTTATACGTAAGCCCACCGGTAACCAATCAGAAATGAAAGGATACAGACCTATTACACTCATGTCCTTTGTTCATAAGGGACTTGAAAAACTGGTTGATAGGCATATTAGGGGGGGGGGTGCTTGGCCAAAAAACCACTGCATTGGAACCAGTATGCTTATCAACCGGGGAAATCCTGCGAGGGAGCTCTCCATCAAGTGGTTGGTAAGATAGAGCAAATGATCGCTAAGAAAGGTTGTGCCATTGGTGCCTTCCTTTCTGGTAGTGCCATTGTGCCATTGAAGAGGCTTTCAATAACCCCTCAGTGGAGACAATGGTAAATGGTGCAAGACGTCATGGAGTGGATGCGACCACTTGTGGCTGGATAAGTTCCATGTTAACAAACAGAAGCATTTCTGTAGAGGTGGCAGGGGAGGTCAGAAGGACGGAGACAAGTCTGGGCTGTGCACAGGGGGGGGGGGGGGTTCTCTCTCCTCTGTTGTGTGTAGTTGTGGTTGACAACCTTATTGAACCCCTGAATGAACAACTTCTGTCTGGGATATGCGGACGACATAGTTGTTCTGATCCTGGGCAGATTCCCTGATACAGTCCTTGAGGTAATCAGAAATCCTATACGACTGATTGAAGAGTGATGTAATAAGGAGAACCTTGGGGTAAATCCGAAAAAGACTGCTCTTTTTAACTTCACCAGACAGCAAAAAGATCTGACGACCAGGATGCCTCGCTTGTTTGGTGAATACCTTGAGTTTGTGGGGGAGGTGAAGTACCTGGGAGTTACTCTGGACAGGAAACTCACCTGGAACCCACATCTTGAGAGGACAGTTAACAAGGCCAAAAGGGCCCTGATGACAGTGAGAAGAATGGTGGGTAAGGAATGGGGACTGAAGCCATCAATGATGCACTGGATGTGTCTGAGGTTGATAAGACCTATGATTACCTATGGAGCTCTGGTGTGGTGGACAAAGGCCAACCAGGAACAGACAAGAGCTCAACTGAGCTCTATCCAGAGAGTGGCCTGTCTGTGCACACTGGGAGCGATGTCAACTACACCTGGTGCAGCAATGGAAGTAATGCTTAACCTCCCTCCCCTTGAGCTTGTCCTTAGGGGAGAGTCGAGGCTGGCGGCATGTAGATTGCGTAACTCGAACAACTGGGCTAATCTCCTAGATGTTTCGGGACATATGAGTATCGAGTGCGTGATCAAAGAACCCGTCTTGGAAACGGGCAGTGACCACATTACTCGGACGTTTGCACCTGACCAGGCCCACCAAACTATGATGGAATGGTCATGGTCAGTAACATCGGTAGCTCAGGTCTGAAACACAAATGGCTCCAAGATGGACTTTGGCACTGGAGTAGGGGTGTATTGTAAAAACCCAAGGGTAAAAGTAGTTTTTTCCTTGTGGAGGTATACCTCTGTCTTTCAGGTCGAAATATATACTATAAATGCCTGTCTGGGAGAGATAGCGAGAAGGGGAATACACGGGACCCGGATTGCTATTTTCTCTGACAGTCAGGCAGCAATTAAGGCACTAAACGGACATGTGGTCACCTCGGCCATAGTCATGGAGTGCCTAAATAACCTAGAAGCCCTGGCAAGGTACAATCAAATCAAGATAGGTTGGGTGCCAGGGCATAGGGGAATATTTGGAAATGAAGCCGCAGATGCGCTGGCCAGAGACGGGTCTTCGACTCCCCTGATTGGACCAGAGCCGGCGGTAGGTATTTCCAAATCCATGGTCAAGATTGCAGTGTGAAGGTGGATGGCTGACAGACACTGTGAGCACTGGATCAGGGCTGAAGGGATGAGACACAGTAAGCTAACCCTTAGGAAACCTTCCTTGGGGCTGCAGAAGAGTCTCATCTATCTGTCTAGGCAGGAATTGAGGATAGCCACAGGTCTACTCACAGGACACTATGGACTAAGGAAACATCTGCATAAAATGGGTATCTACAAAGATGAACCAGTGTGCAGATTATGCGGGCAAGAACTGGAGACTGCCACACACATCATTTATAGATGTGAAGCACTTGCCGAGAGGCGCTTCAACCTCTTTGGTGATAGTACAGCTGTGGTGGATGCTGAAGGTAAAACACTAGTCAGGAAATTCCTAAGCCTGGTAAGAGGGAAGGGGCTCTTTGACTAGATCAAGGAGGTAAGTACAATATACCTTAAGGTAGCGGTGCTTCAAGCAGTTTAAACCCGCTCCCAAGTTAAAAAAAAGAAGAAAAAAAATGTCATTGTCTAATTTAGTCCTTGATTGTTAGAACAGATTAATGGATAGATGAGTGGGAGTGGCCACATTAAGGATCCACTATTTTCTTTCAGTTCAGTTTTAATCTTCTGACGATGTAACTGTTTTCCTGAAATTAATATTTTTACTACTGTTACAATTTTTATAACCAAGAGATTTTCTTATTCATTTTATAAGATTACTTTTATCAAATCACTAATAAAAAATATCCATGTACATTAATTTTAAAATATAAATACAAGTTGTCAATATAAAGACATGTAAAACTTATTATCTTATCAAGATTTATGAGAATGGACAGAAAGGAAAAATCAG
This sequence comes from Prosapia bicincta, assembly GCA_036971475.1. Lineage (NCBI taxonomy): Eukaryota > Metazoa > Arthropoda > Insecta > Hemiptera > Cercopidae > Prosapia > Prosapia bicincta. Next base: position 42,878,973 of record JBAIZL010000006.1, on the reverse strand, counting down.
CTGTAACTTTATGTTATGCAACTGCTGCATATAAACTTGGGTGAACAGTGTAAGAAGTTTACAATGTTACTTAGACCAGCGGTATCCAAACTTTTTTGGTGACGTACCCCTTAGTTTGTACTATGTAATATGGCGTACCCCATGGCCCATAACATATACAGTAAACTCCCGATTATCTTGGGCGGTTTAACCGGTTTGCGGATTATCCGGGGTCTGCCATTGTACATATATCCAGTTTTTATTCCAATCAGATTCATGTGTTTAAATTTCCAAACGATGAATTACGACGTAAATACATATTAGGCTTAATAGAAGTTAAGATGAAGGGAATAGATATGAACGTATTAATTTTTACATTGAAAGGGAAGCATCCCGACACGGGCCAGCGAAATAAAAGGGCGAGCAGACTACTTTTATGTACGTATTGTAAATAGTTAGACATATAAATGTACATGTTATAATCCGTCAAATACATCGACATTTTAAATTATTTTCTGTATTTATTTTGTCCTCTGAAGATTATTTGTGAATTGCATTAACCGGGGTCATTATTTGTGTAACTTGTATTATAATAAGCGATTATCGATCATTTTGCGTATTCTTTGTTCATAGCGGATTATCCGGGGAATTCGGTTATCCAGCGTTGCCGGGCCACCCTATTCCACGGATAATCGGGAATTTACTGTATATATTTTAAATTTTACATGCATCATTAGTTTGCCTTTTTTTATTTTCTAAGTTTTTATATGCAATTATCTTCACTCTTATGTTGTAAAATCTGAATTTCAAAGATAAAACCCAATTAGAATAAAAGATCTGTAATGTATAAAAATACCATTTTATATATTTTGTTTTTAGTTATCTGTGTTAAAACTTGTTACGTTGGAATAATAAAATGTACTGTATGAAACTGTATTAATACATATATTTAATTATAATCAAATTAGAAAATTCAGAATTGTGGATGTCACACAATGAAAATGTTCTGGTACAGTTATCATCAGTTATTCAATGTGAGGGATGAGCTTGAATGGAACGGCTTAAACTGCTGATGTCTGGTATAATTGGGCTTAACTTGAGTCTGAGATCACATTCCAATGTTTGCATTCGGTTCCTGTATTTATTTTTGATGTACAGCAGATGTGAGAATCCCGCCTCACATAGATAGGAAGTTCGGAATGGTAGTAGAAACTCAACTGCTTTGTCAGCAATTTCCCCATACTCTGAGAGTCGTTGGATCCGAATCGGGCAATATTAATGCAATTGGGGCAATATTAATGTTTCCCCAATGGTATGTGGTTTGCCCTCTTGAGCAATTCTAAGACTAACTTTATAGGAAGCTTCAACCGCTTTTAAATTCAAACCGGTAAAAGAATTAATATTTATCTTGCTGCCTTTTAATGAAGCTTCTTTATTTTTGAAAAAATCCAATGGTTTATCTTTGTAACTTTCATGTTTTGTTAGGAAATGACGCTTTAAAAGAGATGGTTTCATTGAATAGTGAGAAGGTGTTTCCAAACAAATGACTCATTGTGACCTAACTTCATTGTCATGGACCTCATTACAAGTAAATCCATAAGAAAAGTAGCTGATATCATATTTACACCTTTTTGATTGTACGCACGTTTGTTGAACTAATGGAGTCACAGAACACACAGAAGAACTTTGTTTTTTTGATGAAGACGTACTAGGTACAGGAGTAAAATTACCTTCTTCAAGTAACGATGAAACTTTTTGCTTCTTCTTAACGTTTGAAGACTGGCTTAACCACTTATCCATATTGATATAACAAACACTGCCCTATGAAATAATTAATAAAATAATAAGAATAATGTGACTGTATGACACACGCTTAAAAACACACACTTTGCAGATGGGTAGACGATAGACAAACTGACAGAGAAAGTGGAGAGCATCAGTGATGTAGCCACTCGGCAAAACAAAATTTCCAACTGCTTTTCCCACAACCCAAAACTTCCCTCGCATCAGACAGCACATATAGCAAACTGGCGTGGTCCTGCTCACGTACCCCCTGGCAACGTCTCGCGTACCACCAAGGGGTACGCGTACCACAGTTTGGGAACCGCAGACTTAGACCATAGCAAGCAAACTTTAAGATACAGCTTTCAATTGTTTAGTTGTGCATCTTGAGGTTTCTGAATAATATTAATTCATTTGGCAAAATACAACTACACACTGATATTTATTGTTGAAGACTTGTTTCAATAAACTTGCCAAATGCTTAACACATCTGCTAAGAAATATCACTAATCAGTGTTTTATTGTCAAATAAATAAATATTTAACCTACACATGTTACTGCTACAACTGCTTAATAAGGATTAGGCAAGTGTCACAGATAACAAAAAAACTTTCAAACTATTGCTTAAACCATGCACAAACTCAGTTACACACCCAGATGGTTGCTTGTATAGAAATCTAAAAAAGAACTTTGAATTACCACTTGGTTCCCAAAACGTTTTTTTTAAATATCTTAATCTCGTTATGTAAATTATTGATATTTTGTAATTAACTATGTTATCTATATTTTCAATTTGTCTTTTCATCATTTGATGGACATAAATACTAATTTGATTTTATTACACAATATAAAGTTTTTGATCATTTTGTGCAGTGTATATTCAAACTCTACTGCTTGCAGTGACTTAAGTAATATTGATGAATAACTGGGCAACACAATTATACTCTATTTCAAGTTTTGCTTAAAATGTGACAACTCTGACTTGTTAATATATTTCCCATAAATATGAACACTTTCTGAACATTAGGCCTAATACCATTAAACTATAGATCAGTAATAAAATATAATAACATTTTCATTAAGTAAGGAGAATATTAGGGTCTAAGAAACACAATTATAGATAGGTGGTTATGATAAGGAAGACTTTAAATGCTCCCAGCATTAACTCCTGGAATAAATTCGATAGTAATGTGAATTACAACACAATGTTAACCCTAAATTACTTTTCTTAGTTTATTGTTATGTTATCCCTTTCCATTTGTAAATTATACAGCTTCATACTTTTTTAATAATTTTGTTTTCTTGAATTTTGTAGTCCATTACATTCGGTGAAACTTAATTAATAACTTTACATTAGTTTACGACTTATCAGAACTTGAATTTTTTTTGTAAATTTGTAAAAACTCACTGAGACAAGGTTTTCAATTGTTTGTGGAGATACTCATCAGTGTCTCCTGGTTAGTCATAAACTAATGTAAAGTTATTAATTTGGTTTTATTTTATATTAGTTTTTGACATAATTTTTTGGTTGTTTGTAACTCCTTAAAATTTTTTGAGTAATTAAAAATTATATTTAGTAATACATAATTACAAACAATTTATGTAAAAAAAAATTATTTTTATCACAAATTACCCTTATTGAATAACAAGAAATAGGAATTAATTCATAAAATAACTTTTATAGAAAAAATTTATGAAGCATTCAAAAAATAATGTTAGTTGTATAATTCAAAAATAATGTTAGTTTGTGTTAGTTGCATGAATCAAGAAAAAATTACCTTATAAAAATATATTATGCAGAAAGTCCAATTACACGATTCAGGTGACATGTCATCACTGATAATCACACTTCTTCAACGGTGTTGAGTGGTACAGTAATACTGTTCTGTTAGACCTTTATGCCAAACAGGTTAACAAAGGTTAATATAATGTCTAGATTTAAAATCCAATTTTATTACATTATAGTAGTCTAAAAATACAAAATTTTTTAAATAGCAGCTAGTGTTAACTCAAAATCCTAATATTTTATACTGACAGATGGGTCAATATTTAGGGCAAATGCATACTCCTGACATTTAGCATCAAGAATTATTCTCAATAGGTGTAAAACATATTACCAACTGTAATTGCTAACACACAGCCTAGAAATTTAACACTAATACATAGCCCGACCTTAAAACCTCATTTAAAGCCGATGCTACTAACGAAACTTATTACCCATGAATAGTCCTGACATTTAGTACCACAAAAGGTACAGACATTTATATCTAAAAGCATTTTCTTTGTCCAAATACTTAAAATAAATGGAAGATAATTATAACAAGTACTCTACTCTAATATTATAAGCACAATCATTGAATAAATGCACTAAAATATGAGAAAATATTTAATAAAAACTAACCTATACAATATTTATTCACAAAATCACCAATGAGACACTGATCTCTATTATAAAAGAAGGGTGGTGTCTTACAGCAGCTTGTTGTAAGGCTTTAGGTACCTTTTTAATTTTAGCCCTAAAATTATATATATATATATATATATATATATATATATATATATATATATATCGTGATATTTCACATTGTCCATTATTTTTCCGTTGCACTGTCAGTTATTATGAGAACTTGTAATACTGTACCCAAATTCTAATACCAATGCACCACTAACATTCCTTGAACAATAACCTATTTAGCACTCCTAAAACCTTATGAAAACTCCCTTCGTGTAGATGTATGTATGGGAAAATATTATGGTTTATTGATTTAATGTTTGTTACTGTGTGTTGAACACCTATAAATGCAATGTCTCATGGAAATTACATTTGGCAAATATCTCAGCAGGTACTTGAGTGGGTCTGAATTTTCCTTAATGGAAATTATTATATTCAAAGAGTAATTGATTTTCATATCAGTAGATTATACTTGCTGAAGGGGTAATACGACTTAAACTTCGAACAATTTCACCAAAAGTGCCTTGAGCAACTAATATACTACTGACTCCAGGTATTGCAGTATAGTGGAGTCCTGATAATCCAGAACTTCGGTAATCTGAAAATCCGCTTAATCAGAAACCAGAATTAGGTTTTTTTAATATGAAAAAAATTAATTCAATTTTGTAGTCCATTACGTTTGGTGAATCTTATTAATCACTTAAACAATAGTTTATGACTATCCGAACTTTAAATTTGTTAAAACTTACTGAGACAGAACCCTTTTGATCGATCTTCATCAGTGTCTTCTGTTTGGAGATGTCGGGTCACGTATAAGCATAACAATACCAAAACATAACATGCTATACATAAACAAAACAGCCCGCAAATTTCAAAAAATAGGATACAAAATAGCATACAAAACTAATAGCAAGTTACAATACAAAATACAGCACATCAACAATAAAAGTTAACTACAAGCTCCAGGCGTATACAAACTGAACTGCAACGAATGTAACAAATTCTACATTGGACAAACAAGTCGCAGCTTTAAACAAAGAGAAGCTGACTTTCCCTCGAGAAGAACAACTTTCAGTTTGAGGGAAGGAACTACCTTCAAATAAAGGAAACAGCAATGGGTACCAGAATGGCACCATCGTACGCAAATCTGTACATGGGATTGTTGGAAGAAAGTTTTCTAAAGACACAAACACACCAGCCATTATGTTGGTATAGATATATAGATGACATCTTCCTAATTTGGACACAGAGTGCTTCAACACTTGAGACATTTTTAGACAGCCTGACACAATTCTCCACACTTCAATTTACCTGGGAGAAATCTACATCAGCCATCACCTTTTTGGATGTAGAGGTAACACTCCAGAATGGAAATATCAACACAGGAATTCACATCAAACCTACAATATCTCCATTTCGACAGCAACCACCCAATAAACATAAAACGATCCATTCCATACAGTCAAGCAATCAGGGGTAAGAGAATCTGTTCGAATGATAGGGAATTGGAAGATTTTAATAGAAAGATATCAACAGCCTTCCAGAGAAGAGGATACCCAAAAAAACTCATTGAAAACCAAATTCATTCAGCACAATCCTCGGTTCACCATAAACCACAAACAGAACAAAATAAACTGTCTTTAATAACAGACTACCATCCTGGTCTACATAAACTCAACAAGATATTGAGAGATGGCTTCAAAATTCTTCAAGCTTCCGTCCACACCAAAAATCTTTTCACCAATCCACCGCAAATTTGGTACAAGCAACCTCCCAACTTGAAAAACATCCTAGTACATCCTAAACTACCAGACCCTGATGCAGAGAAACCACACAAACTTCCTCATGGCTCCTTCCCATGTAATAGACCTAGATGCAAGACGTGTCCAATACACCCCTCAGCAAATAGTTTCAACAGCCAAACAACAAAAATGGTCTTCAAAATACAGGGTCATCATAATTGTATATCGAAAAATGTCATATACCAGCTACAATGTAAACTTTGCTCAGCACAGTACATAGGCCTGACCACGGATGGTCTGAATATCAGAATGAATGGCCACAGACATGATGTTAAAATTATGAATATGGATAGACCAACAGCTCAACATGCTGCGAGTCACAACATCACAACTTTTGATGACTGCTATACCACAAAAATAATTAAATCACTCCCCCCTGATTGCAATCCCTCAGAACTGAGAAGGTGGGAACTATCATACCAGTGGTATACCCAGTCCAGAGAATCCCCTAACCTCAACATCAGATAAATCCATTCATTTTTTTTTTCCAAATAGCCTTATCTCTTTTCCCCTGACGGACTTATATAAACTATAATCACTCATATGTTCATGGAAACAATATATATATATATATATATATATATATATCTTTAATCTTTGCATCTGTGACATCTGATTTCTACTCTACACAATCTGTGATTACATTTATTTTATTATTTTATTTTATTTCATTCTCTCATATTTCTTTTTGTTTTCTCTTCGATTCACAAAGACCACTGTGTGGTTGAAATATATAATTGTTTAAGTGCTTTTATGTGTTTCTATTTCAAGACTACAGAGTGAACTCTTACCAAGGTAAGTCTGTCAGTCTCCTAGTCCAAAAAATCTATATATATATATATATCCTGACACGTGTTTATATATATATATATATATATATATATATATATATATATATATAAACACGTGTCAGGATTTGCTCGACATAGTTTTTTTATAGCGGAAATGACACCTGAATGAACTACGTTGGGCCAATTGGCCTGACATTGTTTTTGAGATATTTATATTTCCTTATCTCTGCAACACTCTCTTAATATTTTTTGTGTTTTGTGTGTACAAAATAAACAACAAAACCACAATTTCATGTTCCGGTTACCCAGGTAATAATCTGAATGAGGAGAAAAGTGTTTTGGCGCTCATCATGAAGAGATGTAAACGTGTCACAAGTGATCGATTTGTGAGTTTATAAATATTTTGTATATAGAGCGGAAGTGTAAACATATTCTCTGTCTGATAAGTAATGTGTCAGGTCCGATAAATACTACACAAGATTTATAACAAGCAAAAGTTTTGAAACTTAGTAATTGACTTTTTAAGGAATTTACGTTATAATTTTCTTCCTAGTAAGAATGAGTTTATCTAAGTATACCAATGTTTGTACTTAGCTTCAACCAAGGCAGTTGTTGTAGGAATTATTATGCAACTAAATATTTAGTTGATATTTCTCACTTATTTTTTAGCTTTTGTGAAATTTTGAAAACAATATTGAAAATCAATATATTACGTCATTAAAAATTATTTATTATATTGTGAAAGTATATAAAGATTATCTACTTTCAATGAACCAATTTGTTTGATTGGAATAATCAACTCAACTTCACTAAAATTGTTAAGAAACATGTGCTGTAAATCTTGACAAAAAGCTCTTAAAATAACATCATGTTTATATTACCGTCAGCATTTATCTATCAAACAAAAACCATCGTAATTATATCTTTAAGTAGTGTGAAGCTTGTTGTTTAATACTGAGCATTCATTTTTCCAAAAGAAGCCACACCGGTTAAGTAATACGAATAAACATAAAACGTTACTAAACAATGTCGGGCCTAGTGGCCCGACGATATTCGGTTCAGCCTACTAGGCCATCAGGCCAATTGGCATGATGTGGCAGCTAAAGTGTTAATCAAGGGCCCACTAATTTGGATACCTTTATCTGTCTCTTGAGAAAACCAAACAAACAGAGAACTGTGAAGCTTCTCCAGTGGTGCATTTATCACAGTTTAATGGGATTCAGTAGACTTACTTGTTGAAGAAATACAAAATTGGTCTATTTTTGACCGGTTTTTCTTCCAGTCAGTGATCGTAGGATTCCCTACTCCAAACTCAATGGCCAATTTCGATGGACTTTCATTACTGTCTAAGTGTTTTAATAATTCAAGTTTCTTGTAATGTAATCATAGTATATTTCCATATCAAAGCCATTTCACTAAATTCACACATAGGAACAATAGAATAAACAACACAGATTGAGACAGTTTGTAGACGCTAATGCAGGTAGTAGTGCACTAGCAAAAATATAGTTGCTAAGTCTCGTAATTCCCACTCCAACTCATTGGGGATGCAAAGCATATGAACAGTTGAGCAAGGTGCCCAGTCATTCTAGCTGGTGGTGAATTGCATTACTAAGTCAACCACCAACAATATGAAGTATGAATATGAGTATACTCACACTCAACGTGTTAATTATCGAATTTATGGAATACTGTACCATATTTTTACCTTTTTAGTACTGTTTAGTATGTTGTATTTAATAATTATGTTTATTTTAATTAAAAGAAATAATTTCATTAATTCCGAAATATTCCTTAATCTGAAATGGTCCTAAAAAGGTAATTTCAGACGATCGAGATTTCGCTGTATATATTATGATTGTTGCTGAAATATTGAAAAGAGTACTTTTTATGAGGCGTACAGTCTTTTAGTGTCTCTGATATGAAACCTTTTCAGTCTGGAAACCCTATTATCTGGTTGTAATGTTAAAAAAAAATATTTTTAAAGAATTTCTACTTCTAAATACAAATTCCAATATTCAAAATTTTTAAACTAAACAATTCTTAAACATTCAAACCAACTAATTTTAACAACCCAAAGTTGAAACATCAAATTACCAGCTCACAAGTACCAAATTACCAATTCTATTTAAAGTTATAAAAGTTTATAAATAATTATATAAAATAATGAAAATGCCTTTACAATTACTTAATATAATATTCATAAGAGCGAAGTTGTGAAAAAAGAATTTTTTAAATTAAAAACGTCTTTAGTGGTATCTTACACATTTTGGAAAAGAGAAAAAAACTCTAGATATATACCATAGAGATTGGGCTGATAGTGAGTTGCTTAGCAGAGGTGCAGTGAGTTTAAATTTACAGGTACAGTGGGATAACCAGTTTTCTCTGCAGATAATTTTTTTATGGAACTGATAAAAAGATAGTTTTGTAGTCAAATTTAATTGAGAAAATTTGTGAAGGTATTTATATCAATCTCACACATCACCAATATTATACCTGAATATTATATTACCAAAAAACTTATACTACATAAAACTAAACAGAGCTCAATGCATTACAACACAATTATTACATTTCTACTGTATAACAAACACAATAAAAGTATCTGGTTAGGATAGGTTTAGTTTTAAAACAAAAAATAAAGTTTATTATGGAAGCTAAACAGTTTATTTAGGAAGTGCATATAGAAGTGTGATAACTATCAATTTTAAATAAAATTTAAAAGTAAGTGCCACGACTTTTATTTACTTGCTTTTAGTTATAACCAAAAAGATAATGAGATATGATGTGTTGTATAAAAACCGGTTATAAATAAATCTAGACTATTCAGCCATATAAGTATGACTGAATGTTACTTTTCCTCTGAAAGTCAACCATTATTAGCAGCAAAAAGATAGGAGTCTGAATAAAAGATAGTAAAGAAGATATTGGGAAGGAACATAACATTTATAAACCAAGAACACAATATATTCTATCTGTTTGTTTATGTACATACAGAAGTTTAAATTAAGAAGGAAGTTGATTTCTGTTAAAACTTCTTTGGATTTCACGCTGTTTAACACTAGTATATGCTGCACTACCAGCTAGTACAATCCAGTTAGACACCCACCAAAGCCATGCCTTATATTCTTCATACCAGTAAGTTGCTATCACAGTCTGTGCACATGCTTTAGCTGTGCCTGATATGTTGTGGGTTAAAGGTGATGTAACCTAAAACAAGGCTTCCTATTAACTGCCACATTCTATTAACATATATTAAACTAAAGAAAGTTTATCAAAGCAAGGAAATATGTTGGTTAGAACAATATTTAATAATAAACTCAATAAGAAACACTAATTGTTAAAAAAAAATTAGATTTACTGTGTACAAAATATAGCACTTATTTAAATGTTTACGGATTAATATATCTTATTTAAAGATACATAATAAACAAGAAAAATGTTATTTAAACGTCACAAATAAGAAATAGTGGATGAAACTTTTAAAATAACAAAGATAATATTAATTTACAAACATTAACACAATTCTATAAATTTTTAAATAAATAAAACCTCTAAACCACAAATAACATTTTATTTAAACCTTATGTACATTTCGATTGCCCAGCAATCATCTTCAGAGGTATTAAAAAAATACAACTAACTGAGTACAGTTAGTTGTATTTTTTTAATACCTCTGAAGATGATTGCTGGGCAATCGAAATGTACATAAGGTTTAAATAAAATGTTATTTGTGGTTTAGAGGTTTTATTTATTTTAAAATAAACATTACGCCACAGTTGCTTAATATAGTTACAATTCTATAAACTCAATGGTTTTTTATAAAATGAAGCCATATTTTATACTACATTAAATTATTATTAATTATTTTACATTATAGCAACAAAGTATCTAGGAAAATCAAAGTTTCCTAACATAAGCTACACATGTTCAAATGGACTTTATAGTTATACAACAACACGGAGCAACATTGGTGTAATTTTTTAATTTTAAATACATAAATCCCATTACCACAAAAACTTTTGATTTAATTCTTTTGTATATTTTGATTGCAAAGCAAGAATAACTCGTCTTGATTGAGATCTCACTTATTGCAATAATTTCCTCTGAAGATGACTGCTTTACAATCAAAATGTAAATAAGGATTTAGATAGCTGTTTAAAACTGTGAAACTATTTTAAAATTCAAAATTTGTAAACTGTAAAATATTAAAACAGTTGTTCATTACAATATTTCCATTCAATCAGAAAGATAAAACGTGCCAAAACCTCCAAGGCCAGTTGCAAGACTTGGCCAAACATTGGTTCAGAAACAGTAAAACTGTCTGAAAGCTCGAGCTAATGTTAATCTCATTTTATTACTTGTGTCTCGTGAAGACAAAGAGAAATAATGGAGGGGTACAAGTAAAATACTTGCAATATACCATGTGTACAATGATGCTGGGTGGCAACTCATTTCAGTATTAACATGAATTAATACAAAGTAAACAACTTATCGATGTTACTTTACTTCAAAGATATTAAAGTTAAAACTAAATTTAAAATGGCTGCACTAAGAAAAAGTTGTTTCAAAGCTGTAATAAGTTGTAATTAGGGAAGCAGGGCCAACGTCATCTGAAACTTCTATATTCCTAAACAAAATAATAAATAAATCTATAAACAAAAACTAATATATTTAAAATAATGATAATAATAGAGCTTCTTGTAATCCTAAATGTATACACAATTCTACCATAATCTATTCACAAGTAACACTGCAATGAGCAATAAAGCCAGGGTTGAATGAAAAAAGTATGATATAAAAATTAGAGATTAAAGAAAAACAAATTTGAAGGAAGGTTCTATGTGTGTTAAACGAAAGAACGAGGCTAAAGAATATGTCATCAGATAAATAAGAAAAATTTCTTATAATATGAAGATTTATTATGATCAAGTATAACCTTACCATGGGTTTTTAAAAAAAACAAGAGAAGATTCTGGATTATTGTGTTAAATTAACCGTTGAGAGTTTATCAAATGGAAAGACATGTCCTGAAGTGATACTGTTTAGAAAAAGTTTCTCGGAGTTTAGTAGAAAACAACTCGGAGAATTAAACAAAAATCAAGAAAAAAAGAACAGTGATCAATTAACATTATGTGCATTTTTTTAATACACTATTCATGATTTGCAATATTTAAAAAAATTTATTTTCTGTTTATACAGTATGAAGTGTGTATGTGCATTAACATTATGTGAATTTTTTTTTTGAAACACTATTCATGATTTGCAATATTTAAAAAAAAATTTATTTTCTGTTTATACAGTATGAAGTGTGTTTGTGTATTCACATTATGTGCACATTTTTCCAAATTTGAAACACTATTCATGATTTGCAATATTTAAAATAACTTTATTTTCTGTTTATACAGTATGAAGTGTGTTTGTGTTATTCACATTATGTACACATTTTTCCAAATTTGAAACACTATTCATGATTTGCAATATTTAAAATAATTTTATTTTCTGTTTATACAGTATGAAGTGTGTTTGTGTATTCACATTATGTGCACATTTTTCCAAATTTGAAACACTATTCATGATTTGCAATATTTAAAATCATTTTATTTTCTATAACAATGTATTTTTAGTGACATACTTGAGAATTAAAAAAATTGGAGGTGTTGGAGTAACACTGAACAAATATTTTGTTGATAACAAAAGAATATGTTATTAGATTTGTACAGAAGAAAAATACTTTAATAATAGGAAAAAATACTTTTGTTGTTTATAAAAGATGTTTAAAAAATGCATCATATAATGCATCAACAATTATATTCAATCAAATCTAATATTTTTAACACTCTTAAATTTATAGGATAGAAGTGACAGTTTTTTCGAAAAACTTTCATGTTTTAAAGCAAGGAGCATATTCTTTGACATTGCCAATCCTTAAATAGCTTATAAAGAGAGACTAAAGGCATGAGTGCTGAGGAGAAGAAAATATTATTATTATAAAAAATTACGTGTAAATAAAAAAATTACTGTAAGTGGGAATGAATACACAATTTTACATACATTTTTTCAGTTATATATATTAAACATACCTTAATTTGTAAAGACGTAACATAGCCGATGGCGAATCCACAAATACCTCCAATAATCATTAGAGTCCAAAAGTGAAGAGAAAATATTTTTTCGAAATTTCTAATTGCAGGTATTTCATTAGCTCCTATAATTAACGGTATAAATATAATGCTAGAATAAAAATTGTTGTAATATGACAAAAGCCAAATCTGTTGATTTATATATGGCAGGACTCTCTTTGTGTGAATTGAGTACAAGGCGAGGAATAAAGAGCCCAATATACCAAACGCTGTTCCAATGATTGAAAAACTTCCTATAAAAGAAAATATTTGTTAAAAGGCTTTCTATTAAAATGTTAACTCACTCAGTTTGAATGACTGGTTTTATTAGGCGTTGACATTTCTCGCAAAAAGTATTGACATTATTATTAAGGGAAACAAGTAAATTAAGATTTTAAACATAAAACAGGTTATATAGAAAATTCAATAGTTTATGTAGTTCCTGGTTCTGTTAGTAAAATAACCTGGTTTGACTTGTAACAGAGATAATTTTAAGTTGTATGAATCTGTACAAAAAAGATAAATAACTGTATACTAACTTGCAAGTTTTTGTGAATAAATTTTTCATGTAATTTTATTTACTAAACAATAAATTTTGGAAAAATTGTATGAGTTCATTTTGTGTGAAATCATACTTTGATTTTTCATTACCTAATAAAATAACTTATTAAACAGGTAATTATGAATAATTATACATATGGAATTTTAAAAAAAAGTGGCCAACACTGAAAGCATATAGATTCTAGAATCAACGTAATAACACATTTTTAATAAAAGATGACTTCAATGGATCTTTTACAATTTATTAAGTTTAAGTGTGAAACAATACATTTATTTTGTATAGAAGATAAAGGATTCAAGGAATTATCAAGTTGATATAAAAAAACAAGGCTTCTTTTGCTTTTATAGCAATAATATGGAGCCTACTATCCTGCGAAGGTCTTGAAAGAATGTAATATGAAAATGAGAAGGATACTACGGTTTAGGTAATTTACTCTTTAATACCACTGAAAGTAATAGAGAAATCCTCAAAAAATGAAATACAGAAGTATTGAAATATAGTTGGGATTAAGATAATATGATTATCATTTGCTACTGGCAGTGAGAAAATCATACTTAAGGAGAAAATTTAATTTTTTGGAGTCCTTAGCTTAGATATACATGAGGAATATAGTTTACATTAAGTAAGGGCAAGATGGGGTAACCATGATTTATGTAAACTTCCTTCTTTTGCAGTTTTTAGGCTATAAATACAGATGAGGAAATATTGGTCAAATATAATTGGGATTAATGTAAAACCAAGAACATTCCCTATTACTGGTAATATGGGAATATAAATGTTCATACAGAAGTAATAGGTCCATTGTCAACATCTTATGCCAAGTGTTTAACTAGAGGTTACTATAAAGTGAACTTTATACTGTTAAAGGCATTGTCATTGCAGTCAATTGTTGAGTAATGCAAGAATATTTTATAACCTGAAATATACTTACCACATTAAATACATAAATTATAGAAATAATACCTGTGTCACTTTCCTGGTCAACCCCAAGCAGAAAGCCAAAGACAATGATCAGACAGCATAGAATGCTAGGTAAAGATGTTGTTTGACCTGTAAGAAAAGACAAATTATAATGAGCAGTTACACATATATAATAGCTCAACAGCTCATCGTTTACATCAACATAACTATTTACCATGAAAGCTGATTACCTCAATATTTTTATACAATTAATGGAGATAGGATAGGGTTGTCTGGATAGGGTTTCAACAAACCTCCATGTTTGACAGTTGTTGACTCCATCATAGCAAAAAGTGTCTATACCATCAAAAAAACTCATGTAAAGGACCCTTTATTTCTGGATTTTGTTAATGAGATAAAATTCTTTATAATAGTTTCTATTTTGTGATTCAAGTCTATTTGCACAAAACATTACACATAACACGATATTTATATATTCCTCACGAATAAGGTAATTATCAGCTATATATAAGTTTCAATACATCTTTAGCCAAGCCAGTGCTTCAATTATCAGTTTCTTTTAGTAATTAAATATTAGTTGGGTTATTTTACTTTGTAGAAATTATTATTTTTTTTTATAATTACTCATAACCGTTTTTCAAGTTGAAATAAGAAAAATATTGATTCATTAATGAAAATAACTATTCATATCACGAAACACTAATCATGGGAACGTTTCCTCATCATTGAAACACAAGCCCAAAAACTAGAGTTTATATTGCAGTTATAATAGTTATACTATAAGGTACTATAATATGTTATTAATATAAGAAAAATAAAAATTATTTATAATATTTACTTTTATACAAGTGAACATTGAATTTATATACTCTGTAAATGGAAAAATGTGATGGAAAAAACAAAAATGTATATAACAGTCCAGCTATTTATAACAATATAATAACAAAACATTACATTGTTTCTATCTTGTACTTTAGATAGTACAAGATATGATTAGTATTAGATACAAGATATGTATTAGTACATTATTATGGAATAAAAAATTGCCATTTATTGTAAAAATTTAATACATATTAAATCTTTTTAAATACAGTCAACTCCCGATTATCCGGGATCGCATCAACCGGGTTGCGGATCAACCGGGATCGTCAGCTCCACTTGAAGCAGTGGAGCGGGAGGAGTCAAATGTGAACGCGGCGGACGGATGCGAGCGCGGGCGGTCGTTGGGGCGTAGAGTAACCTTTACGGAATAATTTATAGACTGTCAACTTGCCCGCAGTCGCCACCCCGTGTCCTAAATCCTTCCTACCTGTTTCCCCGCGACGCGCACTCGCCGGCAGAGTTTTGGTCAGCATGTCTGAGTTTACGTTATATTTCTTGTTGTCCTTTTATAAATTCACGCGGTTCTATGAAGCGCGAATCCCTAATTATGCGTTGATCTCCAACGTCCAATCAGATCAGAGCACATCGAAGCATCGAAGGTGATGCATGGAGGTGCGATAACCCCGAGCGCGAGCGGGCGTTTTTCGGTGAATAAATCCGAAAGCCGAATTCGCGGAATTACGCGATCGCTCGAGTCGAACGTAAACACTACCCTTCCTCAGTGGTCAGTCTATGCGTTGCTTCTGATCAAAACGAACTGTATAGTAGTGACGGGACAACAGGAGGCGATACTATTTATCAGCTGTTTTTACAGTCATTGGGTAGAAGTAGGGCTGTGGATATTATGGTATTTGTTTTAACCGTGATTTCGCATTATCCGTGACGGCCCTGCCGGTAATTATCCCGGATAATCGGGAGTTGACTGTAGTTTTCATTTTGTATACCAAATATATATGATAATAATCTCAAATTTTGCATATTATACTTAATTACGACTAGGTAACATTGCATTGTTGTTGGGCTTCTGTGGCCATTTGGTTTTATTATTTATACTATAAAACTTCATCACTGTTTCTAAGAAAATAAAACATATCTCATATGGGATGATTAGTTTCACTACTTTGTAGAATTAAAAAAAAAGCAAGAAGTTATCTACAAAACTGATTATAGAAAATATTCTTATAAGCTGATGTAGTGAAGTCACCCAATAGATCAATCAATTTTTTTTCAATCAGCAAGATCCAAAACAAAAAATCTATATATACATATTACGTTTTAAGTTTATTTCTGTTACATTTGTTTAAATTGCCTGCTCTGGAGTTGGATTTTTATTATATTTCTCCCCATATAATAAATTTATTGATTTAAACAAAAATATTTTTACAGTGGAGCTAATTATGACAGCACTAAGAAAAAAGTGTTTCCAATTAAGAATGCTAGATAGAAAAATAGCACTGTATGTTTATATTTAAAATTTTTCAATAAGAATTTTCAACATTAAAAATTAAAACAGTTTACTCTAAATGTCAAAAAACACTAGTTTACTAAAACAAAAGGAATATATTCGACAACGATGTTGCCTTCATCAGTACTTGGCTACTAGCCACTGATGTTTGTAGTATTGATGTGAATGGTAGCCAAGCACTGATGAAGGTGACATTGTCATTGAAGCTAGTATGTTTGTTTAATAAACTAGTGTGCAGTGAGATTTAGAGTGAACTGTTTTAAATTTTATCGTTGTGAATTGTTCTTACCAGCTAAGCTCTAATTAACTTATTAAGAATTTTTAACACTTTAAATTTCAATTTGATCAATCTTTAGATTTTTCTGTTTTCTTTAATACAAATGAAACAAGTGACATTATTTGTTCCCATATATAACGTGAGCTACTTGTAACACGCAACACTTTAAAAAGAATTTTTTTGAAGCTAGTCCTATTTACTTTTATGTATGAGGACAATCATTTCAAGAAGTCAACTCAAGCAGTAATATCAAGGCTGTTTGGAAAATAACCACTGTTTGGTGATATACAATTAGATAAACATATTTAACTACAGTAGAGTCTCGAAATTCCAAGTCCCGATTTTTTGAGCTTCCGTTAAACTCGAGTCTGGCTTTGAGTCGGCTAAACCATGGGACTAATAAGCTAAGGGGCAGGAGTTTACAAACATTTCTACGTCAGCAGTGCTTGTTTCATATAAGAAATAAATTTCTGATTGGATAGATAAAGAACTATTTTTATAGTTCTGAATAAAAGTGTGGTTTTTCATTGAGTTTGTGCATGAAATGAAAAAGTTTTTAAAAGCAAAGAATTTGCCTCGGAAAGGTATTTTCTGATAGAGAAAGCACAATTACAACCCGATGAAGATCAATTATGCTCTGATCAATCCATGATTTAAATCTTCCCGCGAATGTTACGAGCCTAATCCAGCCAATGGATCAGTGTGTTTGAATTTATTAAAAAAAAAAAAAAAAAAATACACACATTACTCTTTACAATCTCTCTTAGAAGTGACTTAAGGGGAAGAAATGATTGTAGTCTTCCTAACAAAAAATTATAGTTAAGAGAGTTGTGTACTGAATAGCCGAATCATGTAACAAAATAAAATAAGAAACATCAATTAATTCGTGGAATAAAATCCTAAGTCTTAATGAAACTGTTAACTGTGTAATCGATCCAGAAGGAGAAACAGATTTGACATGTTTTATTAAAGAAACTTCCAGGTTGTTAAAATTCTGATGTGAATAATTTCAGATAACAGAATTAGGATTATTGAAATGGTGCAAAAATCTACTGAAGACAGTGATGACAAGAATAGAGATGAAAACTCAAACGAGACAGTAGAAGAAGGGAAAATTAGTTACTGTTAAGGAACAATCGCCTTGGAAACTGCACTATGCTATGTTGTGTCAACAGAATTTCTTCTGCTAAGACGTCTATGCAACACTAGAGTACACAAATTATCTGACAGGCAAAAGTAGAACATACATAACAACTTTTTCCTAAAAATGTATTTGGATGACAATGTATTCCAAAGCAATATTCATTTATATAAGTACTGTTCTATAAAGGTATTTTGTGCATTCTTAATTTTAGTACTAGGGCTCAATCGAAACCGTTTTTATTTTTAAAAAATTTTAATGCACCAGAACATATTTCCATTTAATTCCAATTTTCAGTATTCCGAGGGGATCTTGGACCCATCCACCTTGAATTTTCGAGACTCTACTCATGTACATATTGAAACTATATCTTTTCTATATTTTTCAACACAATTTCTATTCAGATTCAAGTGCAATTGTATCTCTTCACAAATTCTGAAATCCCTACTTCAAAAAAACACAGCTACTTTTGCCTTAGCCAACCATGGATTTTTCGACCATGTAGTTCGAAGTAAAGCCTTCAGCAGTTCATCCTCTGAGAGTGCTTCTCTTGCATAAACTTTCTGGAAATTCATAATTTCTAATGAAAGGTCTAAAGCCATTATTGCTGTAGTTATTACTTTAGTTATTGTTACATCACTGAGAGCATTATTGTTATCCTTTTCTATTATCTATGATGGCATTGACTGTTGTAACAAGTATGTACTACTTACTGTACATCAATAAACTCTACTACCTTTGATGGCATTGGCGGTTGTAACAATTGTGTACTTCTGTACATCAATAAACTCTATTATCTATGATGGCATTGTCTGTTGTAACAAGTATGTACTACTGTACATTAATAAACTCTATTACCTATGATGGCAATGACTGTTGTAACAAGTATGTACTACTGTGCATTAATAAACTCTATTATCTATGATGGCATTGACTGTTGTAACAAGTATGTACTTCTGTACATCGATAAACTATTATCTATGATGGCATTGACTGTTGTAACAATTATGTACTTCTGTACATCAATAAATTCTATTATCTATGATGGCTTTGACGGTTGTAACAAGTATGTACTTCTGTACATCAATAAACTCTATTATCTATGATGGCATTGACTGTTGTAACAAGTATGTACTTCTGCACATCAATAAACTCTATTATCTATGATGGCATTGACTGTTGTAACAATTATGTACTTCTGTGCATCAATAAACTCTATTATCTATGATGGCATTGACTGTTGTAACAAGTATGTACTTCTGTGCATCAATAAACTCTATTATCTATGATGGCATTGACTGTTGTAACAAGTATGTACTTCTGTGCATCAATAAACTCTATTATCTATGATGGCATTGACTGTTGTAACAATTATGTACTTCTGTGCATCAATAAACTCTATTATCTATGATGGCATTGACTGTTGTAACAATTATGTACTTCTGTGCATCAATAAACTCTATTATCTATGATAGCATTGACTGTTGTAACAAGTATGTACTTCTGTGCATCAATAAACTCTATTATCTATGATGGCATTGACTGTTGTAACAATTATGTACTTCTGTGCATCAATAAACTCTATTATCTATGATGGCATTGATTGTTGTAACAAGTATGTACTTCTGTGCATCATTAAATGAATAATTTATTGGAAATTAATACTGCCGTTAATAAATATTCACAAACCCTACTTAATAGAAAAATAAAACTCCTATATAGATAGTTCTATTTATCAATCAACCAAAACACATAATCTATTGTCATTAATAATTAAAAAATAGCCTATTCCAAGCATAACAATCTGACTGGCCAAATAAAAGATCGTACTTTCCAACACTGAAAAATACAATTCTTCTATTGTATGCCCATTGACACATTCATTTGTCATAGAACACAATCAAAATTTGTTAAACATATTACCTTGACAAACTATAAAAATATCAAATAATTTACAATACTCCATAAACTCAAACAAAATACAAACCTTATACAACTGAATTTGAAATAAGCACTTATAATCATAACATATTCCCATAGTGCTCAATCAAAATACTACACAAATTATGTGCTCATGATTCAATAATGATTGATTTAATAATTCAATCATAACTTCATTTAAAATTTAATAAACAATAAATAGAATAGATAAATACTAAGTTCATAGTTCGGATAGTCATAAACTATTTTTTAGGTGATTAATAAGATTCACCGAACGTAAGATTCACCGAATGGACTATAAAATTCAAGAATAAATAGAGAGAAAGAGATTTTTTTATCAACTATCTAAACTAATAATAATTGTAATTTTAAATATTATAAAGTTGACAAAAATCTATGACCTAATTATTTATTTTTTGCCTTAGATTAAATTTTTCACATAGCCTTAAATTGTTATCCTTTTATTTATTATAAATTGGGAACACTAAATTGATCAGTGGTATCTCAATATGGAAAAAACTAAAAAGCATAAAAACAATGAAAAAAAGAAGACAAACATTTCTCTTTTCCATGATTTATTTCAAAAACAAAATAATTAATATCCCTAGGAGTACTCAAGGTGTTAGCTCTAGACTGCTCTAAATGCAAGTGATATAAAACAAGATTCATCTCATGACCAGGTCCCCATCCCAACCTATTATAAATTCCATGCTACAAATCCACCTGAAAACCTGTTGACATCTATATCTTGCCATGGACCTACCATATGATAGCTGCCTCTCAAAACTATCAGATCAAAGGACCTGGTTTCCCAAGTTCTGAGAAATTATTATTCCTGAATTACAAAAAAAAAAAACAATTAGCTTTGATTTAGCCTCTTCAATAATGGCTAAACATTAATGGTAATTTTGTTAGATCTTCAACTCTAGAACCTTTGTATTGAACCTGAGTTTAATCTTCTTTAAATAAATTACTTTAGCTAATTGGCATAAAAAAGCAATGTTTTAGTTCTAAGATACTTTGGTTTTAATTATTTACACAGCTTTTTCTTTCTGTGGTGTGACCTTTCCGATCAAGACATTTTAGCAGAAAAGAAAAACAAAAAAGTACTGAACTATCGGATTTAGAAAAAGATCAAGTTGAAGATTCACCAGTTCCTATTACATCATTTCCATGAGTTTTGGCTGTACATCAAAGGACAAACCAATGCTAGTGACAGTGTTTTCCACTCCTTAAATGTACTTGAGGTTTTTGAAAATGTTGAAATAATTATTTCTGCAAGACAATCGGACATTACAAAATATTTTGAAAATCTTTAATTTTGTACTGTACATATATATACATAACTTATTGTATATGTACATATTGTATTATTGCTACTGTTGGCTGCAGTAATTTTTAACAGTTTAATTGAGGTTTACAGACTAGATCAGCTAGTCATTAAAATTTATTAGTAGCTGGTATACAGACTAGCCCAGCTAGTATTGAGTGTCGCCATTGTTTAGTTTGTTAATTTGTTTGCTTCAAGAGTTTACTTTCTGATATGTCATGCTGCCTGTGTTTATAAGGGGGATTTATCAACTCTTGACCCTTATAGCATAAATAAAGATATTTATAACCCATTGGCCTTCCATCAGACATCTAAACATAATAGATTATTTCAGCAATTTTTATTATAACTGGAGTGAGAAGCTCAATATTGATTTCTCTTGGTGTTGGCCAGTAATGTAAATATTTTTATAATTAGTGTATTCTTGTGTACACAATAGTACAATAATAGTGGGACCCTAGAGTCTAAAACAAACTTCAAACTGTAATTATTTTTACTAATTATGATTACACATAATAATCAATTAACAATTAATAAACAAAGGTGAAAAATAATTAATAAAAAAATTGCATCGGTATAGAAAATTTAGTGCTTTATAAGTGAGAATATTTTTGTAATGAAATACAACTAAATTGAAGCTAGTGTCATAACCGCTAGTGTCCTTTGTGCATGTAATTAGATCCGCAATGGGTTAACTGGTAATAATTATAAGTTTTATAAATCCATTATGCATACATTCATTGCTTATTCAAATTAGAGTTTAATATAGACTTTGACTCAGTCAATTAATATAGACAGAATTATTCAGTAATTAACTATAATAATTTAGCTACCTATTCATTTCACAATTTCCTTTTTGTCATAAAATTATATTGAAAATTTCTTAAACTATCTTTACAAATACGTATAAAGTTTTATAATTATTTAAATATATTTAAATAAATATATAAATAATATATTAATATTATCTATTTAATATTTATCCAATTTGAGCCATATCAAGATAAATAAAGGGATATGCTTCTCTAAAAAATATTACCTAGATTTAATGAAATTTATTTTATCAACATGTTACAATTTTGAAAGGAAAAAAAGGATGAAATATAAGAATTATAATAAATGAGTTCAGACCTGCCATGGTGATGTCTTCTTGGAATTATATAATCCCTTGAAAACTGTCATCTAGAAATCTTACTGCCTGCTCTAGACCACAGAATGATTTTCCATGACTGTTCCTTCTGGCTCCACTCGTTCATTACAATTCAAATAGTTCACTGTTTGGTACAGCATATTAATGAATTAATTATGTTTTAGTCTGTAGTTATAATTTATTAATTTTAATAAAGGTTTTTTTCATTTTAATCACTGTAACTTCAGCTAAGTTTGTAGCACGTTTACTGTTTATTTCGTTATTTCGGTTTAGTTAAATTAATTTTAAAGTTTGTAAAATTTAATTATTACCAACATTTCTTATTCTTTCACTCTTCGTTCAATATTAGGTAACTTCGCTAATTAATTTTAAATCGGCAAAACTGTCATATTTTGTCGCAGATCTTGATTGGTTTTAAAACTGTTTGTTGTAGGTTCTTCGTTATTTTGTATGTATATTACTTACATGACATGCATGTTTTTGGCTTGTTAGGTTTGCTTCTAAGTCTTCATGATTGTGTTCTTCAGAACATCTTGAAAAACATGTATTTCCATTTCAACAGTATACATTCTTCTCCCTCTTTGTTCCTTCCCCCAGAGCTCTAGAACCACATAACATTTTCCACAATGCCCCACCTACAATCTGCTCTTGCACATCTGCAGTGAATTGTTTCACTTTGTATACTTTGACACATGATGTCATTAGGTACACTTTGAACTTATCTAATATTTAAGTAAACTTTGCCTATATTGAGACCACCCAATAAACTTCTTGGCTTCTGATCCCATGGAATGTGGACCCATTGTGTTTATAGTGAAACGCTTATTAAGCACAAATTTTAACTGAAGTTCTAGGCTGATTCCTGTTCATAATTATTTTATTCTTGTAAGATTTTTAGCTCATTTATGAATTTTTTGTTTAATTATTGTTCCCAGGAATGGTTCAAATTTACAACATATGCTTAACACTTGCTATTGTTGTAATTATTTAAATTTAAGCTATGTTTATTTATTACAGCATTTCTATGTAATTTTATAGTTTGATAAAAATGTTTCAAATTAATTAATTTTACATTTTAAATCCATTTATAATAAAAAAATTATAATTTTCCCTAAAATTTAGTTTTATATTATTGTACATTGATTTAGCCATTGCAATCAGAGTGCAGAATAAGTTGACAGTCCATCGGCATCTACGTTCAACATCTTCAGTGTTGTGACAGTCATTACACATTAATACATTCAGTTGTAATTTAATGTGCTGAGTTGAATGTAGAAATGCTACAGCAAGAAATAGGCTACGCTCATACTTATCGGAACATAAAATTAAAGGCTTTAAAAACCTTGTACACAAATTTACTTCCTGATTGTTACAGAAGGTAAAATAAGGCTTGATGTCCAATAATTTGTTTAAGGTATGTTTTGAAAAACCATTTGGATCTTTTGTCAATTTATTTAATGATGAAAATGGGCTAGATTTTAGACTAGAACTGTTTTACCATATCCTTCAGAGAAGAAGTTAGCAAGAGGATTTAAATTATTTTTTACAACCTAAACTGTCACTGATCCTTCGATACATAGTCTGAGTAAGCTAAAATTTATCGATCTGAATTACTGGAATCTGCTTCTGCAAATCTTAATCAATGCAATCAAAAATTCATTTAACATCCTTGAAATCCTGAAAAAGATAAGGATGAAGTTTGGGTGGATAAATCTTTGACAAACGCATACAAAAAAAATACAGAAATCTTAAATGAAACTGGCTAAAATGTATTGACTGAAATCCTTTATCAGCAGACTACATCTGAAATTAATGTACTTTAGTTTAACAAATAGAAAAAAGTCAGGATGAACAAAATCAAATGAATGTAATTTCAAATAGCTGATTACAGAAGAGAAATGTCACAAAATCTATGGTGTCTAAAATATTGTGGTTATGGTATTGGATCAATATGATAATAGTTCCAAAGACAATGAAGAAGTAGAGATTTCAACTGAACTTACTCTGTAGTGTACAAAGCCTCAGTATTCCAACAGTCAGTCAATTGCCAAAAAGTAATTACTTATTAACAGCAAGAGACATAATCGCACTGTGATTAAGCAATTGTGCAACTGATAAAAGAAGCAAATAATGTTACAGAAAACTTTCCCATTTGATGTTTACACAGATTACTTTGATTGTAGATGCGCTATTTACATTTTCGTCATACCACCAGTTGGAATGGAGTGGAAATGTAAATTCAGTTTTACATTTGTTTTAATTTCATATTATTAATTTGTTTTTCTTAGATGTAGTTTGTTCTACATTACAATTTAATTATATGATTAAATATTTTTCTATACTACAAACAACAATTTCTCTCACCAACGTTCTTTAGTGATTAAAACAGCGACTTCTTTCTTTCTTCTTCTTATATGACTTTCCATTTTCATTCTTTCAGAGACTGTTCCAGATAGTGTCATGTTCTGCCTTTTTATCATTTCCATTTTCTTATGATAATGTTTGACAAGTTGAACTTATTCAACTTTTTTAACAACTTTTTTATGAACAAGTTCATATTTTGTTTTTTAAAATAGTTTTTAATATTTACATAAAACAAATTTATCATAAAAGAAAACACTGTTAAAAGTAATACAATATTTCCAAAACAATACAATTTTATCACACTATTCTACAACTATAATAGCAACTCATTCTAGTTGCTTTGATTTCTTATATGATATGATAAACAACAAAGTAATTTGTATTTATCTCTTTGAACATTTTCTTATGTAATTATATTTTAATTTTTGAAGGTTTTTTTTAAGTGGTTAAAAAAAATTATTTTATCTATACATTTCAGTGTTGTATAATTGTACCAGCAATCTTTTATAAATTTCTTTCAAAAATGAAACTGTAGGTTAAAAATCTTTAATGTATTTTACTATCAAGTGTTATATGTGATTACTAAATAAGGACAAAAAGACAGTCTTACTATAGGCATGTATTTAATATGTTGAAGTGTATAATTAATACTAGTACCTCAAGTTAAATGTGGAAGCAAATAATATTATTACTTTCTATATACTTACCTAAAATTAAATATGTAAATATAACGTTGAATACAGTAGTAAGAGAACGGCCAATGTAGTAGAATGCTACTCCCACATATTTTAGACAAAGATTATTAAAACTTATCATCGCAGCAAACAAAATACTCAAAGGTAACACCTGTCCAACAAAGTCATGATTATATAGATAATTACATAACTACAACTGGTACATTCAGTCAACAAACATGTAATGAAATTTTTAAACTACAACAACAAAGACTGATATTACGAGCGTGGTCCATGGCGCGATAAGTAGTGGGGGTAGCGCTGCCATTCTCACATCGGTGTGCGCAGCCGTTCAATACGCTTCTAGCTGTGCAAGGGAGAGCATCATGCGATCACGCGTTCTTTTGTTATAACGTAAAAACATGAGCGCGTAGAAAATCCCGCCAAGTGTGAAGTGCGTGGTGTAATAAGATTTCTGTGGTCGAAAAGTTACACAGCAGCTGAAATTCATCGTGAATTGAGTGCGGTGTATGGCCCAAACATTATGAGCGAAGGTGTAGTCTGTCAATGGGTTCGTTTTTTAAAAAATGTTCACGATGAAGACCGGAGTGGTAGGCCATCTCTCGTCAGTGACGACGTGGTGAACAAAGTGGATAAGAAAATTGGCGAGAACCGTCGCTTCACAATCTCGGAACTTTCAGATCATTTTCCTGAAATTTCTCGAAGTTTTGTGCACGAGGTAGTGACAGAAAAACTAGGCTATCACAAGTTTTGTGCTCGTTGGATTCCAAAAGTGCTCACCAATGATCACAAAATGAAAAGAATAAGTTCTGCCATAGACTTTCTTACTCGGTATGACGTTGAAGGAGAAATTTTTTTGAACAGGATTGTTGCAGGAGATGAGACTTGGATAGCCTATGTGAATGCTGAAACAAAACAGCAGTCAATGCAATGGGGTCATACTGCTTCGCCAAGCAAGCCAAAGAAAGTTCACCAATCTTTTTCAGTGAGAAAATTTATGGCTACAGATTTTAGGGGAGGCTAAGGGCATCTTGCTCGTTGAATTTATGGAGCGTGGTACGGCCATTACAGCTTATTGTGAAACCTTAAAACGGCTATGACGAGCGATTCAAAACAAGCGTCGTGGTCTTCTGACATCTGGCGTTGTGTTTGTCCATGACAATGCCCGCCCTCACACAGCTCAAAAAACAACTGAACTTTTGGAAAAGTTCAAATGGGACGTTTTTGACCAACCCCTCTACAGCCCGGACTTGGCTCCCAGTGATTTCCATCATTTCCCGTACATGAAGCGGTGGCTTGCATCTCAGAGGTTTGCGAGTGATAAAGAGCTTCAAAACTCTGTGACAGGTTGGCTACGTTCTCAGGCGGCAGATTTTTTTAAAGACGGAATTTCAAAAACTGTTAAAAGATATGATAAGTGCTTGAATTTGTATGGTGAATATGTAGAAAAGTAGAGAAAAGCTGTAGTTTTAGCATGTATATAATACAATTTTTGTATCTCAACTGGTTTATTTTTTATTTCAAAACGGAGGTTACTTTGTGGACCACCCTCGTAAAATAAATGGCAAAACTATTAAATCAACACCACAATGTACTTATCACTTTTGTACTTTAACAGCTTCACTGGGTTTATTTTTAATGTTTCTGCAGTGCTTCTTTAATCTTTGTATTCGTAAAAAAACAACTACCTCCCAGTCTTTTGTCTTGAGAGGAAAATGACTTGCTACATCTCATAAGAGATGTCTGAGGACTAATGTGAAATGATATTATCAAAGAACTGATAGAAACCATCTTAATTTTAAAGTACTAAATGTTTTTATACAGAGGGTGTCCTATTGAGAAATAGGGAAACTTTCAGGGCTTGTTCCTAAAGTGAAAATAATGGAAAACATTCACACAAACATAGCTTTGGAAATGCTTTATTCATCTGGAAAAAGATTTTGCCTAGATTTCAGTTCTCTCGTTACAATGAAACCAGTATAAAATTTCTAAGACGTTATTTGAGATGTAAAATTTAGAGTATTTTATTTAAAATGAACTAAAATATAGAAAAAGTTAAGTCGCAAACCTGTAGCTACAGTATTTTAAAATTTATCTGACAAAATTCACACCTTGTTATGACAAATATGTTATGTTTAGATTTGTAGTACATTAACTTTTAATGTCCTGGATCCGGTCACACAGACCGCCAAAGTTATTAGTGTATTTGATTTCTAAGATTTCTATTGGTGTTGATGACAATCGTCATTTTGTGTAGTTTTTCTCCTCATCCCCAAAATACGTTACTAGCTTCAGTTGTCAATAAATATCCATAGAGTTATTTATTGATGTTTTTGTTGCGAGTGACTCGACCCAGGACAGAACGCGGTGGATTATTCACCTCATGTTAGTATTTTAAACTCAGTTTTTGAAGGGATTCTAGAAAACTGGCATGAGGACATTGCAGGGAGTAACATTGATGCAGGTGATGATATACCTGTATATAGTGACCACAGTTCAGGAATCTGAACACATTAAGAGTTGTATTTATATTCATCAATTTTAGAAATTTCAATAATATGTTAAAGAAAAACTTTAGCTTAATTGATTATTAGTTACATTAGAGATTACAAGTTGAATTGAAAATTTGAAAAAACTTTATGGTAAAAAAACGGCTTTTATTATTTTTCGATATGTTTCAATGTGTAAATGTTCGGTAAACATTAACTGGAGTTGAGTTTCTGCATAAATAAGTTTTAACAGATTACCTCACACTAGCAACCTCCTAAGATTAAAATTAGGATGTGCTGCAGGCCTTTTATAATCAAGTGTTTGCATATTATTATATGTTAAATTATATAAGTATAATCAAGTACCTCAAGTTGAAGGTAGAAATAAATAATATTAAAACTGATTTTTTAAAAAATCTAATTCAGATTTTGCCTTCTTGTGTTAATTTATAACACAAAAAGTTTTTTCTCTTGGATCCAGTTATAATACGAAAAATATGTTGTTCTATGTCATATAGTAACTGTTTTTAAAACTTTTACATTGCTTACTTGTTTGATAAAGAATAACTTTTTCTCAAAAAAGAGGTCCTCAAGTGATTAATCCAATCATTCACATTGTTTACATCTATATCTTATTGATAATATTTTCCAGTATTTTTTCAATAGCATCTTGGTGGTCATCATTTTGTGTCCAACACAAAAGAATGTAGAACAGAAAAACATTAAAACTTTCCTTGGAAGATTTATTTTAAGGAAATCAGTTCAAAAAATAACATGCATTTGTGTAAATGTATAATTAGCTCTACAATCTGCTCTTTTATCCATGAACAATGAAGATACTAGCTAACAAATTTCAACATAAGTTCTCAAAACCTTAGTGTTATAGAATTGAAATTTAAATGGCTTGGAACAAAATGTACATGTCTGATAAGTTGTCACATTACCAGTTACAACTGACAGAATGAGGCATATGAAATTGTTTTCAGTTTTTGTTTTGCAGAATAGAAAGAAAGATTATCGTTGCCTAATACCCTGAAAGTATGGTCATGACCAGTTTGTTAATTAAAAACACAACCCTGGTTTAATTTGTACTACCTAATATTGCTTTATAGTAACAGCTGACCACCTATATATTTATTTAGGACAGACTTTGCTTTTCTTCATCATTTACAGATGCCTACTATTATCAATTTCCAATGATATGCATATCAGTGCATAATGATTCCAATACCAAATTCTCATATTTGAACAAATGCATACTCAGGTAAAGATTTTATACTAATTTATATTCTGAATAATCAACACTTCTAAAAAAAGCTATTTGTAGCAAGTATAATACACACTACCTAAAGACTTCTTTATAATAGAGCAGATTTTACTTACTAAGTAAGATATCAGTACTGATATCATATTTGTACTTATATTTAGTCAAATGCTTATATTTACTTAACCGTATATAAACATAAGTTTTTGGATTTAAAGATTCAAATTATTTAAATAACTGCATAACTCAACAATATTTTATAATTGAGAATTAATTTAATTTAATTTCATACAACAAATTTATAAGTGATAATTTCTTTAAAATTGTAATTTTGTTTTTAAAACAATTAAATATATTTTAGAAGTTAACATAAACTAAATCACTAAACACTTTTAAATGTTTTTAAACTTGCCTATAGTAGCACTTACTTTGTATGTTGAGGACGGCCGTTTCGGGAGATGTGTCCCATTGTTAACTCAGACAGTCGCCAATAGTTGACGGAACACATCTCCTGAAATGTCCGTCCTCAACAGACAAAGTAAGTGCTACTATATGCAAGTTTAAAAACATTTAAAAGTGTTTAGTGATAACTAGTAGCTCACATGAAGATGGAATCAACAAATATAAACTAAATCATGTTCAACTTATTTGATTTTTATTTATTTATTTTTTCTTAAATATCTATAAAAAGCACACATACAAGTATACTAACATACCTTTTTTATTACATCTGCTTTTAAAGGTGATCCTTCTGGGAATGTAATTAATCCTGGAAACCATTTTCCTAGACAGCTCAATACAAAACAAATTAACGTAGACACAAGACACTGAAACCAGGCAATGAATAATGGCGCCTCCAAGCTAACATCTTTGTTGCTTAGTAGAGCCTTGTTTATAAATACTGTTATAATTGATACAAACCTGAAAACAAATATATTTTAAAATATTTAAAAATACAGGCCCTCCCTGAGTACTTCAGTAGCACTTTTTACTCTTTATTGTTAAATATAGTTACTTAAGAAAAATGAACTGAGTGAACATTTGATGAAGTATAAGAAATGATCATACAACTGCAAAATGAAAAAAAAAACATTGTGATGTTTTCCATGGCACAAAAATCATCAACTCTTTAAGGACTTTCGGTTGTATGAAGTGTGTGAGAAGTTTGCATTTCTAGGAAGTTAACCTACAGAAAAATCATTCTGTAGAACAAGAAATCCCTTGTTCTATATTTATTACCATAAATATTTCATAAACTAGAATAATTAACTGTACACTACTTTCACACATTCTAACCATCATTCTCAAGAGCTTGTTAACTTTCTGAGCGACAACACAATACTCATGTTGTCACTCAACAGTGTTGACAGTCAACAGATAAACGGCTCTTGATGGTGCTAATATTATTAATTTTTAAATTGAAAATTTTTAGTATGATTTAAAAATATGGATGTAACAGCGCAACACTAGAATTTTAAAAAATGTCTATAAGTACACGAAAATGTGGATAGTTGTAATAATTTATTTCTAATAGAAACAAATTATCAATCTCGAGGGGCCAAGTAAAACTCTACAAACCTTTTTGGAACTCTAAATTAAAGGAATTAAAAGCAAAAAGGGATAAGGCAAGGAAAAATGCTGAACAAACAAAGATACCCTGTGACTCCACAGACATAAGGAAAAAACAGGCCAAACTAAGAACAGCTATTATAAATGAAAAACATGAAACTTACTGACACTTTGTTGCAAAAGCTTGGACTTCAGACAGGATGAGCTTAAAGCCCACCATTTCATATCAAGTCTCAATAATGAAAAGAAGGCCTACTAGTGGGAGCTGATACTGGTAAAAAGAAAACTTCTAACATCATCCTAGAGGGATGTTGCCACTGCACTAAACAAACACTTTGCAGCAGTGAGCAGTGACTGAATATTCAAGAATTTGTTTACGTTTTTAAATATTTCCTTACATTTTAATATTAAAAAAAGTGATCTAATAATAAATTATAAGATGAAGTAAATAATTCTATGTTCAAAATAATATCCTTTCTTATTTGTATTAGGAAAACAACATTGATTCTTTGGATAAAAGATATCAATGTAAACCTTGGACCAATTTAAATGGCAAGAGACTGATGATAGTTATTAATTTAGGAAGAAATCCTCAGAGAGTTAAATGATTTAACAATTTACACAAAACAAAATTGGAAAAATTCCATTAGTTAACATGAATATTTTATTGTTTCACCATACCCAACAGAAAAAGATTCTCATTATTCATCACAAATGAAAACAAAGAAGTGATATAAATCTAATCAATAAAAATATTTGAAGAATTGTAAAATACTACAAGCTAAAAAGTTGCTTATTTTTCAAATATCTATAGTTTTCAAATATCTTATAAAAATGTTGATAGTACTTTCATATCTTATGCATAGTCTACTTCCATACCTGTGCATACAATGGGTAAATTTTATAGGTTAGTGTGATCTGATACCCAGTAGATCACACTATTGTGTTCATAGATCTCATGAACTGTATAATCTTTAGAAATGAAAACCCAAGGTCATTCACAGTTTGATCACAAATCCCTTAACTAAAGAGATTAACTAAACTTATGGATTATAATGTAAACTTTCCAATAATATACTGTTTTTTCAAGATAATGAATAGTAATTATTAATCAATTAAATAATGATTAGCACTTACAAATTTTACTGGTGCAATATTTTCTACTAGATTAACCTTAAAAATGTCTTATTCTAATATCCTGCTTCTATAGTACAGTTTATGAAAAATTAAACAAATACCAACATACAGGAGTGATAATAAATGAATAATATTCAATTTTTTCTGTGTTCAAAATCATATCTACACAGAAAACAATCAATAACACAAATTTACAACAAATACTGGTTTTACTTATTCTATCATTGTAGTTAATAACAATGATCAAAAGCTATACCAGAAAAAGCAGTTCCTTGTTTGTGAAACAGTATTTTGAAAATAATAAATACACAAAAACCTCTTAACCACAAACTTTCTTTAATTTACCCTAATGTACATTTCAGTTACAAAGTAACCATCCTCAGAGGGATAACATACAAAGACTGAGTCCTATACACAGTATATTCCTAATAAACAGTAACAGTATTTTGAATTTTAAAGTTCCTTGTAATCATCTTGAACTCACAAAATAGATCATTAGTAATTATTTGAGTAACTAAATGAAACCTTTTAACTTACTTGCTGACGCATTTTCATTTTTAAAAAAAAGAAGGGATGCAATTATCATGAGAGTTTCACAATAAGAATGGCAATAATGCTATTGTAAATATATGTACTATATTACAACTATACCATAATACAGTAGAACCTCATTAAGTAGATACCATTACTCAGATCATCAGATAACACAAACCGGATTAGGTAATTATGAAAAAGTAAAAAATTTTAATTGTGCTGTAGCGCATTGCACAGCGATCATCTGTCGATTGAACGTATAACCATGTTTGTTGCCGAGATTGTACATGGCAACTTGAGTTTTTTTATTGTTATAAATAAGTTTTTGAAACATATTTTAAAAACAAATGGATTTTCAAATAATTCATTTTGAATAAGTTGAATGGGAAGCAGACAATGACAGAGATTACGACACTTACTGAAGAGAAAATTATTGCAACCTGTTGAAATCTAGAAAACAAGAATAATATAGATGTAGAAAACATTGAACAGCCAGAAGCTGCAAGTCACACTGAAACAGCATTTCACTTGGATTATTAAATGATTTATTTTGAGGAGACTAGACATGATTTAGATGTTGGTAATGTCAAATTAATTAAGAGTGTTAGGATCAATAAATTCTTGAATAGTTTTAAAAGTTTATATATTAGTAAATACGATCCTGAGATTTTAATAAATTCTGATAGAGGCCCTATTCCAAATTCTATTTTTTATTCACTTTTAAAGTAAGATTATGATTTTCATTTAAAATTTTGGGATGGTTACTACTTTTTTTTTTTACATTAGCAGTTCGTGTACAAGTATTGTTTTTAAATGTTATTTATAAGTTGAAAAAAGACAATGTGACCTCTTACTTTTACCTTAATACCATAGCCGAGGTGTTCGAAGTGGGAGTAAGTAGTTTGGTTTATTATAAGTAAGGAAACTATGTACAGTTAGCCAGTATTGTGGGTCATGCCTATAAAGATGGTTACTTGGTGACCGAAATGTACATCAGGTTTCAATTGAAATATTTTTGGTTAGAGGTTTTTATGTATTATTTAACCACAGTAAATTATTCCAGTAAATAATTAATGACAAAAATTTAAACGTCATTTGTTCATGTAACTATTGGGTTAATATCGCTTTAGGATGCTCTAATGCCATTTTCAGGCACATTAAAACCATCCAATAATAATCAATACAATTCTTGAATGAAAGTCTAAAAATTATTTTAAATTATCCAAAATTGTACTTAAACATTTTTACACTGTATTCAAACTATCCACTTCATTAAAAAAATGTCCAAAAATGTTAAATAAATAATTTATAAAATAAAACACAACCCTAAACATATTAAACACTGATGAACAAATGAATGAAAATAAAATCTACCTTCAAACAAATTAAGTGTGTGCTGGCCAGTGAACTTAGCTCAAGCATCATATCCTATTTTCTTCAGATACAGTACCTAACACATCTCTCTGTATTCTATATTGTTAATTGGTATTTGACCTTAATTATGGTATCAGCAGTTCTAGAGTATATAATTATCCTTTCAACTCAATCAAATAAAACACTGACTAAGTAATTTAGTTTCTCATTAAGCATATTACTGGGGTTGACTTAATAAACTTTAAATTTCTAGAATGTCCCATATGTCATTGCAACCATTTTACATTTATGGAGGATTCAAGCACGTTTATGAATTTTTTTACCTTATTATTACATGCTACTAAATGCTAAATGACAACGGACTTATGTTGCAATCTGAGGACTGGCAAATGTTCCTCGAGCTTTTACTAGATGGTTTAGTGGTTTGGCAACAAAATTTATATAAATCTATAGATAAATTGTTACTAAGTTTGGCATTGTATTTTAACTCAACAGCTTCCCAGTTTATTTTAAACATCCTAAATACTAACTGTAATGTTTTGGGCATTTAGAGCAACATAATTTATATAAATTTGTGGATAAAATATTATTGGAATTAGGTTTGTATTTAAACTTAATAAACGACTTCCCAGTTTATTTTAAACATCCTAAATACTAACTGTAATGTTTTGGGCATTTAGAGCAATATAATTTATATAAATTTGTGGATAAAATATTATTGGAATTAGGTTTGTATTTAAACTTAATAAACGACTTCCCAGTTTATTTTAAACATCCTAAATACTAACTGTAATGTTTTGGGCATTTAGAGCAATATAATTTATATAAATTTGTGGATAAAATATTATTGGAATTAGGTTTGTATTTAAACTTAATAAACGACTTCCCAGTTTATTTTAAACATCCTAAATACTAACTGTAATGTTTTGGGCATTTAGAGCAACATAATTTATATAAATTTGTGTATAAAATATTATTGGAATTAGGTTTGTATTTAAACTTAATAAACGACTTCCCAGTTTATTTTAAACATCCTAAATACTAACTGTAATGTTTTGGGCATTTAGAGCAATATAATTTATATAAATTTGTGGATAAAATATTATTGGAATTAGGTTTGTATTTAAACTTAATAAACTACTTCCCAGTTTATTTTAAACATCCTAAATACTAACTGTAATGTTTTGGACATTTAGAGCAACATAATTTATATAAATTTGTGTATAAAATATTATTGGAATTAGGTTTGTATTTAAACTTAATAAACGACTTCCCAGTTTATTTTAAACATTTTAAAGGGCAATGTAAAACCATGGATCCTAAGTTCATGTAGATTTTTCTAAAAGTAATCAGCCCATATGGTTATTATCATCTACAAAGAATAGGAAAATTGTAAATATTGTTAGGAAAAAGAGAAAAAACCTCTTAATAAAGGATATGGGGATCTTAGTATTATGTGTAGAATCGTATTCCTGAAGTACATCTACTGTCTACCAGGGTCATAAAAACACGTCTACTTGCTACACCACCTCGTAAGAAAAAGGGTAAGAAAAATTGAGAAGGGAATTAGGTAGACTAAGGTAGGGAACATAACGATTCTCTGATACTGAGAATAGGGGAAATTTATAACATTTATAGGTCAGGATTATTCAATTGCTTCTGACCTGGAGGGAGGGTGAGCTCTACCATTTACCCAGTAATTTATTCATGTTGGAAAGTGTGAAGCAAGTTACTACTATAGTATTCAACTATGACATGTTTTGGTTTGTTTTGGGATTCAGAGCTATTTTAATGCCCTCTTCCTCTGCTTCTTGACTAATCTATTAATAAAACTACTGGTCTATTCACTGACTATGATTATGTGTCTTAACTTGGCCAACTATTGGTAATTCAACACAACTAATTAAAAGTTTAAGCAGAATATTTAGAGCATTTTTTTTTTGTGAAATGGAATACAATGAAGTATTATGAATAGCGTGGTACATCATTGCAGAATTACTATATATATAAAATATTTAAATATATTTTTCTATAGTTTTTATTAACATTACTTGGCAAACAAAATCCACTACTTACTGATATTTTTCAGTAGTCATGTTTCACACTAGATAGTGCATTGTTCAATGCTGTAAATCATGGACAAGAATAGATTTTTGCCAAGTGATACCAATAAAAAATATTGTTAAAAACCTCAAGTTGTACAACAAAAAATCTGGAAATTTTTATATTTTTCTGTTATTATTATTTACAATGTTTTCTCATTTCCCAAATGTCTGAAGATAGTGACTTTCTTTGTCAAGAAAAAATTTCGAAAATTCCTTTCTAAAGAACTACATACAATTAATTATGATAATTATTGCTATAATAATGAAAACAGATGAAAAACATGATAATACAAGCGCCATTAAGCAATCAGTGTTTAGGTTGGTCACTAGGGAGCATTGTTGAGCTAGACTGTAGTAGTTATAACAGAAGATGATCTATATGGTCAAAAATGTTTGTGGTTTGTATTGGGTTTGTCCATATAATGGTAATGGTGTTTTGTTATGTTTGTAAATTTATTATTGGTCTAGCGCAGGGGTTCTCAAACTATGGTACGTGTATATTTGGGGGGGGTGCAGGTTATTGAAAAATTAAAACATTTTTATTTATTTCTGTTTCATAATCACGCAAGGTTATAATTTAATAATGGAATCTAATTGATAACTTGTGTGGTCAAGTTACTTGGAACCAGCATTAAAGACCAGTATAAGAGAATACTTCCCCCTCCCCCACAGACAAAAGTTGTACTGGATCCTTTTCATCTGACCACTTTTCGTTTGATGCTATTGAAACTTTATGCAACCTGACAAGATTTCAGAAAGGAA
Source organism: Prosapia bicincta (assembly GCA_036971475.1). Lineage (NCBI taxonomy): Eukaryota > Metazoa > Arthropoda > Insecta > Hemiptera > Cercopidae > Prosapia > Prosapia bicincta. The sequence goes on along the minus strand of JBAIZL010000006.1, from coordinate 42,842,083 downwards.
CAATTCATTAAACTATCATGTAATTCGACGTCAAAAAAAAATATTTCAGTGCTACGTTATTAGATTTTAGGATCGGTGTTGGAAAGAACATTAAACACTGCTGTAAAGACTCTTATTGGGTTTTCAACTGCATACCTATGTGAAAGAGGGTTTTCGAGCTAACATATCTAAAAAGTAAGTACAGAAACAAGCTTAATATTTAGGATGATTTAAAGTGTACCTAACACAACTTGATCCGAACATTTAGGAACTACGTAAAAACAGGCAAGCTCATCCTTCTCATTAACTTCTTGTAGTGCGTTTCAAATATATTTCCAAATGTATTGTGTTTTTTATGTGAAAAGTGTTTTTAATTTAACCGCTAACCCTCCGACAACTAGGGAGTATACAAAATTTTAATTTTTCATTAAGGGATACAGTCTTTGAAAAAGATTGAAAACACATGGTCTAGTGTGTTGAGGTTCTTATTTGAATATATACGAATTTCTATGTTATGGTTAAAGTCTATGTAAGTGTGACTTGTTTCTATTACATGAATTAGTACCAAAAACAACAACAAAGAAATTAATATTATTAAATACCTACTATACAGAAATAGACACAGTGACATAATAATTGATAACACATATCATAAAGAACACAACAGTTAGAAAAGCAAATTTATCTCTCCTATACAAATAAATAAAACTTCAAATAAGATTGCTAAAAAATACTAAAAAACAGGCTATAGAATAACACTTGAAACTAATAAGAAATTACAACACAACGCAAATATAAGGTAAAATCCCAGCAACAGGTATACACAATCTAAACTCTATACATTGTAACATATTCTACATTGGGAAAAGTTTCAATCAAAATTCAAACAATTGATATGCTCTATTTAAAACGTAGACCCAAGTTTTGCTAATCAAATAATACAAAAAGGCTATAAACTATTATTATCTAACTAATTATTACTTTTTTGCTCAGTAATATGATGAACATATATATAGCTATTCCTTAAATTAATAATCATTTCTTTGATAGTTTTGACGTTTTTTTTTTATTGTACTGTAATTTATTTTTAAACAACTTGTTTCACCTTTAGGTAATATTAAATTATAAATTCTACTTTCCTATTAACAATTTAAATTTTAAATGCTCAATATGAAAAATCAGTTATTCCAAAAAATGTAAATAACAGTTGTATAGAATTAAACTAACTGGTTATTAAAACTTTTAGTAGTAATTAACAAAGTGACAGCTAACTTCCTGTTTCTTTTTCCTTGTCATATATGTTATTCAAAAGTAAATTCTTAATAAGAAACAGCTTTAAGCAACTAAACATAAACATTGCTCAAAAAGCTACAAATTATGGTGTTAGAAGTATAACATTCAATTCAATAAATAATTTTGTATTATTACACATAATACGTATAACTTCTATAAATATATATAATGAATAAGAATTTTGTGGTTAGAATAGATTTTATTATAGAAGAAGTATAATGTAAAATGTAACGTTTTTAAGGTAAAGCACATTCTGAGAAACCATAACATTATATTATGAATAATTTTAATTTATGTAACTATGATTGAACTGAAAATATAGTAAAGTTGAATTTTTAATTTTCTAGAATGTTTAACTACTGATAAGTATGCTGGTAAAAACCTGTTGTAAGTTTGCACAGTTTATGAAACATAATTCCTGGTTATGACTAAATGATAAATTAAGATTTTTTAATATAAGATTTAATTTTCTTACATCTATGTTATAAACTATCACATGTATATTTATGAGAAGTCAACATAGGACACTAGCAGTACTAAATTAATAGTTACAAAAATACTTAATGATAAAAAATTTTATTTGAAACCGATTGTTACAAGCTAAGGTTTATTATTTAGAGTAATCTTTAATAATATCTTTAGAGTAATATTTAAAAGTAATAGTTTATAAAGACTCTACCAACTCCAATTGTTTTCACTCAAAAATATATGGTAAATGAGTGATTTTTAAAGATTGTAGACTATAAATGGTTGAAATACAGAAATATTCTCTATGCACAAATCATACATTAAATTGTACACAGTAAATGTTTCTCTATAAAACAGTACTATTTTATAATATATTAAATTATTAGTTACTAATTTCAAAATCTAAAAGCAAAATACTTTATAAGTATAACTTTGGTTATAAATACAAATATATATATATATATATATATATATATATATATATATATATATATATATATATATATATATATACATGAATGATAAGATTGAACAAAGGATTAATTTGTGTTACAATAGTTTTTTATACAAACAAATCTACCCTAACCAAATACAGAAGAGTCTCAAAATTGCTAGTCCCGATAGTTTGAGCTTCCGTTAAATCGGAGCCCATGAAATGAGCCGGGTTTCCAAGAAACGTTCATATGAAATTATATAAACTTATTTAGTGCATTTTAATTACAGTATTAGTGCTCATTAAAATTCCTTTTTTTCTAATGTGCAGGAATGTATTTCCGTATAACCCGGGTTTTTCGTAATTAAAGGGGGCTCGATTCCATCTACCTTGAATTATCGACACTCTACTGTACTTTGTTGCAAACAACAATACTATTACGAAAATAAGGATTTCATGGTATTAATGCATAATAAACAAACCAAATAAGTTAAGACGTTACCTAAATACCTGTTGAATTTCGAGATCTTGTTGCTGTTCATGACGAACTGGTTGTTAATCAAAGTGTAATAAACCTGTTGAGGCACCACAACATTATCATAACCTAATATTGTGTATAAAATAATACTAATAGTACAAAATGATAAATGTCCTTTACTTCAGTAATAGTAGTTTACATTAAAAAAAGTTATTTCTTTCTCTTTTATAATCAAACCAATTCTACTAGAAAACGTTGTAGCTGTATTTTAATATAACTAATGTGGTAGAACATAGTGTGGTCATTCCACAAGTGTGTGTATGCTGAAATGGTGATATTTAATGTAGGTTTTAAACACTATTTCTAGTTTGTAACACAAAATTATTTTTAAGTAGCATGTAAAAACCAAAATCGGAGTTGGTAAAATCTTCGTCAAGTATTACCTGCATAAAATTAAAATAAGTCAAAATTTAACTTACCAATACAGAGCTACAACACTAAATATGTGTAGATATTTTGCAAATAAACTATTCATATTATTTTTTAACAAATTATTACATTAGACATCGAAGCACCAAATAGCTTCAAGTCTAAAATTTAAAGTGGTAAATTAGGTTATCAATTAGCAAATAGAACAGTAAAACTAGTCTAATCATTCACAATATTGAATTAGCTTTATCTTAATTTTCAATACAATATTTAATTAATAATGAGATACGCGTATATGCAGAACATTTCAAGTAAAACCGTTCTGATTCCTTCAGCATAACCTTTAAAACTGTAAATTGAACAAAAAATTGATACTACGCCTGATATTTTCAACATTAGTTTCGGTTGCCTATTATTGAAACACGCATTTCTCAGCAAAATATTTTAACAGAAAAAATACCTCTAACAGTACTCATCATAGTATAATACAATTTTCTACAAACACCAATGGTCAATTGTTTACGTTTACAATGTTGACACCCAACAGCTGTTCCTGTAAAATCATCATTGCACTAAAGTAGGTTAAATTTTATTGCAATAGGATTAGTTATTTCTATCCTAACCGCTGTGCATGTTATAAATCAATTAAATTTATTCCTATTACAATTAAAATTGAAATCCAAACAGATATTTACCACAAATGAAAAACAGAAATATAACACTGTACTCAATAGTTTTTTTTTATCACTAATATGACTGGAAAATCCTTTACTACTGGGTTTGGTTAAAATTTTAAATTAATTTTAAAAATGAATTTGTATAATATAATTTGTTTTATAAATTTCTTTACTTGTAATTTTCATCATATCTTTCAGCGCTTTTTATTTTCTAAAAAAATTCTGTCAACATTATCAATAACTTTTCACAGTACATGACATTTTTGTAAGGGACGACATTAGGCTAATATTTTTTTAATATGTAATTTGTAAAACCTATGGCTACAAGGAAAATATTTCTAAAAATCGCATTTCATAACAATAATTCCTAATTTCAAGTAAAGTTGAACAAAACTTTTAAAAAAATTGTTTATATAATACACTTGCCTTTAATAGTACTTTTGATTGTTGAGGAAGGCCGTTTTGGGAGATGTAACAATTCTTAGTCACAATTGCAACTAAGAACATAACGACCCTTCTCGACAATTATAAAAGTTTTGCTAGTATAGGTAAGTTTAACACACACACACACACACACATATATATATACAAGAATCGTTTTAATACATATATTATTCACCATATTTAATATATATATATATATAGGGTATATAAATGTTTTAGTTTAAAACTAGTAGCTCACGAGAAGATAAAAAATCAATTAATATGTTAAAGAAAAGTATCAATTTCAGAATATAAAATTAGAAAAATATTTCAAATCCTATAAAGTAACCTATTGTAACTATTATGAGACCAAATTTGTTACTAAAAATGTTCTAAAAGGGATCCAATGTATTCAAAAGTACTTCTTTTAAAATCATATTTTAAAAAGGATATACTTTTTCTTTATTCCTGCTATTAGTTCTAACTTTCTCTTCATGTGTGTATATATATATATATATATATATATATATATATATATATATATATATATATATATATATATATATATATATATATATACACCCTGTTCAAACTTTGAATCGTCAATAAAATACTTATTCAACCACTTAAGTTCAAACAGAATTTTGTAAACTTGTAGTGGATGATACTTGATGTTGACGGTTTATAAAAAATATTAATTCATTTCCTTTTCTATTTTTGCTACTTATTATTATCATTTGTAGATATATATATTTATATTAATTGTGATATTTAATAAAGAGCAACTAAAATGAAAATTTTCTCTGTTGACCTAAATAGAAACTGACTTAATTTTTTAAAAAAATTTCATGTTACTTGTTTATAAAAACATTATAAATAAATTAAAAATTATCACAAGTTAACTATACTAAAAAAAAGAATAACACTTACAGTTATCTTACACCTAAAATATAACACGAATTACATAAAATTTATTTTATTATCATTAAAAAATTACCAAAATTCCCTTCAACTAATTCTCACTCAATTGTAACTCAAGGAGCTGTGCAGTATAATTGCATTTAATTTGCGCTCTTTTTTAATTTCTCAATCAAACATAAGTTGAGTCATCTCTTTAACGATAATATACTAACAAATTGTATGATATTTATAGTTTTTTTAAGAACAAAAATGTATTATTAAGAGCTAAAGCTTGTGGTACTGTGAAATTTTGTATGCATCTATAAATAAACAAAAAGTGTGCACAACTTTATAACATATAATAACCCTTTAGTAGGATTAACGTTTGAAATTTGCTTTCATTTGGATCAATGAGCTATTTATTGGTAGGTTTGAATATCATATAGTCCTTCCACACTGAATTTCAAACATCACACTTTTACATTGGTAATGAACTTAAACTATAGGCAATGGCCAGTACGTTTTATATTGCTGCCTTAAGTTTTGGGTACTATTTTTTTAAATCTCAATGTATACTCATATTTTTGTATTTATATCTTGGTATAAACAACTTTGTTTAATAATATTTTAAAAATAAATATGACAAGCATTCACTTTATATAAGGCATTCGAGTGTAAAATAAGGCATACAAAATATGCAAATAAAATATAATAGATTTTAAAATAAATTATAGAAGCCGACTTGCACCTTGATTGAAGGTACTACACTAAAGTTAAAACATGTCTAAATCAAAACTTTAGAGATATAAATAGTATAATTTTAAGGATTTAGTCGAGGTATTGAATGTTAACTCAAAGTTTGTACCTTCTATCAAAATACCTCCCAAAACGGCCGTCCTCAACAAATATAAGTAAGTGCTACTACAGGCAAGTTGTAAATATTACATATGGTGAAGTTTACTCTATGCAGAAACTTGGGTAGTCGTTGTATGTGATCTTCCTTGTACTACTTCGTTTACTCTAGAGCGATTTTGTTGTGTAGGTGTTTTATGCAGAATATTTTACAAATTTTATAGGTGGATTGCCTACATACACAGATATTCAATTATATCAATAAGAAAATTGCTCCACAACTACCATTTTGAATTTAATATTGCACTTTGCCTTTGGGTTCTTTCAACAAGAAGGAACTAAATAATTCATGATACACTCACACAGATTTGGACAAAGAAATAAAAGACGGATGTTTTGCGAGTCAGGTATAATATGTTATTCTGCTACAGGAACGTTTCGATTACTAGATCGTTATTGTCAGGCCTTTGAGAGTCTTTTGTTTGTATCACATTAGACTGGATGCATAGAACACTACTTTTGAAACAAGGTGCAGTCAGACAGCATGGCACTCGGGTCAGAAGCTCCTGGGAGTAGTATCGAAACGTCGCAGTAGCATAATAAAATATTAAACATGACTCAAAACACCCATTTTTATTTCAAGAACAAAGTAGAAAAACAGACATTTTGATAGAAGTGCAAAAATTGAATTCGAGGTGAACAAATAAAAATTGCATTCTCATTACTATGAAAGCATTTTTAATTAGAAAACAAACCTCTTATCTCTAATAATCACAAATTCTTTCAAAATATAAAGAATTTTCTGGAATATTACTTTAAACCATACGAGCTCAGGTAAGAAACTGCATAACTTATCTTCAAAGTTAAATATCAAGCTTACAAGAGTTCTTTGGCTTACTTAATTGACCCATCACTCCTTGGTCATGCAGTGTAAGGAACTGATTTTACGTACAGGATAAAAGAAACAAAACAGAGTTTAAGGACTTTACATTTCTGAAATTCAAAAAAGTAACAAAATCATATATTGACTTTGTATATTCGTTGTATTTCCACAGTCCTTGTTTTCCCATAAAATTGATTCCTAGTCAATCAGGAAAATATGGGCTAAAATTCATTGCAGTCAATGAGGCTAAAACATTCTATTATCTTTATTGGAACAATATTGTAGAGAACAACCTACAGGCGCATATAAAGTTTCTAATAAGCCATACGATGTAGTCCATATATTGCTTACTTATCTAAAAAAAAAAAATTAGAAATTCAATGTTTAATAATTGGTAAACATCCTATGAAAAGGTTTGTAACTTGTTAGATCATCAAATTAACACTTTAAAAACTTTGTGAAAAAACAGAAGTTAAATTCCTCCACATTTTTTAACAACAAAGAACAACCCGTAAATGCAACAATTTCTGGATTTAAATATAATTTATGTTGTCCTATGTTGCTCAATAAAAATAAGGCCGTTATTTTGCTTAAGTGTATGCACAATTCACATTTCATTGGTAATTTGATGAAACATATGATACTGGATTATAATATCACATATGGAGTTGATACTGCAACCAGTTGGAAGCAAAAATTCTGTCTCAAGGAACGTGGACATGTTTTCATTTTTTACATTGCTTAATATAAGGGGTATACATTTTTGTTATAAATACTTACAACTGCCACATGGAAAACAAAATGCTAAAAAGATGATTCATTAAGAAATTATGTTATGCCCTAATAGAAAAGAATTTCATTGAATGTCATTACCAATAGATATTTGTTATACCTGAAAAAATACCAGAATACAAATGAATATTAACTACAGGAAAAAAACAATGTGTTAGGGAAGAGCAGTGTGTTTTGTGTGGACAAAAAGGAAATCGAGATGTTACAATGAAATAGGGTCTCTGTGATAATTTTGTATAAAAAAAAGCATTCAAAGGAAATAATAAAATGAGCTTCTTACTTGATTTTAGTCAGTAAATATGTTATTTTATTACTTTTTTTATTATGTAAACAATAGAAATGTATTTAATAAATTTGTTTTTTTTTTATTAGGTGCCATGTAAATATTTGAAAGAATATGGTTGTTAACAAAGTCACCCATATATTCATTTAGGCACACCTTTGTTGGGTTAAGAAATTATAAGTCAACATCAAACTTTACTTATTTAACAATTCACATTTTTCCTAGTAAAAGTTAAATTTTTACATTTCTTAAACAATTATATATAATCCTACATTTGCTATTACATTATAATTGCTTTAATTTTTTTATAAAAAAAAGATGAAACACAAAATTTTATTCCTTTTAGCAATTTTATCTTTGTTACATTGATATATTAAGTTAAAAAAGCATTACACAAAAACTTTCACTTACAATAAGTGAGAGAAACTACACCTATCACTGCGAGTTGTTTTAGCAACGGACAATTTCAGTTATTAAAATTCAGTTTCTACCTTTCTGAAATTTGTCAATTTATAGTATATTTATTTTAAATAATAATGGTTAGAAATGACAACTATATAAAATCCTTTATTTTGTAACACATAACATTTCTTTCACCAAAATTTATTTCTGAAAATATCAATTTTATTATAAGCCCGGCTAAAAGGTCATTGACAAAATTTAAGTCACATAAACCTGCATTGTTTATTAATAATTTCTCAAGTAAAAACCTGTTAATTATTATATTCAATAAATAGTGCAACAATTATTATTCTCTCAAGTGAGCCTTGTCAGTGACTTATAGCATTAAAGAATACGTGGTTGCTGAAAAATATCAGCAAGTAGTGGGTTTTTGTCAAGTGATATCAATGCGTATAAATTTTAAAAAAACCCAAAGATGTAGGGAAAGTCAATCCAGTGACTTTAACGAATCGGTGATTTTAATGATAGCGCCAGGCTGGGATCAGTGACTTTTATTGGTGACATTATTAGGAGGTTACTGCAACACATACATTAGGGTAACAAATTATTTAATCTTATATGAAACTACAAAAAAAAAAACAGTTTATTTACAACATAAGGTGTAATTACAAAATACAGTTTATTTACAGTATTGGATGTTTGTATTAACAAAAAGGATTTTTCTGACCTAATCAAGACCTAACCGAGATCTTCTGTCATTTAAAATATTACCTTCTTTAGAGCATAGTCGCTCGCAAGGTAAAACAAAAGTACTAACTTAGGCTTACAAAAGTGTGTAGTCTACCTATAACAATCATCTCAGTTAATTTAATTTTATTATATCACAAACAATTTTGCACGTTTTCAATTATTTCAAAACAAATTAATAGTTTATCATTTAAATCTAACATAACCTACTATAATAGCCTACGTTATAACAGAAGATTATCATAATTCGGTATTGAATTATGCATAATAAATTAATTATTTATTTATCTTTAAATATGATGGGAGAGGTAAAAGTTTTGTTGTTGGTTGCAGCTTCACTAAGGAGTGTTTTCACTCCATGTGTTTCTTCAAATTACTGTTAGTTGTTTTATACAATAATTTTACCTAACAAATACCACATTTTGCAAATTCACCATCAACAGGGGTGAAGTCATTCCACACCACATTTTTTTTCGGAATGCTCATTTCATTTAAAAATAAACACATACGGAATTAAGAACAAACTATATCATCTACGGCACACTACACTCTCACTGTCCTGAAATCTGACACAAATCGCTTAGTCACACTCGATGTGAGTGGAACCAGTGACAGCGACAAATTAACCAATGAAAGCCTTGGTAAAATATCAGTAACTATACATTCATTAACCACGACATCTTGCCAAATCACAGAGAAAACCCCCTCCCCCTTCATTCAGTGGCACTGCACTATGATCGGCGCTGTGAGCCGAGCTGTTAGAGTAGATCCAGTAACAGCGACAAATAAACAAATGACTTAACAAAATATCAGTAACTTTCCAGCCAATGACAACGAAGTTTTGCCTCCGATTGATCCATTGTCACCGAAACTGGCATTTTTCATATTTTGTCACTGGTACCACCAGCGACAAATGAATATCAGTGACAAAGTCACTGGGACAGAAACATCGACCATCCGTATAAAGATTTACTAAACAAAAACTGCAAAGGTAGGTAATTTTTGGGAAGATAACAAAAAATTCGAGTAAATTTTTTGGGCCCAGATTTTCTGGAAAATATGTCAAAGATAGAAATCACATAATTTGGGTATAAGTAACTAAAGTACAAAAATAACTGACAACGTTTAACCATTCAGTATTGACATCTAATCCAAACTCCATTCAACATATTTTATTGATACAAATTTTAATTTCATTGTGTAAAATGCCACAAAAGTACAAAATATTAATAATACTATAACAATATCACTAAAAAATTACAACTAACAAAAACACATAAGTAATTATTCAACAATCAAAAAAATATTGTTAATGACTTGAGTATGAAGTATACAAATAATGATTCAGTATATTTAAGAAAAAATAATTTTCTCTTTTATAACAAATGTCTAAGGGAAGAAAATACTAAAGTTTTTATTTTCGTCAATAAAGTGATATTTATATTAAATAACAATTTTGATAAAAACTATAACAATAGAAGTGATTTCTTTTAATTCAAATAATTTTTATTTGATTTGAATCAATATTAGTTTACTATGCTACTTGGTTTTTATTATAAGTAAAATGGTATTTAATACTTTCAACAATTTAAAAAAAATTGTTTTCTAACAATATTCAGAGTCAACTTTGCAGTAATTTATAATGCCAATTTAGCAGCTGAAATATTTCCTGAAGGGATTTGATTTGAAACTAAAATTTTTAAAATTATCTTTCTATTCATGGGAATGAATTTTCCAGGAAAGTTATTTTACAAATTTAAGTGATTAATTATTGATAAAGTGATTACATTGTGGTTTTTGGTCATATAGTTATAAACATTTCTTTATCTGTTGTGCGGTAAACATTTACTTTCTAAAGAAACTTCAAAGTATATATTGAAATTTTACAAAATTGAAAATATATGTCATTAGAAAATTATTTTGTAATTAGATTAGGTGGTGGTAAAATTGAATATCTTGTAAATTACTTAGTGCAGACTCAACAGTATGTATAGTAATAAAAATAATATTAAATCTATACACAAAATTAGTAATTTGATAAATAAAAAACTACTCAAAAATAGAAGGAATAAAAGAGAAAATGCTGTAAAAAATGTTCTGAAGAAGTGAAAAGATATAAATTGTATAAGCACTGTCATTGAATTTATGTTATAGTAGCCATGGTGAATGTGTTGAATGATTTTCAATCGCTGTAAATAAAATTTACACATTTTTAATCATTTTATTTCTTTTAATTGACTTTATTGAACACCTTTTCTTAGTTTTATTTGTATTTAATCACTTCAAGATACATCTATGCTTTATAACTGACAACTTTCAGTCCCAAATTAGTCCATGATAATGAGATTATACTATAAATGGAATAGTTATATTTTTTGTAGCTTTGTACTTAAGGTGAGAGAAGTCATAGTGTCATTGACAATTGGCACTGATTGATGGATAGTTGTCTTGTATATGCAAGTTTTTATGTTAATTTTTGTTTATAAGTAAACAAAAATGTATGTAGCCTACTTATAAATTTGTTATTATAATAATGTAAGAAGGTCATGGAAGTTTATCTGTATATAAAATATCTATGAGATATTTAACTAATGGATGAATTACAAAAGTTAAATTTTAAAGTAGTTTAAAAATCCAAGTTGGACCTTGAATTTCAAATCAACATACAACTTACTGCAGAGCTGTGTGAATATGTATAATAATATTATTAACTAAATAAGTTTTCAAGTTGACTTAATTTTTAAAAATATATTTTTTAAACACTAAGGGAAACAAGAGTAAAACTAATTAAGTATAAGAAATATTATCTGTTTTAAACATTAATTTTTAGATGACTAGATGTTCTTGAGCAGTATCTTTTGTATTTGTGTAATTTTTCAAGTCAAACTTTTAAACATTAAAAATCAAATAAACCATAATTATGAACAAAATTCCTTGGGAATTTAATATGAAGCAACTATTAACTAAACGTACAAATTATTTTATGAAAAATTAAATTTTTAGAAACAAAAGACACTTTCAATTTATAAAAATTATTACACTTTAAAAATTCTTTTAAAGAATTTTGTATTAAAGCAAACAAAAACATAGATATATGAGATATACAAACAAAAGATATACAAGTATCTAATAATATTCTGATATTAAACTACTTAACTTAGTGAACTACTTACTAAAAGGAACGAATGTTTTGAAACGCGTCAGCAAGTAAGCAATTACGTATTCACTTAGTTAAGTAGTTTAAAATTAGTTTAATCAGTGAATTCAAGATGATTACATCAAGAAACTTTATTAATATTCAGTGTCATAAGATTAGTTTTGTTCAAAATATGAGAATTAGACAACAAATTTTGTTTGGATACTGGTCAAACAATCATAAAAAGGATATTTTCTTAATAAATAGTAAAATATTTTACGGCAAAAACAAATTGATAAACTCTGCCTGTTTTACAGGTTTAAAACAATGGAAAAATATATACAATGAAGTAGAAGCCAAATAAAATTAACTATTATTTTATTTTAAAACAAGGGAATTTCAAAGTAATGATTTATATTACTTAAGCCTTTATACTAAGTATATAAATGCCTCTGGCCAAGAATTAATCAAGAGTTTCAAAGGATCTTTTAAAACTTTAAACTTGAATATGAGATGTTCTTCTCTGTCCATAAATGCATTCTTCACAATAAACTTACCTCATTAGCAATGAAAATATTGACCTAATGAGGTTACAAGTTTGCTCTCAAATCTTTCTGCTCCTTCTAAATTTACAACACATACTTTGATCTGAATTATAATATTGAATAGATTTAACAGATTAAAAAAAATTTTGTTTCTGGATTTTGTAGTCTATTACGTTTTATGAAACTTAATTAATATCTTTACATTAATATGTAAAATTTTTTAATTTTAAAGTCCATTACGTTCGGTGAATCTTATTATCACTTAAACAATAGTTTATGACTATCCGAACTTTGGATTTAGTAGATTTGTTAAAACTTACTGAGACAGAACGTTTTCGATCGCTATGTGCCGATCTTCATCAGTGTCTTCAATGTAAAATTTTGTTTTTCTTACCATTTTATTATTTGGGTTTAGAACTCATAAATTTTACTTCTTTTATTTACATATAACTTTTTAATATGTAAATTCAACATGATGTATCTTGTATAACCCCTCAGTAATAACCAGAATTGTTGAGTGGGTCAGAATCATCAACATGGAAGAAGCCACCTTCCTCTCTCAAACCTGTTTTAATGTCTTTATCTGTACAAGTTATTATTCCATGATCTCATCTCCTATGAGTTGTCTCCTTCAAACTCATTAACACAACAGTAAATTCACAATTTAAATCAAAACAAGTAACTCTCCATGGTATTATTTCTCAATCTTGCTGATTCAGTGAATGTGAATATTTGCCAGATGATTCGGAGACCGTCATCTTTATTGACCATGAATAGCTGCACTCACCCAGATCATTCGTCATAGCAGCAGAGAGGTTTTCTTACTGTACTCATTTTCTAGAAATCAAGCCTTAAACTACACCCAAGAACTTCAAAACACACATCGTATGCTTTCATTACAAGATGGCTTCAGGTACATTCACTTTACTGCATCATCATTCACATTTTTTTTCCTTTCACATACATCAACAAATAAATAAAGGATGAATTACGAATATCATAAACTATGCAAAACAAAACCGTTAATTCAAGAGTTTAATGTAGATACACAGAATATTAATAATTAATCACTTAAACAATAGTTTATGACTATCCGAACTTTAAATTTTGTAAATTGTTTAAAAATTACTGTGACAGAACGTTCTCGATCATTATGTGGTGATCTTCATCAGTGTCTTCTGCTTGGAGATGTCAGGCTTTTAATGAAAACAAAGTACAAACATATTAAACAAACAAACACAATACAAATCACACATACTCTTTGATACTGTCGAAAACCTGCCTTTAAAACCGTCACCGCTTGATCTGACATCTCCAAGCAGAAGACACTGATGAAGATCGCCACATAACGATCGAAAACGTTCTGTCACAGTAATTTTTAACCAATTTACAAAATTTAAAATTCAAATAGTCATAAACTATTGTTTAAGTGATTATTAAGATTCACCGAACGTAATGGACTACAAAATTCAAGATATTAATAATGTCATCTGACTAACACTGGTAAAAATGACAATATGAGGTAAGACTGTGGACAATGTATATGTGTTTAGCCTAATTTATTAAGACATATTTCAAGTGAGGGTATTTACAGACAGTAGTTAAATGCTACATAATGTTAAACAACAATTAAATGCAAAAGATGACTTTATTAATCAAGTACTTTATTAGTGACTATTACTAGTCCAACTGTTACCTACTCGCCTACAAAATATTATGCTCTTCTCTGCTTTGGTAAAATATTTACAACTTTACAATCAAAATACAGCTGACTTTGATTAAGTTTCAATTTATTGTTTGGCAAAATACATCAAGTGATATTATTACTATCTACAATTAAGACCATTGTATTAGTTTGCAATAAGTTTTTTTATCTCTTATTTACTGAATATTTGTAAACTGAATTTACTGATCACATTTACCGGTCACCTAAACTACTCTTGTCTAAGGAGCTGACATATGATTTTTTTTATTTACACACACATAAATCTCCATAGCCAAGAACCTATGACAAAAATATATCACAAGTAGTGCCTTAGAAACTGACACAAAGAACTGGCTAATGCACTGACAGCTAGAATCACACGAACATAGCTCAGTTGTCAGAATTCCGCATTAGTCTTCCTATCTCACACAAGGAGTTAATGTGTTAAGAAACTGTCCTAAACTGGTCCTTTGGTGAGCCTTCCCTTTCTAACCTTGAACCAGAGTTAAATGTTTAGATAGATGGTCATAATGTTGCACTTTATGATTTTTCTTTTTTATTTATAATTAACGAGATAGTTGATATGACAATTTAACCTTTATGCTTATCAGTTTATAAGAACCAAAATTTTAAAACAATCTTAATTTCATGACTGGGAACCCAAAGATAAAGCTACAGTTTATTTTTTGTATAACAAATGCAGTAGTAGGTCTGTGTACCTCGTCTTGCTTTAAAATTAACTATATTTTCAACAACATTTTTAATCACGTTAAACTTTAAATAGTACAAATATAGCTCCTTGTGTGCTTCTATGTAAAATACATAAACTTTTCTTCAATACATTTTCCAACCATTGTTATAACTATTACAATGGTTATACCTAATAATGTTATAACTTCAGAATGTGTTTCAAATATATTCTTGAAAACATAAATAAATGAAACCTCTCAACCACAAATAACTTTCATTTATTTAAAACCTTATGTACATTTCGATTGCATAGCAATCATTCTCAGAGGTAATTTACAATGAAAATACCTCTAAAAGGTATTTTCATTGTAAATTACCTCTGAGGATGATTGCTATGCAATCAAAATATACATAAGGTTTTAAATAAAAGAAGAAAGTTATTTGTGGTTGAGAGGTTTCATTTATTTATGTTAAACATTACGCCATAGTTGTTTTATACAGTTATATTCTTGAAAAGTTTAAATTAATTTTTTTTTTTAATTATTAAAAAAAATATTTCAAAATAAAATACATTTTCATACTTTAAAAGTAGGTATGTGTGAGAGTGTGTGTGTGTGTGTGTGTGTGTGTGAGAGACAGAGAGAGAGAAACATATGAGTTAAAATTATAACTGTAAAATTGTTGACTTTTTAACAAAATACTTATACGCTGAAGAAGTGTAATTAACATTTTTTTAAAAACTCAATAATGTACAAAACACAACACAATTTAATATTACAAAAAAATTGAATACTGTCCTTTTCCTTAACACCTTTATTGTATAATCTAATGACTTATAGAAAAGACATTAAATTATACAATACAGGACATCAAATATCCTTATAACAACAAAATAATAACAAAAATAATTACTACTAAATATCACTTTATATTTTTAAATTAAAAATATCTTTAATTTATATTTATGAAATTTACATACTTGTATATTAACTCAAGTTCTAATAAGTTAATATAATTAAGAATATGTTCATAGCTTAGAAGAGGAAAAGAGTTATTTTATGAAATTATATTTTATAAATAATAATACTTGTATAACCTAATCCATAATATGGAAAAAATATGCACGCCACATATAGATCAATGAAAAAAGTACTTATGCGCTTACAGAAGTTCACATTTAAAAAATGTAAAATTAAAATATATCTAATAAGAATTCAGTAAGATAGCTATATTTTTTGGCTTCACTGTCATTTTTCACATTACAAATTCATAATAGATCTGTAAATGTATTATAAAGATATTATGGGGAATATATTTTTCTAACGACTATAAAAAAATTAGTAGCATTTCATTATATTCATAAGTGTAAGTAATCCCTTTAATTTCCTTAGAATCTAAGCCCCTTGAGATAGTGTGTCATAAAACAGAACTATGCTCCTTCTGGATTAGATAAAATTATGAAATCTTGACACATTACAAACCCTAACTAAACTATCTGATTCACGGTCAGACTGTAATATTCATTATGTTTACCTGCACCTGGTAATCCTTCTACTGTTATCACACTTGTGGATCTGATAATCACAAGTTAAAAGCATCAATTTGAACAGTGTGGTATATGCATTCAATAGATAAATAAGTAATAAGTTATTTTTTTCTATTGAAGCTATATTACAAAATTCCCAATCACAATCTGTCCTTACAACAGTAAAAAAAACTACTTAGAATTTTAAGTCACATTTAACATACCTTCAAGAGAGGATAAGTAACTTCTAAAACGTATTTATAGTTAGGGAATAAAATAACCTAATTTATTCAAACGTTTTCTATTAAAAAGTTACATTTCCCAAGGTTATTTTTCAATGAATATATGAGGCGTATTTTTTAAGTAAATACCGTTTTGCCACACTGCGGCCACAGCGCTGCGGTCGGCGTTTTACGCATTAGCACTGGGTACCTACATCTGTTGTCTACGCACTGACACCATTACAGTCTGATTCTTCCTTGTTTACGCAGTGTACTGAGTGTTTAAGATGCCTCCGATAATTGTGAGTCCCGCCAACTATGCAGTACGAGCTGTTATAAGATTTTTTAGTGCAAAAGGCCTAAAAGCTACCGAAATTCATCGTGAGTGATGGAATGGTAAGAAAGTGGGGGAGATCATTTAAAGATTGCCGCACAAATGTGGACGATGAATAACGTCCTTCAGTCGTTAATGAAAATTTGGTGCAGAAAGTGGACAATACTGTTAGACAAAACAGACGCTTCACGATTTCCTCCTTGTGGAATGACTTTCCTGATGTTTCTCGTAGTGCTTTGTATGGCATTGTGACCGAGCACTTGAATTACCGAAAATTGTGCGCACATTGGGTACCGAAAATGTTGACGGATGTGCACAAAATCAAACGTTTAGGCAGTGCATTGACTTTCCTTGAGCGGTAGCACAACGACGGCGATGATTTCTCAAGCCAAATTGTTACGGGCGATGAAACATGGGTGGCCTACGTCACACCAGAATCAAAGCAACAGTCCATGGAATGGCGGCATTCAAATTCACCCAGAGAAGTGAAGTTTAAGCAAACAATTTCTACTCGGAAAATCATGTGCAAAGTTTTTTGGGACAGAAAAGGAGTATTCCTTGTGGAATTTCTGTCTCGTAATGAGACAATCAATGCAGCAGGTTACTGTAAGACATTGCACAATCTATGCCGTTCAATTCAGAACAAAAGATGTGGCAAATTGAGCGAGGGCATCGTTTTACTGCAAGACAATGCCCGTCCTCATGTGGCGAATCAGACCAAAGATCTCATTACTTCTTTTCGATGGGAAACTCTAGATCTGCGGTTCCCAAACTGTGGTACTCGTACCCCTTGGTGGTACGCGAGACGTTGCCAGGGGGTACGTGAGCAGCCACGCCAGTTTGCCATATGTGCCGGCTGATACAAGGATATGTGCCGGCTGATGGAGAAGTTTCGGGTTGCGGGAAAAGAGGAGGAAGTTTTATTTTGCGCGCCGAGTGGCTACATCACTGACGCTCTCCACTTTCTCTGTCAGTTTGTCTACCGTCTTTCAATCTGCACAGTGTGTTTTTTTAAGCGTGTGTCATACAGTCACATTATTTTATTAATTATTTCATAGGGCAGTGTTTGTTATATCAATATGGATAAGTGGTTAAGCCAGTCTTCAAACGTTAAGAAGAAGCAAAGAGTTTCATCGTTACTTGAAGAAGGTAATTTTACTCCTGTACCTAGTATCATCAAAAGAGCAAAGTTCTTCTGTGTGTTCTGCGACGCCATTAGTTCAACAAATGTGCATACAATCAAAAAGGCGTAAATATGATATCAGCTACTTGTCTTATGGATTTACTTGTAATGAGGTCCATGACAATGAAGTTAGGTCACAATGCGTCATTTGTTTGGAAACACTTTCTCACCATTCAATGAAACCATCTCTTTTAAAGCGTCATTTCCTAACAAAACATGAAAGTTACAAAGATAAACCATTGGAAGTGACATGGCTGCTAATGTAAAGGAATCATTACTCATGAAAATAAAAAAAAGCAAATATTTTGCTATTCAAATTGACGAAACAACTGACATAACTAACATGGCTCAGCTAATTTGTTATGTTAGGTACGAAGATGGAAATACGGTCGGGGGGAGAAGACATATTATTTTGCCAAAACTTGCCTTAACACACACATTCAGACGAAATATTTGGAAAATTAGACAGATTTATCCGAGAAACGGAGCTGAACTGGGAAAAATGTGTAGGAATTTACACAGATGGGGCAAATGCAATGGCTGGAGTTCATAAGGGAGTTGTTACTCAAGTGCAGCAAGTAAGCCCAAAGGCTAAGTTTATTCATTGTAGTCTTCACCGAGAAGCCTTGGTTACAAAGAGATGTCCAGCGGAGCTGAAAACTGTATTGAATGAAGCAGTAAAGACTGTAAATTTCATCAAAGCCAGAGCACTGAACTCACGCCTTTTCCATAACTTATGTGATGAAATGGATAGTATTCACAAACAATTACTTCTGCACAAGGAAGTAAGTTGGTTGTCGAGAGGAAGAGTGATATCTCGAACTTTTGAACTTCGACATGAAATATTGATTTTTCTATCCGACACAGACTTTCAGTATCGTGACCGTTCTTCAGATGAATTATGGTTGAGCCGATTGGCTTATTTGGCAGACATATTCAGTATGTTAAATGATGTTAACAGGAAACTACAAGGAAGCTATAACACCCCATTCCGAGTTATGAACAAAATCAATAGTGTGAAACTGAAACTAAGATTTGCAGAAAGGGAAGCAAAGAAAAGTGTCATTGTTCCCATTTCTTGAATCTTTTATTAAAGAGAACGAACTTCTCCTGAATCAAACAATTTTGAATGACATATCAGATCATTGTAGCTCCCTCCAAGCTAGCTTTACAAAATACTTTTAAGAAGATCTGAATTCATACTCGTGGATTAAAAACCCTTTTGCTGACATTGAAAAAATTGTTCCAAACAGCTTTTCTCTGAAACTCAAAGAGGAACTTTTTGAGTTAAACTGCGATTCGGATCTGAAAGTATTTAACAAAACCACTCTTATTGATTTTTGGATCCAACGACGCTCAGAGTATGGGGAAATTGCAGACAAAGCAGTTGAGTTTCTACTACCGTTGTGAACTTCCTATCTATGTAAGGCGGGATTCTCACATCTGCTGTACATCAAAAATAAATACAGGAACCGAATGCAAACAGTGGAATGTGATGTTAAGCCCAATTATACCAGACATCAGCAGTTTAAGCCGTTCCATTCAAGCTCATCCCTCACATTGAATAACTGATGATAACTGTACCAGAACATTTTCATTGTGTGACATCCACAATTCTGAATTTTGTATTTTGTAATTTGATTATAAGTAAATATTTGTATTAATACAGTTTCTTGCATTTTATTATTCCAGCGTAACAAGTTTTAATACAGATAACTAAAAACAAAATATATAAAATGGTATTTTTATACATTACAGATCTTTTACTCTAATTGCATTTTATCTTTGAAATTCAGATTTTATAACATAGGAGTGATGATAATTGCATATAAAAACTTGAAAAATAAAAAAAGGCAAACTAATGATGCATGTACAATTTAAAATATATATATATGTTATGGGTCATGGGGTCATAATACATAGTACAAACTAAGGGGTACGTCACCAAAAAAGTTTGGGAACTGCTGCTCTATATCATCCTCCCTACAGCCCTGATCTGGCGCCCAGTGATTACCATCTGTCAGCGTCTTCCAGATGATGACTAAGTCAAAACAGTGGTGATGCAGTGGTTAACAAGTCAGGCGGCAGACTTCTATGAGGAGGATATTCAAAAACTGGTACAACGTTATGACAAGTGCCTCAATATTGCCGGAAATTATGTAGAAATGTAGATTAAGGTACAGGCTTTCATGTAAACATAAAATTATTGAGATACCTTAGCACGTCTTTTTTAAATTTCAAAATGGTACTTACTTAAAAAACACCCCTTGTACTATTTTCTAGATGCGTGGCCTATCTTTTACACTAAAAAGGGTAAATGGGCAAAAAAAAATATTATTCAACTGAGTTTAATCCGTATTAGTTAATATAACATTTAGATAAATGATTAAAAACAAAATTATCTACTGACACTAGAAATATTAGTTAATGCAGTTTTACCAGTCATTATCGAAATTTATGTCATAGCCTAAATATTCTTGAAGATTATAGTTAAACATTTTAAAATCATTATAATATACACTGTACAAGTGATTTAGAGTGCCATATGGGAGTTGTCGAAGATATTTGCTGAGATATGATGATGTACTCACTGACTTCTGTACTCTGGGAAAACTAATATTTGATAATCCAATATGACTTAAAAGAAAATCTGAATCACTGTATAATGATTCATATTTTCCAATGAAATCATATTTAAGTAAGCAAGGCTGACATAAATTAAAAATAGGCTTCCAATGTTCGTTAAATATTGTGTTCTCTGATATAACGAAGTCAACAAATTCTTTAAATGTAACATCATCACCTGTGAATAAAGACTTGCTAGATGCATTTACTCTAAAATTTTTTATGATTAGACGTCCAAACCTTGATTGAAAATATTTTGAGCTATTATAATGCTGTTCAAATTTGTTTTTATAAGCTGATAGTAATCTTTCAAATGGGTGGCGGACAAACAGAAACTTTGTATGAGATTTTAAAATATGTTTAATTTCAGGCCTTGTGAAATTAATTAATGAGGGCATTATATGTTGCCGATGGACAACATCAGAAGGAATAGAAAGTATATTTTCTGCGTCTACCATTCCCAGAAGTAGCATCATTATACGCTTCCAATTAGTACATGCCACCTGAAAGCAACATAAAGTTATTTTAGCATATTAAAATTATACAGTAAATTAAAGTACATTTGTGCCTATGTAGTCTAACACTTTACCAATCAGACACAACAAAAGTGGTTCAGTAATTTATACTGTCATCCATGTAAGCTTTTAATGTTTTGATATGCACGAAAAATTGATGTAAAAACCTTGTTAGCAAATTTCTGTTAATTGAACAAATAGTCAGACTAACATATCTGTTACACTTTTGGTAACAACTTGGCAGAAAAACCACTACTTACTGATATATTGGTTTGGCATGAAGGCTTGATCCACAAACTCAACATGTTTCTGCCAGCCCAGTTTGTGAATCTACTGAAATCGTACATATCGAACAGACTGTTTCGAGTAAACCACGAATCTACGTATTCTGACTTCAAGGAAATACAAGCTGGAGTCCCACAAGGCAGCGTATTGGGACCAATCCTGTACTTGCTGTACACCAGTGATCTTCCGCAAACAGCCAACGTCATCACGGCCACTTTCGCAGACGACACAGCAAACGCAGCGACAGCGAAAACCGTTCAAGAATCGACAACACGCTTACAAAGATCAAACGATTCAGTTGAGGCTTGGACCAAGAAATGGCGCATCAAACTCAACGACCAGAAGGCAGTCCATGTGAACTTTACAAACAAGAGGATCCCAAACCCTCAGAGGCTCGAAATGAATGGAAGTGTTATCCCATATCATGATTCAGCTAAATATCTCGGCATGAATCTTGATGCAAAAGCCAAATGGGTCGAGCATGTCAAAATAAAACTCACAGAACTCCAGACTCGCTACAGGCAAATGTATTGGCTACTCGGTCGAAATTCACCGGTATCAATATACAACAAGCTATTGGTATATAACCAAATCCTCAAATCGGTTTGGACGTATGGTATACAGCTTTGGGGCTGTGCCAGCAAATGTCACATACAAGGGATACAATGCTTCCAGAACAAAGTACTAAGAAACATCGCCAACGCTCCTTGGTATGTGCGTAACAGTGACTTGCATTGCGATCTTGGTATACCCATGGTCGAGGAAATCATAAAACAGAACGCCATCAAACACGTAAATCGGCTCACTCAACACGAAAATCCTGAGGCACTGAGACTTCTCGACAACAACCACTTGACAAGACGACTCAAAAGGACAAAACCATTTGAACTCGTTGAACGACAAGAGTGACAACAATACTCTTCCTCACGCCGGTTGGCTTCCAACATCAAACAAGATACAATAGAAATCAATGGATTCTTTGTAATAAAAGCTAAAATCTAATTATCAAATGTAAATTAATGGTTGGTCAGAAATGACCAGTTTTAATAAAAAACTTACTGATATTTTCAGCAGACGCGTTTCACACTAATGTGGACACAGAAATTATGGACCCCTGAGTTTAAGCTTTAACTACAAGCGAACTAATCGTGCTAGAATAAAACTATTCACACCATTAGCTTGTTTCATTCTGGTTTTACGTATATAACCATAATAATTATAGCCTGATTTTTGTTAAACTTAGCTCAAGATATAAAGAAAAAGTACGGTTTTATCACTCTTTTTTTTATTGAAGTTTAAATTTAAAGCATATCTGCAATAAAACCACCTGTCCAATCTTTGTAAAATTATTACACCTTTATTATATGACTCATTACTAACCTAAAAATGGAATTTTAAAACTTTATCTCATTTATTAGATTTAGTACAACAACTTAATCTCATGGTCTGTTTAAAGTCAGATTGAACCAATCATCATAAATTTAGAACTCAGATTCAGAAAATGATCTAGAGGAAAATTATTCGTTATGATTGATCAATTTTTGTGTTGCGAAGGTTATAATCTTTTTTTTATTTTCGAATTAAAGTTTTGTAAACTGTTAAAAATTTGTAATAAAATAAAAATCGATTTTTTTAAAATCTGTAAATGTTTAATAGTAATTTTATTTGAAAAATATATTTCTTAAATACCCTTATTTATAATGAGTGTACATTAAGCTAACATCCCTTCAAAAAATTTTTCCCTAGGATAAAATAACCTCAAGGATTAAATATGAACAAATAGGTTTATTAACCTGCATAAACCTACAAATTGATCTCTACATGAAATCCATTGATTTATTCAATGGCAGATTTGGGAAGTTGTTAGTTTCACTTGTTTGAAATTTTTACCATGGTGGATGACTTCTAGGTAGATTTTGAAGAAAACCAGCCAAGGCTAGGTGTGCTTACCAAAGATAGGTTTGGCCACAGCAGCGTGTAACTAAATAAATCGCATGCATATGGTAAAAAATCCATGCAACTAAAATAGTTGCACAACAGATATAAGGTTAACTTTTACACTATTGGAAAAAAATAAATTTATTATTAGCTAGTTTTAACCATGGGCTAACTAAATTACTAAAGTGAGATTTATTATAGTCTCACTTGGAAACACCGAGTTAGATTTACTTTGTGAGTAAATTACATAGAAAACCTTTATACACACTACGAATAAAACAGTTATTGTGTTTTTCTCCTGGCTAAAAAAAAACAAATTATGGCTAACACAAAAAACTGTGTTTTTAGCCTCAAACTTTGTAGCCATATAGGTATGAATTTTTCTATTTCTTGCATTGAAAAAAATGAAAATGAAAAAAAATCACACCTATGGTTACCTTTGCAACTGAAAATATAGAAACACTGAAAAAATAACTAACAATTACCTTAGGTACATAACAGTACAGAAGTTTATGCTTTGAATCTACAAGGATATGTTCCAGAAGATCTTTTTGACTCATAACTGCTTCTATGTCATACACATTTTTGTCAAAAGTATATTCATTGTTAAGGATTTTACACATTTTAATTAGATGCTCTTGCCTTTTAATGTATTCCAACTCCTCTGACAGCCAGCTGACAGAATATTCCCTATCTGAAAAACGTAAACATTTTTGTGTAAACAAATCACTTATGGTTTTTATACAGTGATCCCTAATTTTTTGCGGGGTTTACATTTCACACAAAAAATGTCAACATTAACTACAACTATACTGTACACTTATAATACAGTAAGGTATATTTACATATTTTTTATTGCTTACTTACATTTTTCTTCAATCTGAAAACACAAAAATTCTATTACATATGCTCACACTCACAGACACACATATTCTTCATTGTTAAACACTATCCACTAAATTTTTAAATACTTAATTTTAGACAAATATTTTTCTAACGCTCTTAATTTGATTTTTTTTCAAAACGTGTTATTTTTTCTAACACTCCTTATATTTTCTTAATTTTTTTTACATAATGCACTGTTGACTCGTTAGCGCTAAAACGCTTTGTGACAGATGTTATGCTTTCACTACATTTTAATCAATTTAAAAGGTCAATTTTCTTAATCAACAGCATAATGGTTTTTTTGCCTTTTCCTGTCCCTATCTGAGTTTGATGACATTATGGCTTGGATAAACAATTACAAGGTAAAGATAAAACTAAACAAAACAGATTCACTAAACAGCTGAATAAGTAGACACAACGTTTTGAAAACTAGCATACAGAACAAGCAGATATGACACCTGTTTGGTAACTGACGAGAAAAACTAAATCCGAGTTAGTTATGGCCGCTGGATATGATTATCAATGTTTGAATTTAAAAAACTACTAAAGCAGCAGTGCGTAAATAGTAATGATGCTAAACTAAAGTATGGAGCTGGATGCGACCGCCGGATTGTTCGTCAGTAACAATAACGCAACTTGTTATAAATAAAGAATAACTATCGTTTGTGTAGTAGGCCTAGTAGTGTATACTATAATGGATTTTTGGAGTATAATCAGATTTCTTTGTGATAAATGACGGCAGTACTGTACAAAATAAATAAGACAGAACACATTATCCTACACGATCTGTACAGAATTATGCTTTCTTTCTTGTCTTTTTATTCTATACAATACATATTAACAGGGAAATGCTGTAATTTTTCTGACTGTGAATAAGTGTAACTGTGAATACCGAACCCGCAAATAGTGAGGATCTACTGTATTTATAGATCATCTGAAACATATAACTCAATCCATGGTCTCAGTTTATTTGTAAACACTGAGTATACTTTATTTCAACAAAACAAATGTTTTTTTTTCACATTATGATGTAAAGTATTCAATATGGATGGCCAATAACACTAGTTAAGGAAGCAATGAAACCACAACATTGACAGTAACAATTTTAATTAATAGGATACTTTGCTAGTACTTGATAGCAATTTTAATTAATACTTGAGCTAAACTATGTAACTTTTAGTTCAAAGTTATTGTAACATGTTTAAATGTAACTGTAGTAAAATTTTGTAACTATGGTCTTCTACTTGTTATATTTTGTGTACACACTTCATGTCAGATTATTTATATATTGTAGATTTTTTTTAACATTAATTGAACCTAGCATAATTTTAAAAATGTATTGAATTGGATAAAAAAAAACTTTATAAAAAGCTTAAACACATAAAACTTCATCATAAAACACTTTGATTTTATTTACTCTTCCAAATTTATTTACTTTTTCATATGAGATTATCTGTAATCTTTCAGAAAAATATTGTTGATAAATTGTTCGATTCATAATGTTTTCTACTTTTTGTTGAACAAACTGCTGTAAAATCTCAAGAGCTTGGTGAACTTCGTGCTTAGATCGTTGTGGTACATATTTGTCATTTTTATTGTCATCAGTATCTTCTAGCCTTTAATGTTGTAGCAACTGCCTTACAAATGTTTGCTCTTGCTTACAAACTGCCAACTGCTTGCTCTTGAATTTCTTTAACAAGAAACCCACCTTTTCTAGAGTAATTTTTCAGGAACTTGATTCCAAGATTTTGGTACAAGAATAACATTGAGCGAAGAAGTTTTTTTTAGCCAATTCATTTGAGGTAAGGGTTTGAAACTCATCTATATTTTCTATTATTCTAGCATGCACCTAGCTACAAGATATCTGTATTTACTGAATTCCAGCATTAGCTATCATAGTGAAAGTCCCATGGGAGAAGTGCAAAATATCTTCTCAATCAGTCCTTATCAGGACTCTCGACATGTCTCTCCATTGGCGAGACAAGAGCATCCGAATCGACTGAAGATTTTACACTGGAACTTGAAAGGACAAAGCATCAGTTCAGTGCGGCAACATTTTAGTATTGACAAAAATCTCATTATGAGAAAGAGAGGATTCGGGATTTTCAGAAGACATGAAATTTGGTGCCCAACCAAGACTATAGCAAGATCATTAGTTTGCAACATGAAAAGGAAGGTTAAACAAAGCAATATGCACATATCGATGGGCACGACTTTTATAGAAAGGACAGGGAAGCAAAAAACGACTACACAAAACTTAACACGTAATCATAGGAGTATAGTCATTATGCACTGGAATGCTAGATCGCTAAGGAAGAAAACAGATGAGATTTAAAGAGTTTTGGAAGAAAGGGACGTAAAGATAGCCTGAATACAGGAGGCATCATTGCTACATAATGAGACCTACAACCCAAGATTCACTGGTAATAAATTGTACCACTCATCTAGGGAAAACCGTCATGGAGGAAGGTTGGTGATTCTTGTACATGGAACATTAAATGTTGAAAGTAAGATAACAACAGAAATAGAAGTGGCAAGATTAGGAATCACAGTCAGTATTAACGAAGCTTTCACGTTGTATAACGTTTATGTTCCTGGACAAGGCCTGAGGAAGAAGACTTACGGAATGCTCTTCTGTTGGATGAAAAAACTGTGGTCGATCTAAACAGCAAGCATCCTTGTGGTCTGCAGGTAATAACAATAGCAACGGAAAAACTATGCATGAATGGCTTCTAGAAAGCAACCAAATCCTCCTGAACTGTGAACTCGCTGCCACATTCCAGTCGGCATCAACAGATGCCCTTAGTACCCTAGACCTGTTAATTGTGACTCCCTCATTGTGGAACAAAGTAATAAAATGGGAAGTCAGGGAAGATCTTGGAAGTGACCATTTCCCTGTGTTCATTGAACTTGACATGGAAAACATTTGAATGATAAATCATACCATAGTGCATAGTTGCTATAAAATTAAGAAAGCAGATTGGAGCTTCTTCAGAGATGTAACGGCCAAATTTGCTACTGAAAATCAAAGTACACTGGATAAAATTGAATCATCTATCATTGCTGCAGCTAATAAAAGCATCCCTAAACAATCTGGTAAGGCCAAACGAAAATACATGAAGTGCTGGTAGAGTGACGAGTTACAAGAACTAAGAACACATAATAAGGCTCGTAAAAAATGGAAAAAGATCAGAACAGGAAACAGGAGTCATTACAGTAAATGTAATGCTATGCTAAGTAAGGCTATTACCCAGGTTAAACGAAGATAATGGAGATCTTTTGTAAATTTTATGAGTATTAACACACCATCTAGTACGATCTGGATAAGGTTTAGAGCAACAAATGGACAATCCTCAAAAAGTGTCAACGCAATTACTCTACTTAATGGCAACATTCTTTTCAGCAATAAGGAAAAAGCTATCGCATTTAATACATTCATCTCAGAAAAGTCAGGTCGTTGAGTTTCTTGGCCGAAACAATTGAACCTAGACGAACAATTTTTATCATGTCGAATGGAATATCTCTTCAGACTCACAGATCCTTGACGATTTTTTATCCTTTGAGGAGGCGCACAAAGTTTCAAACGCGAGTGGGCGCTTGCGGAGGTTTATTCTGCACAAAAAACCGTTTTAATTTAAATGGTATTTAAACGGTTTTCATAATTGTATTAGAGTGACTTTACAATTAAATAATATATATATATATATATATATATATATATATATATATATATATATATATATATATACATTGTAAACAATTTCAGAAATCAATATTGTACAATTTTGAATTTCTAAACATCATATTTCTAAAAATATTTTAAATTGTTAAAACGTGTAAGCAATGTACACTAAGTCATTGTTTTCATTACGGGAGAGGTGTTTGCAGGTTATTTTTCTCTAATAAAGTAAACGTCTAAACATAAAAATATTTAATCGTGATAGTACATATATAAATATGCATTTAATTATAATATTTAGTGAAAATAAGGAATGTTTTACTTCACATATATAACTCTACAAATTAGTGGATGAAAAAATTATTGCCTTTATAACACAATAGGTTCTGGAGTAAAATAAAACTAGCAGAAACTTACAGTCTTTGTTAAAAAGCAACTCATAATTGTCCATTTCTAAGCTCACTAGTCACCACTAGTGTAGCGTGAACATGACCTACTCTCATGAGAATTGTTTCTTTTTGCTGTAATCCATTGCCTTACTGGTTCAGTATACCATAGCATTTTTCGGTTTTTACTAAAAAATGTTTTTTTCTCATAGCTAAACTGCACTGTAACCGCTTCATTGTCAGGAACTGGCTTCTTTATCAGGTTCATCATCTGGCAGAAACTTGTTTTCATCAAAATTATCAAAAAGCTGTCTAACAAAATGTCCAATAGGCCATATTTCTTGAATTTCTTTTTTTGCGATACTACTCAGCATTTTACGAATTCTCTCTTCTTCAAATAGAACAACAGTAAAATATGAAACTTAGATTCTAAAAAGACACACAACACTAAAATAATAATGACAAATACAGAAATAATTTAACTCCACAAAATCTTTTGTAATGTAAATAGCCATTCATAAGATTACTTTGCATAAATAAGTTCACGAAAGGGCGCTTAGGGATGAAACCTCCGCAATTTGACCGCGAGTGACAAATATTAAATTTACACTTAAGCTACGAGGAAAAAATTAACAAAAATAGGTTGGGCCGTTTCCTAGAATGCAGATTGTGGAGTAACGAGCCGGAAATAAACTTCTGGCAACTGGAAAGATGTTTTCTTAACAAATAATTATACCTGTGGAGAAAAACTCCGCACGCACCGTCTCAAAGGTTAACTTGACAATGTTCACTTACTCTTTACTAAAACAAAAAACCATTTAGCCATTCAGTATCTCTTCCTGTAAACTGAGTTTTAACACCTTTTATAAACAATATATTTTGCACTTTATATCTTTAATTCCACAACCCTTATCTGCCACACTATGAAAAAACTGCATTCCCAAAATACTTCTTATTACTTTATACTTTATTTGATCAATCTCTTGAGTTTAACTTATCTTCGGAATATAGACTTGAGTATCTTTTCTGCCTCTCTTAACATTAAACTGTTTTCCTCTGTTGACACGTTCCAGCATAACTCCATTTCCAAAATTTAAATAGTACTGTTCACCCAAATATTGATTTCATTTTGATATACTGTTAGCCCTGCCCACACCACTTGCAGACCTCGCTTCCTATTGATTCATGCCTACCCCTGACCCCTGGTTAACTACTTTACACTTTTAAACTTTTGAAAATAACGCCAGACCTTGTATTTATTTGTTTGTTTATTATATTTTCTTTCTTTGATTTTAATTTATAAATTTTCTCAAATGTTTAACCTTCTTCCTTTATTAGCAAAATGTAAAATTTTCATTGTATATTTCATTCTTCCTGTGTATGGCCCTCTTTACTCAAATATGTAACATAATTCAAATAATTTTTCTTGTATTCAAACTACCTTATTTGATAGGGAAAATTTATACAGACACACACACCCACAAACATACATACTACAGTACTTCCTTAAAAACACTTCAATATTAATTTTAGGTTTACTAAATGTTATTAGTAGCAAACTGTATTACTATTAGTTAGTTATTGTATATTAGTAACATTTTTAAAAGAACGCTAGAAATTAAAATTAATCAAAAATCTGATAAACAGAAGCGTGTGTTAATTTTTTTTTTTTTTAACTAGCACTAAGAAAAAATTATTAACATATATGTCCAATATGTACATAAACAATTGTTATCAATTCGAAAGATGCACCCTTGCCAATACAAGCAATGATTCTCCCCTACATAATCCTCCTACGTCCCTACAACACAGTATTAGCTATAAAAAAAAAAATTTTCTATAAAGTAAACATTTTCTGAAGAAGTATATGGAATTTTATTTGCTCATCAAATAATATCGTGTTATAACAAAGTAAGTATATTTTAGTTATACTTGACCAAATACGATTTCTCTCTGACTGATTTTTTCATTTTCATGAACTTTCCTTAAAAAACACTTAAAATGTGAATTAAATAATTTCAAATGTCGGTACACATAAAAAGTGCTTACAATTCAAAAAAACTGGAACATAACTTGAATGTACCGACACAGGCAATATTATATTACATCGAAGTTCCTTAATAAAACAAAACATTCTAGTTGACTACATAGATACATTACAATATAGCCACAAAGTATCTACTGAAGGTAGATTTGGTTACAAAAAATTCACTGAATGTGACATTCAGTCTGATATGCAGTAATGACATAATGAACACAAACTGGTTTATACTGATGATGATACAAAAGGATGATACTAAAAATCCAAAAGTAGTTGAAGTATTTTCTCAACTGGAATAAATTTCAAAGTGATTTAATATCATGAATAACAAATTATATACTAATTATAATGTAATGAACTTGCCCATCTGATTAAAACAAAATTTCATTACATCTTGTGATCGTTATTGCATCTTCAAATACTGTAATATCTAATCTGATGGTGATAAAACATGTCTGCTTGATTTTCGTTTCCAATTGCAGTAAAAAATATCAGATGAAGGTTTCTTAGAGAAAATAATTTTTTAGCAATGAAGCCACACTGTAGCTAGAAAATAAGCCATCATAACATATAGATTTTGGGGTAGTGAAAATTCAGGCGCGTATTCAGCGACTTGCTTTAGGGGGGGGGGGGGCGATCGATGCATTATATATATATATATATATATATATATATATATATATATATATATATATATAATATACTGAGGCAAATTAGACTTTTTAATAAATAATTATTCCAGTTTTGATAACACTTATAGCTAGAGAATATTATTAATTTTATAATAAGCTATTATTATAAAAATTGTTTATTAATTAATATAAGTAGTTATTTTTCCAACACGAACAATTTCGGAGTCAACTGCAAATATTACGCTTGCAAAATTACGTGTTGAAAATCAAATGTTCGAGACTAAGCTTCACTATCGCTATTTGTAGTTAAAACATTTAGACATTTACGAGGGTAGGCCGAGGAAACGCGTCACATTTTCAAATTAAAATTGTATTTCTTATTTACAATAAAAGACGAATTAACTTAAGTAAATTAAGTTAACATTCAAGCGTATTTATAAGCATAGACTAGCATTTGATAAGTGATTCTATTTTTGTAATTATTCAAAGAGCATTACAATGTTACAAAATTATTATTATTATTATTATATTTATTACAGTTAGGATTTTATATTTGAGAATATATAATAACTTAATTCTCGAAAAAAGTCCTAATTCAATAATATATTCTCGATTTTTAACTGAAAGCTCTTGAAGGTTGGGGGGGGGGCGATCGCCTCCCCCCCCCCCTTGGATACGTGCCTGTATGTGGAGCACATTTGTGATTTTCTAACGGAAAATAGTTTTTATGTGATTTCTCATAAGACAGTAGAGTAGTTCTTTTTATGGAAACTACGGTGTCCTACATGATTTCCCTGACTATGTTAAAATTATGGTTTTACCTCAGTTACACAATAAACTTCATTTTCCACGATGGCTCCTTCCTATTACAGTAACGACGTTTGGCAGTACTTTAATAAACAATTGCTTCGACACTGGATAGGACTTGCATCTCAAGCAGATTAACATGTTATGATGAAGCTCACGTGACTTCTTTCTCTGGGATTGTATTGAAAGAAAAGGTGTCTGTCTTATTAATTTCACGTAATATTGATGAGTCAAGAGATTATATCATCAATCAAGTCTACTGAATGTGACATGTAGCGACCATTTTGGCAAGAGCTAGACATTCATGTTGATGTATGCTGAATAATCAGAGTAGCATATAGGTATTTAAATCAGTGGTCTTTTTTGAAATACTCGTTTTATTTTATTTAGCGAAATAGTTTTTTATAAATAACTTTTGTAACTCCTAAGATTATTGTAAAATATCTCGTATAGATACAGAGTAGTATTTTGTAACAAACCTATTTAATGTAGAAACTTTCACTTTATACAGAATTTCGAATAACTACATTATATTTGCCAATTAAAATTTTCCAGTAGTTCAATGATATTGCATTCAAACGATATTTTTTGTAACCAATCTATCCTGACTGGATACTTTGTAGAATATTGTAAAACAGTTATTTTATTGCAATGTAAAATTATGATGTTTAAGAGACTTCGAGTTTATAGAATCTTATGTTTGTAGATACTTTTAGGTTATCTTCCAGTTTTATTGAATTTTAAACACCATTTTTGTTTAGCAACACTTAAAATCGGGTGTTTTGTGTTTAGAATGTATTTATGAGTATTCCGTGTTGTTACTGTGTTTACCTAATTATATAGCAAATAAAAAGAAAGCCTTCAGTTAGGATAGGTTTGGGTGATACAAAAATAAATAATTGTAGTAACAAAATATAACGGGTTGACATTTTCAGAGTCGCCATTTACAGAGTTACTATTTTTTCTATAACCAAACCTATCTTAGTGGGATAATTTGTTGTTAGATTACAAATTTCCTATATATAATAATGAATAAAATATTGTAAAGTATTTTTTAATGAGAATTAGCATAAACTTTAGAGAACCATATGGGACATTTAAAAAAAAAATCAAAGTCAATCTAACCAAACTTGAGTATTACAAAAACTAAATGTTAAATATGCTCCATCTTTTGCAAACCATATAATTTTCTTTAGTAAATTTTACTGAAGTAATTTGTTAAGTATGCAATATATAATATTAAGTAATACATTAAAAATATTTACAGTCTGACTTTACAAGTTTCAATATATCCTAAACTATTAAAAGTAGCCCAAAAATGGTTCTACCTCATTAAATAGATCCAAATAATAAAAATACAGTTAAGGGTAAACCATTACTATTACCTATAACTTTATAAATTATTTCCAACAATATATTTCCTGCATCTATTTTCCAAAATATTATCAACTAACCACTCACTCACTTGGTTGCACATGCATGCACAGGTGCACACGCGCACACACACACACCCACATGAAAGTTTCCTGATGACAATGCAGTTTAAATATAACAATGTTATTTTGTTTTAACAAATCAGTACACAACCTGCACACATATATCTTCAAACTCATATTTCTCAAAATATTCAATGATGGAAAATGTATTGCTCAAAATTAATGTTATAGGTCATAATCTTGTTGCTGTTCATGACGAGCTGGTTGTTAATTACTTATTACAATTTTGCTATTACTTGCGACCAGACTTTTTGTTAACTAAAAGTTTGAAATTGTCAACTTACTCTTGGAAAAAACAATTTCGTCTTACGACTTCTTTAGCCTCGTATTTTTGCCGCTAGGAATGCTGCAGTTGTGCTTCCTCTGTACCATTTTTTTGAAAGTTAGAAGTGATGTGATCGAAGAGTATATGTGATCTGTGCCGTGTTTGTTCATTTAGGATGTCATTTTTATGAGTGTTGCTATGTCTATATATATCATACTGTTCTAGTGTGTTTAATTTATGGCCTTTGTTGCATGTGTGGAGGATGCTCATGTTATTTTCCATACTTTTGCATGAGTAAACACTCATGTAAATGAGGTGATTTGCGAAGGTGGATTCAATAGTAGTGTGCAGTGAGCTTTTGTGTTCTTTATATCTTTCAGTGAAAGATCTGCATGTTTGTCCAATATAGAACTTATTGCAGTTGTTGCTTTTTAGTTTGTATACTCCTGGGTTATTGTATGTGTTGGTATTGTTATTAATGCTGTGTCTGACAGCCGTTTGGCTTTTACTTTTTCTTGAATTTTGTAGTCCATTACGTTCGGTGAATCTTATTAATCACTTAAACAATAGTTGATAACTATCCGAACTTTAGATTTAGTAAATTTGTTAAAACTTACTGAGACAGAACGTTTTCGATCGCTATGTGTCGATCTTCATCAGTGTCTTCTGCTTGGAGATGTCGGGTCAAGTGTTGACGGTTTTAAAGGTAGGTTTTCGATAGTATCAAAGAGTATGTGTGATTTGTATTGTGTTTGTTCGTTTAATATGTTTGTACTTTGTGTGTCTGTAAATTTCATATTGTTCTAGTGTGTTGAGATGTGGTCCTTTTTTGTTGATGTGTAGGATTTCTAGGTTATGGTAAATGTCTGTGTATTTGTGTCCTGTTTCTTTTATGTGATTATAAAATGTTGAGTTGGTGTTCTGTTTGTGTTCCTCAACTCTTTGTTTAAAGCTGCGACCTGTTTATCCAATGTAGAATTTCTTACATTCGCCGCAGTTCAGTTTGTATACGACTGGTGGTTGTAGTTTATTTTTGTTGTTGGTGTTGTGTTGTATTTTGTATTGCAACTTATTATTAGTTTTGTATATTATTTTGTATCATATTTTTTGAAATTTGCAGGCTATCAAAGAATTAGACACAATTAAATATTCAGCATACACAAATGGATACAACACCTCAATAATAGACAAACTATGGTACAAAATACAAAAAAAACACTAAAACTAACACTACAGACAAGGAAAACAAATACATCACATTACCATACATAAACAAAACAACAAACAAAATAGCCCGCAAATTTCAAAAAATAGGATACAAAATAGCATACAAAACTAATAACAAGTTATAATACAAACACAACACCAACAATAAAGATAAACTACAACCACCAGTCCTATACAAACTGAACTGCGATGAATGTAACAAATTCTACATTGGACAAACAGGTCGCAGCTTTAAACAACGAGTCGAGGAACACAAACAGAACACCAATTCAACATTTTACAATCACATAAAAGAAACAGGACACAAATACACAGACATTTAGCATAACCTAGAAATCCTACACATGAACAAAAAAGGGCCACATCTCAACACACTAGAACAATATGAAATTTACAGACACACAAAAACACAAAGTACAAACATATTAAACGAACAAACACAATACAAATCACACATACTCTTTGATACTATCGAAAAGCTACCTATAAAACCGTTACCTCTAGACCCGACATCTCCAAGCAGAAGACACTGATGAAGATCAGCACATAGCGATCGAAAACGTTCTGACTCAGTACGTTTTAACAAATTTTACTTGTTGTTCTGTAAGCTACATTGTATCCTGCTTTTTTTTAATTTGTGTTTTATTTTATTTGTGAGGTTGTTTATGTATGTGAGGGTGATGAATTTGAGTTTGTGTTTTTGTCGTTTGTGTTGTTGTTACTGTTCTTGTTGAGTATTTTTCTGTGTAGTTTATCTATTAAATAATTATTTTGATCACAATGTGAGGGTGATGAATTTGTTTGCGTTCGTGTTTTTGTCGTTTGTGTTGTTGTTACTGTTCTTGTTGAGTATTTTTCTGTGTAGTTTATCTATTAAATAATTATTTTGATCACATAACTTTTAACTTTCAAAAAAATGGTACCGAGGAAGCACAACTGCAGCATTCCTAGCTGCGAAAATATGAGGTTGAAGAAAACGTTTCCTCCAACAGTAAGTTAACAATTTAACAACTTTTAGTTAACAAAAAGTCTGGTTGCAAGTAATATCAAAAGTGTAATAAGTTATAGGTTGTGTTTGAATATACATCTTGGAATTAAGGCTTGTTGTTAATTATTATTAGTGAATGAGACAAGTATGCTTACTACAATTAAGTTATACAATTTTTTTTTATTTTAGTCTTATGTAGGGGTGAAAAATTTGTATCAATTTTGTATATATTGATGAGATTCTGACAGTGACATACATAGTAAATTACTATTTCACATCCTACTTAGCTGCCAATGTCTGAAATTCAAAATATCTTTTACTACCTATAATAGTTAAAATTCTATAAGTCTATAGTACACTATTAAATCCATATTTGATGACTGAAAGCCATCTACTATTCGTTATCTTCGAATTCACATGAAACATGAGGTTTACACTGGAAAATGCAATTATACTTTAAACTTGGGATGCGAAACACAAGATGCACAAACATAAAAAACAAGTTTTGCTGTTACACACATGTAAACAAGAAAATCTAATTTGTTTCAACAAATAATGTTTAAACAAACTGTTGCATTGCCACCCAGTCCTGACCTGTACATAAAATTTCTAGCCTGTAGCTCGTGAATAAAAATTAATTTGTTTACACAAATATTGTTAAAACATCTTACGAACAAGTAACAGAAGGAATATTAGGTTATTATCAAGTTCTGACATAAATTTGAATAAATTCCAAGTCTCTAGCTCAAATTCAACTTGTTTAAACGCCTATTGTTTAAACAAATGTATAGACAAAAGACTGGGTGAATATTGCATTTACATCTATTTTTTAGCTATGTTTAAAATTTCAGATCTCTAGCTCATTGGGAAGTTAATTTAAACTCGATTGTAAAATTTCACCCAGACAGACAAATACAATGACGGGAACCAAACTACAAAAACCTGCCATAATTCTATCTTAATCCGTTCATAAATAAAAGTTATAATGCATGAATTATGAAACTATTTTATCACTAATGGTTCTATAGTTTTAACAACTAAGTTTCCTCTTATTTAGGCTATAAGCTTTTATGATTATTATTGTTTACATTGCTACAAACTTTGAAAGAATTTATTAATAATCTGATTGTGATAGCATTAAAAATTAATATAAATTACACTGGAATAATTACTAGTAAGGTAGGTAATTTAAACATAAGATGATCAATTATCAAACAATAACAAGAAAATAGAGGTATAATTGGTTAAAGTTTATTTAGCATTATGCCGCCACCATTCATTTTGTTTGTTCCTACTTGTATATTACTCAAAACATACAATGAAAACAAAAACCAATAAAGTGAATTTCTTCACAATATTTTAAGTTTCTGTTAAGTTGTACATTAACATGTTCAGTATCACAATTTTGTGCCATTCCTAGCATTATTGTATTAACCTATAAGTAATTATTGTGTTAATAGCTAAGTGAATACTTTTGAATTACGCAATAATTACTTACACTTTAACCAGTGAATTCAAGATGATTACAACAAGCAACAAATTATTGTATTAAATTTTGTCTTAGCATTTCAGAGATACTTACTCTATGTAGAGCGTTCTGATTGATATAGGTTCTCCATAATGGGTCAATAAAATTTATTTTAACAATGCTACATGGCAGACAACTGTGATATTCAAGAAACTATGAATAAAGTAATATTAAGTGACCCAAGCCATAAATATTGCTTCAAATTTGAAAGAAATGTAAGTCCCTAAGTTTTTAGGTATTTTATATATAGCTTGATAAATTGTTTTAAAAATAAGGTTATGTTTCTTTGATTAGATTATTAGGACTACTTTTTTAATGATTATTGATAGTTTGTAGAATTTAAAAACATTTTATATTTATATAGAATGTATTTTTGAGTAACGGTAAACCTTTACCACTAACTTCCCCTCAAGTTCTAGGTAATTTATAACTAGAATTTATTAAAAACATATGCTTATTTTGGATTCTTATATATTAATTTTCTCATAATAAATACATAAGAAAATTAACTTACTGAGCTCACAATATTCTTTTTACTGAATCTAACTTGTTTTATATGTTCCTAACTCCTATGTGCTTACTTTCACCTTTAGAAAAAGAACTTGATTACAATTTAATATACATTACTTTCATTTGCACTATAAAATATACTCAATCAAGTCAAAATACAATATAACAACACTATAAAAGTAGTTAAGCTCTATTAATATGACTATAAAACACCCTCCTGTAAAAAAATTACAAAATCATAACAGTTTAAACTATTTAAAAAAGTAAACATTTCCTTTAAAAAAAAAGTACAAGAAAGCGACACAACAGTGTCTCTACTTACAATGCAGAAATGTCCCTTATTGTTCTTCAAATGATTTTAAAACCTGCAGTAATAATTAACTGCTTTCTTGATTGACATTTATCATCTTCCAGTCATTTTGAAACATGCAATAACCATTCCCAGGGTTAATTTGGTTAGTGATTTAATAATCCGTAAATAGTAGCCTTACCTATATTTGAAGGCTCAAGAACGCCCATATAAAACATGTAAGTAGATGTACATAATAGGAATAAACACAGCAAACAAAATTTGGAAATAATAATGAACTTCAGATTCATTACAAAAATTTATTTTAATAATGGCTAGTAATAATTACGTATTCTCAAACAAATTGTTCCATGACAAACTACGACTTATTAATAAATTACACATAATAAATAATTTCAGTTTTGTCAAGAAAAATCACAATTACATTCATAATATTAATTGCCCCCAATTCTTTTTCTGACCTAAGCAACATAACCTACATTTCACGCGTCAATAACATAATAAAGAGCACGTGTGTTTTAGTCGTCTTTGTAATAGTAGTTGTAGATTAAGAAATAACATTTAGATCAAAGATTAAAGTAAACCTGCTTGAAAAATCAGTGGACCGCGTTAATAAACATATACAAAGTAAAAAAAACGGAATAAGGTTATACTTGCTAGTAAAAATTGTTATAATTTAATAAAATGTAGACAAATTTACAAATATAACAGAAGTGTCTGAGTCTTATAATTTTCGCAAAACATGTAATAGCTTTGGTTATATTGGACCTGCCGTTTTACAAATCACGACTTTTTGAAGTTATTAATTCTTTCAATAAGCGGGAGAAATACTAAGAACCAACGTGCCAACTGTTCTGAAAACATTGTCATATAAAGATTTAATTTTCGTAATCAAAGATTTGAATAACTAAACCACCATAAGTTTAATTAAAAGACTTGGGTTAAATATTATTTCCATATTATTGATATTGATATTGTTTTTAATATCGTAATTGGTCAATGACAGCTAAAAAGTTAATGCAGAGAGTAGTAATTATGAAACCAACATTAAATTACATTACTGCATAAACTAAAAAAATTCTTAATTTTCATATTTTCCGAAACTTATATCGATTGTGTCATCTTTAAAACGTAAGAGTTTTGGGGTCGTACATCTTGTGAATTCTATATTAACTTATTAATTCAATTGCAAAAAAACACCACTTACTGATGTTTTTTCTTGTCAATAAATCACAGCAGTGACTTACAGGAAAACGCGTCTGCTTAAAAACATCAGTAGGTTGTGGTTTTTGCAAGGAATTGATAAATAAGTATTTTTATTTATAATACCGAAGTAATATATAAGAAACTATTTCTTCATACTACTTTTTTATTAGCCGACGTAACGTGATCTATATTTTTTTCCTTTCATTTTACTTTATGTTCTGAGGCTAGTTCTAGGCTAGTTTTCATTTTTCACCCCCCCAATTACTTTTGTACATTAAACACATTATTTATATATAAAAACGGTAAAAATTTAGATTCCTGAAACACCTAGATATGCGTATGAAAAAATTCCTAAACATGTCCTAAAACTATAACCATCAATTTTTTTGTCTATCGAAAAGTTATTTTTTAACAAATTTTAGTTGGGTAAAAATTTCGGTGTGCAGTAGTAAGTTCTACGACGGCTGTCTGCTTCCGCTTGTGATACTTGTGCTAAGTGACGTCACGTTAGGTCTATTACATGTTAGCATAATTTTTATGTAGTTGTACGTCTGCTTCCTAACTAGATACTTCATAGGTATATAGTAATGTTGTATACGTAGTAGGCTCGTATGTGTTTGACGTCAACTAGCAAAAGATATTATTACACTCCGTGATATTATTACACGTGTGATTAGTTCCCTAAACTGCACAATTACCAAAATAACTACTTGTGCGGTAATTTAGCATGATTACTGTAAAGCTATAGGCTTGAGAATTTTGTATACTGTTAGTTTAAAACTGACAGACTAGTAGATTAATAAGGGGCAAACCCATAAGCTCTTAGTTACTAAAGTAGGTTCATTTTCGGCCTAAACCGTTATTTCCAATAGGCTCGTTCAAAAAGGAACAAAGGAAAACTAGACGACCAAGAAAAAATATAAAAGACAAGTCAGAATTGTCTAAATGAAGAATTAATATGTTATATGGGCGTGTATGACATCAAAAGAAGACTCCCACATCCTCGACCCATTCTTCTCACTGTTTATAGGTAAATGCCTAGCCGAAATCTGTAAAAATTTCAACCGGTTTCCTTACCACAACGAAAAAATATCAATGGAAATAGCCTTTTGACATGTTTTTGAATGTTCCATTTAAATATTGAGCCGGTTCAGATCTAAATTTTAACCGAAAATATAATACAATAAAGTTCTATTTCAATTTTAAATGAAAAACTACTGAATGCATGCAATAGCAATCTTTGTATCTGTTCTGCAATTTAAACCTGAAGTAATTCAGCCTCTGTCACTTTGAATTTTATAATAATTATAGGATTCTTTGGTGTGTATGCTGGAATGTATCTTCCTCTATAAGAATATTTTGTTAGCCATTTTGGTACAGGAAAATATAAAACAAGTAAAATTATAAAACATACTCAACTTATAGAGCTGCCGAAAACAGAATAAAACATGCCATATGTTGTGGTAATTTATGCAAATTTGTAAAAGCAGTAAAAGTTTTTAAAAAGGTATTAATTTCAAAAGCAGCCAAAATTTACTTGGGAATCATTAATTTATTCTAGGGAATCACCTATTAATATAAAAAGCATTACTATATTTAGGAATATATTTTCTATCACAAGAGAACTCACCTGTATTCTTTTATCTCACAAAAGTATTTGTCAATAGTAGGGCCTACTCTTACAGATTTTAATTTTAATGTTTATTTGAATTTAATGAAATATTAATTATAAAAAGAAAATTTGTAACTAACGGTACATCTTCAACTTTTAATTTGTTTGTTGGTTGAAAGATGAATATATTTTAATTTCTGAAAGCTTTACTAAAATACATAAACTTTTAATTACAAACACTGGTAAAAATGTTACACTTGTCCCATTGTCAACTCATCCATAACTGACCTCAAGCTTTTTGTAGGTTAGGTTGAGGATGTAGGTGTATTTTGGTGAGTATTAGGAGTTATGAAGTTGAAAGGTATATGTGAGTTATAATGTAATTGGGTGTTGAGTATGTGTATAACATCCAATTACATTATACCTCACATTCACTTTTCGACATCATAACTCCTGATACTCACCAAAACACACCTACATCCCCACCCTAATAACACACCCCCACCCTAACCTACCTTGAAGTTCAGATATGGTCTGAGATGACAATGGGACACATCTCCCGAAACGGTCGTCTTCAACAATTATAAAAATAAGTGATACCAATTTTACAAATTTTAAAACTTGCTGTTTTTGTGTTGTACATCTTGAGGTTTTTGTATAAATTATACTTTTTTGTATTAACTTGGCAAAAAACCAATAACTGATTTATTCAGCAGACGCGTTTCGCACTAGGTCAGCGCATTTGAACAATAACACACCACAGACTCACACCAACACAATACACCTAAGCAACAGTCTCATCATTGATTCACAGCATTGAACAATGTGCTAACCTAGTGCAAAATGTGTCTGCTGAATAAATCAGTAGTTTTTTTTGCTAAGTTAATACAAAAAAGTATAAATGTTTTTATTTCAAAACTAGTAGCTCACGTGAAGATGGAATCAACTAATATAAACTTTTACAATGATTTGATTGGTGAATGGATCGTCGAATGTAGTATGAGTGGAAATCTAACTTGACTTGGATTTTGAAAAGTTGCATTCAGCTTTTTATACAAAAAACAAAACAAAAAAATGCTGTAATGCAAAATAAAATTCTTGTATGAGATAAAATTTTCCTTTCTGAAAAAAAGTTGTTTAGAATACCAAAAAAATGAATCAAACCATTATTAAATTTGTATATGTTTGCAAATTCCTGCAATCTTTACTTTATTATTACACCTATTAGTATTGCCTTTCTAGTATATACACATATTTGAGGTTTTTGTCATTTAAAAACAATTACAAGTACACGGGATACAACACCACAATAATAGACAAACTATGGTACAAAATACAAAAAAAACCACTAAAATTAACACTATAGACAGAGAAAACAAATACATCACATTACCATTCATAAACAAAACAACAAACAAAATAGCCCGCAAATTTCAAATAGGATACAAAACAGCATACAAAACTAATAACAAGTTACAATATAAAATACAACACCAACAACAAGGATAAACTACAAGCACCAGGCGTATACAAACTGAACTACGACGAATGTAACAAATTCTACATTGGACAAACAGGTCGCAGCTTTAAAGAAAGAGTCGAGGAACACAAACAGAACACCAACTCAACATTTTACAACCACATAAAAGATACAGGACACAAATACACAGACATTTACCATAACCTAGAAATCCTACACATCAACAAAAAAGGACCACATCTCAACACACTAGAACAATATGAAATTTACAGACACACAAAAACACAAAATACAAACATATTAACAAACACAATACAAATCACACATACTCTTTGATACTATCGAAAACCTACCTTTAAAACCGTCACCGCTTGACCCAACACCAACAAGCAGAAGACACTGATGAAGATCGGGACATAGCGATCGAAAACATTCTGTCTCAGTAAGTTTTAACAAATTTACTAAATTCAAAGTTCGGATAGTCATAAACTATTGTTTAAGTGATTAATAAAATTAGAAGTAGTCTCATTAAAAACAAATTCAGAACAACTTCTGCTTTTTTGAAGTTGATCTTTCTCAACATTTAAAAAATGCTGCATACTATATTTTGTTTGTCTAAACCTTGACAAACAAGCTACAATTTTCAAGTCAATTAAAGATCCTTCATCTTTATTTAAAAAATTAAAAGTCTGACTTTGTTAAAGGACACTAAGAGACAAAAGATGGTAATGTATAGCTAGAGAAAAATCATTACAAATATATTGAAACACTATTATTATAATAATTTATTGAAATTAATTTTATTTAGAAATATAAACAGACTACTTTTAGGTGATAGAAACAAGATGTCTATTTTTTGACACCAAGATAATTCTTCAATTAAAACCTTTAGTAATATTCACATTGAAGTTTATTAACATTGAAGTTTATTTATCTATAGGAACCAATTTTTGAACAGAATTTAAAAAGTAATGCAGAATAATAATTTATAACAGACTTTCTTTCTCTGTTTTGAAAAAAAATACTTTAGTTAAACATAATTTCATTGTAAATAAATTGTCAAAACCATGTGCATAGATACCACACAAAT
The DNA here is from genome assembly GCA_036971475.1 of Prosapia bicincta. NCBI lineage: Eukaryota > Metazoa > Arthropoda > Insecta > Hemiptera > Cercopidae > Prosapia > Prosapia bicincta. Next base: position 42,798,200 of record JBAIZL010000006.1, on the reverse strand, counting down.
GATAATCATTACATTATCTCGAAACATAATTGATTTATTTATATGAAAATATAATTTTATAACAAAACCTTTTTTACATAAGTTTTTGTTCTAAAATAATTAATTTTACAAATTATTAATTAAATTGAAAAGTAAACATTTTGAGTTTGTCATAAATGATTGTAACACAATTAAAATACATATACAAGTCAAGGACAGCTACTCATTATTTTTAAATGTAATATTTATTGTAAACCTCTTTCTTTTTTAAAGATGTTTTGAGATTTGGTAAAATTATTAGCTTTGTTCTACAATCAACCAGCCTACAGCAGTTCTATTTCTACCACAGGAGCTGCTATTTTAAAAATAGACCATCTAAGTTATTTCCTTGTTTAAATCAACAGAATCATTATATCATCAACCCAGTGATTGTTATGTGTATTGTGGTGCAAATACTTTATTTTAACGTAATTAGTAATTTATAACTGACATTATTGTAGCTTTTGATATAAATTATATTCTAATGTATGGCATTGAAGTTTTGAAATGTCCAAAGTTTAAAATATGTTTTAAATAACTGTTATTTAGAAGTAAATTTACTAAATTAATTTGTAAAACTAATATTTTTTCAAATGGAACACAGTTTATTAAAATAATATAAATGAAATAAATAAACATTATATAAATTTATAGCCTATATAAATTATAGTTTTTTATTTCATAAACAACTTGAAAAATAATATTTTGAAAATTAAAAAAAAAGTATATGATTTTATTCCATCTTCACGTGATCTACTATTTTTAAACTAAAAACAATTGTACATATGTTACACTTGCCTATAGTAGCACTTACTGTTTTGATTATTGAGAACGGTTGTTTCGGGAGTTGTGTCCCATTGTCAACTCAGACAGTAACTGACCTCTTGGCTAATTGGGTGGGATATTAGGTTTATTTTTAAAGAATGATAGGGGTACAAGTATATAATGTGGACAAGTATATGTGAGTTATAATGTAATTTTAAACTATACATAACACACATAGTCAACACCTAAATACATTATAACTCACATACATCTTTTGACATTATAGTCTATCAATACTCTAAAATACACCTAATATCCCACCCCTATCCTAACCTAAAACAACCAAAACATCAGTTACAGTATGAGTTGACAATGGGAAACATCTCTCGGACGGCCCTCCTCAATAAGCAAAACAGTAACTGCTACTGTATGCAAGAATAATGTACTAACAGAAGTACAAGTGTTTTTAGTTTAAAAAAGTGCAATAGCAAAACATTATTAGGAATATTATGTGAGGTTATGAATTTATAATAAAAATAAGCAAATTTAAACATGAATAAGTAAATACAGTTAAAATAACAACAATAATAAAATTAATAATAATAAGTTTTAAAAAAATATTACGCATACTTGTTGCATAAATTTATTCTATAAACTAACATTAGATTCGGTTAATTATACCAGAACAATGTTATGTTAGATAACTACAGAAACAAACTATTGACCAATCGACTAATCCTTACTTAATTATATCCTTATGACTATATGAATACTTACCTTTTACGTGTAAGTTGTAGCCAGCTCAACAATATCTAGTCAAATCTAAAACAAATTTTGGTATTATACTAATCTCACACCTATTAAAATGAAAATACAAATAAATAAATCTTACATTAAACTTTTACATTTCTTACAACCAAATGTATCCTAACTGGATCCTTTATAGGTATATAGTAATGTTGTATGAAGTAGTGCAATAATGTCTTACACTCCTTATAGGTGCAGCCAATTACCCTAATACCAAAGTACCCAATTTTTCACTTAATTTTAGGCTTGATCCTTGTTTTCTTTCTTATGTTGACTCTTTTACCAAAACCTATTTTTTCAGACCTTAACTTAATTTGGAAATAGACAGAGAATACATTTAAAGTATTCCTGTCAAGATGCTTATTTATAAGTAATATTTTGGTATTTTGTCAACGTTTTGTTATTTTAAGAAAATGAAAATGTTTACGTTATTCATTCCTAATTTTGTACTATTAGTGATCCTGATAGTGGCGTTTTGTGTTTTTATATCATTTTAATTTTAAGACATTTCATCGATTACAATTCTTATATACTTTTCAATCACCATTTCATGTTTCTATAAAAAATATATATTTTCCATTATTTCTCAAAAATGTATAAAAAAGAAATTGACTATTTAGAAAAAAGATCATGGATATCTAAGCAGCTTGATCAAAAGGACTGAATAAATGAAAACTTCTTTAGCAACATTTTGTAAGTAAATTTTATCTTTATTGACAAAAAACAAAATTAATAATAAGTTATTACTCATATTTATTAGAGTTATGTATTTATTATAAACATTTTACAAAATTAACCAAAACATAGTTTTGACATCAGAGGGAGGTTTGTATAAGAATAATAAATTTTACCTTTGACAACACCTTTGTATAATTAATATGACATGGAAGAGTGTTAGTAATAAATTTTCAGGATATAGGCATGCCTTCACATCTGAAGTAGTTATGAGGTATATAAAATTTGCCACTGTAACAACTTCCTTAGAAATCAGATGATTCTGCTAACTTTGTATTTCTTTAAGGTACAGAACTAGGAAAGTAAAAATGGTGTAGACATTTTATTATAGAAAATCTATGATACTTTCTTACACACCATTATTGTAGTTTTCTATGATTATTTATGTTTAATTAGGGGAACATAATATACTTGTATATTAATTCCAAAATATGGATCATTTACTTAAGCACCTAATTAGGTATTACATTATGCTTTTAAGTTTTAGGATTACTTTTTGCACACAGCAATGGAAGCCCCAATAGTACACCCTATCTCCCTCCATAGCTAGAAAATTTTGTAAATTTTAATGATTTATTTGGACCTTTACAGCATGCCCTGTACATATTACAACCTAAAATTTTCATAACCTTCGTTACTACTTGTTTTTGGCAACGTTTTATACTTACTGAGGCTAAAGCAGCTATGGTGTACAATGAATTTCCCTTTGATAATACAGGGATTTTTAGTGACTTAATCAGATTTTGTGTCTAATTACCAAGCAGGCGCAAAATGTTAAACCGACAACTATGTATTAAATAGAAAATATATCTTGAATATTGTAGTCCATTACGTTTGGTGAAACTTAATTAATAACTTTACATTAGTTTACGACTATCAAAACTTGAAAAGTTATTAATTAAGAAAATATCTCTAAAGATTCATACAGTACCTATATAAAAATTTTGTACATTGGAAACAGAGCTACACAGGACATTTTATTTTATAAAAAATTTACGAGAAGAAAAAGTTTTGGAACTATGTTTTGTTCTAATTCACTTCAGAATTGTATACAGCATCGAAAATTGAAGAGGAGCAAATAAATTTGTAATAATCCTTTAAAAATACCACAAAACCATTTAATGTGTTTTCTGGAACCATTACTGATAATTTGTTGACAGATGGATCCTAATATTGTATACACAATACAGATTACTTATCTTGTTGGCTACTAACACAGAAATAAAATAATTGTTATAGTTTGGGATGAAACTGTCCCAAGGCATTTTGCTCCCATTTCTGAATGTTGTGCTCACTAAAATAGATTTAAAAAATATCTACTAAAGAAACGACCCAACAACCTAAACAAGCATACCTTCCAATTGTAGGCTACTCCATTACGATTAAAACAGAGTTTTAACATTCACTATGATAATTAAATAGAATTTCACTGTTTTTTAAGTTGTAACCTAAATCTTAAATTTCTATACGGTAGATGAATATTTGCTTCTTAATATTTTGCCTATAAGTGTATATCTTTTCTACTCTACCTAAAAATTCTTTGTGGTTCAGCCAGTACATATTTGAATGAACCAGAGCACTGACACTTAAGTGTGACAATCATGGTGAACCTTCATAGTCACTACCGGATGCGGTTAAATTTCAGTACTTCAGTATCCCTTTAGAGGTATTGAAGGAGTCATAGGGCACATCCACAGTTACTACCGGATGCGGTTAAATTTCAGTACTTCAGCATCCCTTAAGAGGCACTGAAGGAGTCATGGGGTACATCCACAGTCACTACAGAATACGGTTAAATTTCAGTACTTCAGCATCCCTTTAGAGGCACTGAAGGAGTCATGGGGTACATCCACAGTGACTACAGAATACGGTTAAATTTCAGTACTTCAGCATCCCTTTAGAGGCACTGAAGGAGTCATGGGGTACATCCACAGTAACTACAGAATACGGTTAAATTTCAGTACTTCAGCATCCCTTTAGAGGCACTGAAGGAGTCATGGGGTACATCCACAGCCACTACAGAATACGGTTAAATTTTAGTACAGGCCGTCAAAGTTATGTTAGCGTGGTGCGCAGAGACGGATTTGGTAAAGATACGATGGTGGGGAGAAAGTGTAGGGCTGGTAGTGCGGTAGGGGAGGGGGCTCTTACAGCTGGGTTGCTGGAATGCACAACACAGCAAATAGTACCGTTATCGCTTTAGTTTGTGTGACAGTGTTTATGTCTTTAGTGTATCGACCAAAACAGTATTTTTCAATACTAAATATGCCTCAACCGCAGACAACATGTCTGTTCGGCAAAGGAGTGGCGCTCAGAAGCCAAACTAAATGCATTGTTATTAATGTATTTAAAAACATATATTCTGAAAATCCCAACATGTCTTGCTCGGTAATTAAAGACCGCGTAGCTAACCTTTGTGGAATATCTGTTCATACATTTAGGAAATTATTGACGGAGGGAAAACGATTAGGAGAAAACGAAACATTCAGTACACCAGGTAAAATTCGTACAAGAAAAATTAAAAAAGTCAACATCGATGATTTTCAAAAATGTGCATTACGAAATATAGTTCTTAATTTTCATACGACTCATCACGCGCTTCCAACATTGAAGAATGTGCTAATAGTTTTAAAGCTTAAATATCCGGAATTAGAATTTAATTTCACTCATGAAATTTTACGCAAAATTTTAAAATCCATGGGATTTAAATGAAAAAAAACTGAAAATAAAAGAAGGGTTGTGATCGAAAAACATGACATACGCTTTAAAAGAGTATGCTATTTAAATAAAATTCGACAGTATAGAGCGGAAAATAGGCCATAATATTTTCAGATGAGTCTTATATTCATTCGACGCATATCACGAATTTAGCATGGACTGATGAATCTGTTAACGGCTACAAAAAAAAAATATTTCAAAGGGATCAAGACTAATCATAGTCCACGCTGGCAGTGAAACAGGAAGTGTGGAAAATGCCCTTTTGGTCTTTACAACAGGCCAGAAAACAGGAGATTATCACAACGACATGAATGCGGGAAACTATGAGAAGTTGTGTTTCTCCTTTCTTTACGTCAGCTGGAGTAGAACGAGCCAAAACACGCATGCGCAAACGTAAACGTCTAATGTGAGTCATCCCTTCTACAGCCGGCCGTACTCCCCACTCACTTCTCCTACATGCGCGAACTACGCTTACAAAACTTTGACAGCCTGTACTTCAGCATCCCTTTAGAGGTACTGAAGGAGTCATGGGGTACATCCACAGTCACTACAGAATACGGTTACATTTCAGTACTTCAGCATCCCTTTAGAGGCACTGAAGGAGTCATGGGGTACATCCACAGTCACTATAGAACACGGTTAAATTTCAGTACTTCAGCATCCCTTTAGAGGCACTGAAGGAGTCATGTGGCATATCCACAGTCACTACATGATGTTGCCAATTTTTCCCTTATAGAATGCATTAAGAATTTAGATATAATCTGAAAAGAAACAATTTCTTTAAGAAATCTGTGTTTTGATACATATATCTAACACCCACACACCACCATTATGAGAGCAATGAAATTCAAACTTTACAGCTACTTTATATACAGGAGAAGAAAGATAACAGAGAAAAATTACATGCCTGTTTATAAAGTAATGAGAGTGTTCAATGGAACTTCTATTAAAACACTGTAGTTGATAATTTTTAAAATATATTTTTGTTTCTGATTATAGTTGTAGCTTGTTATATTTTAACATTAAATAATCTACTCTTAATTTAGAGGCTAAAAATTCTGTTATAAAAATAATATAATTCTGTTTATTGAAATGAATATACAAGATTGATATCAATTCATTTGGTAAACAAATTGTCACTTTCAATTTTCATTAGTATTTTTTTTTTATGAGTGTAATGTTTTGGTTTCAGTTTGTCTACATGTACTTCCACTACTTTGGTGTAATGCAGACTTATGTTTTCCTAGTAAGTATAAATCACATATTTAAATTGAAAACTAAATTCTTATTTTTGGTTTAACACTTTTACTACAGTAGGCCGAGTCATATCAAGCCTAGGCAACTTAATCACACCTAAAAGTTTAATTAAATAGAATACATTTTCAAGGAATTATAATTCTTTTTTGTTTTCTTTACATAATGAAAATTATTTTATCCAAAATTCTCTTCCCAGAGAGCCCAAGAATATCACCAATTTGCATGATTTGGTTTTAGTCTGCTTCTTTCTGCTGATAAAACCTATCTAGCTTTTGAGAAAAGCCTCTCAGCTGGAACAGATGTTTCAACAACTGACAGATATTTTCTAGCCAATTGAAGTAAGAACGAGTTCGGCGATGAAATATCCTGCCAAATCTTAAATGTATTACGCCTAAGGTTTGATTTGCTACCGTTGTTCCCTACAAACTCTTTCACACAGCCTCATCTCGAAAGTAGAAAAACCTCGCCGCTGTACAATAGAACTCATTAAAGATGACTTTTACCCAACATATTTAGTACGAAAGTAGGATACATTGAACATGCTATTGCTCTATTTCATTTATTTTATTTTCAACATATTTTATAAGAATAACATCTGTTGTAACAGGCGCGTAATGCTTTATTAAAAATATTTGTTGCCAATTTTATTTGCATTTACGTTTATTATACTTGTAGAAATCAAGGTTAAACCAATTGATGCAAATTTTTACATGATCAAAAATTCAAAATTAAACCGCTCTGTGTTCTGTGATTTTTAAATCATTTAACTTCAAGATATACAAACAAAAAATTACTAATTTATTTATATTTCAAGTGTAAATACATCACCTCGAAATATCGATGTTTACGATATATTGAATATGACAATATAGTTGAAAAATATTTCCAATATAACGATTCTTCGATGTATCGCCCAACCTTAGTTGGGGAAACCTTCTGTCTATATTTTACTTCTAAATTGAAGCCTCATTATTTATCCTTTAAATATTTTGTTTTGAGGTAAAAATTAAACAAGACAATGATAAATTCATGAAAAATGAAGGAATATAATTTATAAGCTGTTAGGTTTTTATTTTCTTGTCAAGCAAGGGGTGATAAAAAAAGTGAAGGTAAATTAATATAACACTATAATTTAAAATAACACTATTAATTTTACTCTAGATCGATCTATTCGCTGTTATAATTGTGACAGCATAGATGATCTGCGTTGCAAAGATCCCTTCAACTATACTGCGCTACCTAGAGATCAACCAGCCCTGATGGAATGCAATGGGTGTTGTGTTAAAATGGTCCGCTATCTCAAAACAAGTAAGATAAGTACTTTGTTACACATAGAATAAGTAAATGGTTACACCCAGTGCTGGGTCTGTTGCAAATAAAAATTCTTGCATTAAAACACTTTACCTGTTTTGAATGAGTATTCATATGTCCCATTTCCTTATAGTAGTACTTATTTTTTTTTTTTTTTGTTTAATGAAGATGGCTGTTTTGGGAGCTGTATCCCATTGTCAACTCAGACCATGATTTCATTCAAATCAACCGGACACATCTTCCGAAACGGCTATCCTCATTAAAAATATTGGTTCTTGTAATCCTCTTGATTTCACTGATTAAATCATACGTAATTATTTAAAGATCTAAGTGAAAACTATTAATTTACTGACATGATATGAAACTGTTGTTTCATTGACAAAGTGCACAAATAGTTTCTAATATTAGGCTTTGTATTAGGTTACAATGAAAGTATTGCAAAGAACCCCAATACCACAAAAATAATAAAAAATAACAAATAAAACCAGTTCCTTAAGATTAAACCCTTTTGTACGTTTCGATTACCATGTCATCATCATCAGAGGGTCTTATTACAAAATTACAATCTAGCAAACAAGAAGTTACAAACTAGAGTGATATCAATCGCTCTCTATGGTCGCTATATATATAGGCGTGAGGTAAGCTCTGCCCCCGACCAACAAATAACCTCACTCCTATAAATAGCGGCCGTAGAGAACGATTGGTATCACTCTAGTTTGTAACTGTGATTTTTTGTAGCTGTGGTTTTTTTACTTTGATTTATTTGCTATCCATAAAAGATTGCATTAGTTTCAACAAATTGACAACTACTCCTTTTGTTCTGGAAGATATTGGACACAGATATCTGTCTTACCACATGAGATACTAAGTATAAAGTCTCTATACATCATACCATCAACTTGCCAACACTAGTACAAGGCAAGAAATCCATATTCATTTCAAATTATTACTGACACTTTTTAAAGGGCTATCTTCTAATACTCAACTGCTATAGGTTTCTTTGATTGATCATTACTAAATACAAATAGCATTAAAGAAAATATTTGAGTCGTATCATCAACATATTAAAATAAAATTATGACGCAGACAATTCTAACAAAATAGTATCTTCAGAGTAGACCAGGGGTTCTCAACTGGTGGGTCGCAGCATTAGTGTTGGGGGGGGGGGGGCGTAGCGAGATAAGGAAAAAAAGTAAAAATTATCAGTTACTGTTACTAAACTTTTACTTTTTTTATTGTAAAAGTCAAGCTTGTTTGGAATTAAACAATTTTTGAATGCCTGGAATGATTTTTGTAACACACATAACAATGCCATTTTCCAGTATCAAAACGATTTCTTGATTTGGTTTTTAAATTAACTACTGAGAAGAATCCTTGTTGAGTCGTGAGATGTAGAAAATGGTATCAAAGTTTTTAAAGCTATTGTAGATAGGTCTGAGTATTCCTTTTTAATACTTACCTAAATCTGTCTACACAAGCATTAATATGAATAAACAATTATTGTAGTTTTTTAATTATTGTTTCAACATTAAAACTTCATGTATTGCCAAAATATTCAGCCTTAAAAGGGGGTTGCAGAGTCTAAAAGGTTGAGAACCCCTGGTGTAGACTATACATAAATGAAAACTACTTGTGTTTATAGTGAAAAGTAAAGTAAAATCAACACTTCCTGAAAGACTAAACGAAATATTTAACCTGATATTAAAAAAATGTTTAGCCTTTGAATTTATAGTTTTTTCTAAAAGAAATAGTGATTTTTCATCCTTTTTTTTATAATACGTGTGTTATTCAGAAAGTATTATCTGATTTCTTATAAAAAATGATTTTTCATCACTTTTTTATACAAGTTTTTTTTTAATCAATTTCCTTTCATATTACTCTATTTTTCTACATAGTAAGCATATGTTTGTTTAAATTTTATCGTAACGTTTTCAAAGCTTTTGTATTGCAAAGTCAAAGAAGTCTGATGCCTGTTGGTGGTAACTCAACACGAGCACAAATCGCACATTTTCAGAGACAATTTTTAGCAAAGTTGTTTACTCACTTTTAAAAGTCCAGTGCTCTTGGGTCATCAAGAATCTTTTTGGCATTTGGTCCATGTCATTTACTAAATCTTCTGTGATAGACGATTTTAAAATCGTTTTTTAAAGTAAAATTAATTATAGTAAGCAAACAAAAACATAGGTCTAGCACTTTAATGAAAAACTTTAGTGGTAACAAACAAGACAAACAGAAAACTGATGAAATTGGCTAATGAATTTGGGGCCAAAAAGAAAACTATCAACGACTGTACAAAACTGAACAATTTTGCAGTGCGAAAACATTGACTCAATGGCATCATAGAGTTTCCACGAATTAAAAAATTAACAATGCAATTTATTTTTGGTTTATAAGAAGCAGAAATGACTTACAAAAAGTGGTTTCATAATATAAGAAAAGGCCAAACAGTTAATTAAAACAATTAATGGTTGTCTTTCATTGCTAGCAATTAAATTGCATTGTAAGCATTTGGTGGTTTGGATTACTGGAAAAAAGGAATGCCATTAAAAAACTGTCAATAACTGGAGAAATGTTATCAGCTGTCTCAAGCTTCAATGCTAAGACAGAAGAGTATTTAATTCATTGAGAATATAATATAAAATCAATTATTTATTTAAAAAAAAAAATTTATACCAGAAAGTGTATAATGCAGACAAAATAGGATTGAATTTCAAAGTACAACGTACTAAGCGTTCTCCTTCTCATACCAGATTTTAAAATGTACAGTGAACAGTATCTCATAATTTTAGCCTGCAGTAATGTAGGAACAAATAAACTAGTAGTAATAGCGATTGAAAAATCAACCAAATGAGAGGACCTTGAAAATGTAAATCCTAATTCTCTCCCAGTTTACTACAAAAAGGTGTGCATGAATTCTTTTTGTTCAAACAATAGTTTTGGAAAACAGTTTTGCTCCTTCAATAACATTGTCCAACCAAGGGAACAGACTCCCATCTAAAGCTCTACTTGTGATCAACAAGTAGGAATGCACCATCTCATGCTTCAGAAATGGAGATGGTATGTGAAGACATAAAATCAATTTTTTTCAACTACCTGCGTTAACATTTTTGTTATAGCCTATAAATCAGAGCAACCTTCAGAAAATTATATAATGTTACAGAAAATGATTCTGTAAAATCTAATAAATGAAGATTGATTCTTTGTTTATTCTTAGGAAGAAAAGGAAGATAGCATGTTACTTATATAGTTGTGGATTCTTGGAACTGCAGAATTCACAGACGCTATGACCTAGACTTTCTACACTCCCACTATAATGTCAGATGATTAAACCAATTTTTTTCAAATTATTTAAGAAACTACAATGACGAGTGTAGCAAGCTTAATATTTTGTTTATAATCCAAGAAAAACATACAAATTATAGCAGATACTGACAATGAGAGAGAAAGTGTACATCATTATGATGCTGCCACTAAAACCACCAGGTTTAGGTGGCACTGGTGCAACAGAACCTCTTTAGGCAAATTAACATAACTTTTTGGCAGATGAAAATGACTTTTTTCAAGTAAAAAAGAATGGAGTAAGAATAGCGTTTTACGATCTTAGACATACTATAATGTGGTAATAATGATAATTTTTGGGCTGTATTTTTTTACAACGTGAAAAAATTGCATATTTGATAGTTCTGTTTATGTAAGTATACAGTGCATAATGTACATTTATTAATGATATGTTTAAAGTAGTAGCTAATTGTGTTTTTAAAGTGTAGTTGGCTTAAAAAAGCTTTTTGGTAATCTTTTGAAACTTTCAAATATTATATATAATTATTCAACAGTAAAATGATTATTGTTGCTTGACAGCAGATGAAAGGATTCGCAGAACTTGTACATCAGAACTGGACATAAATTTATTCATGGTGGATCATGTCTGCATGAGGGAAGGTACAGGAACAGGCCATATGTGCTTCTGTGAAGAAGATAAATGCAATTCATCTAACATGCTCCAACTGGATTATATTACATACTGTATATTCTTGTCATACTTACTAGTTTATAACTGTTGATGAAATGCTTTCACATGTCTTGATTATAACATATTGGATAAGGGAAATTTATTTTGTGTAGTTAGCAGTAATGGAAATTGTTTATGTTTTACTCATACAACTTTAAAAAACTTTTAACTGCTGTTACAGTAAAAGTAATGAATTATTTGTGCTTACATTCTCCTGCATAAAAATTGGAATGAAATGTATCTTATATTTTTAAGTTGGAATGTTTAATCTAAATATATATATATATATATATATATATATATATATTCTTGATATTTAACATTATCCATTGTTTTTCCGTTGCACTGACCTTATGAAGTTAATATATTACTATGTAAGTAATTTTATCCACCATTAAGTGCAATAATTTTACCTTGAGTGATGAGGCACCTTTCGGTCGTTGACCATTGTTGAATCACTCAAGAGTGATTCGACAATGGTCAACGACCGAAAGGTGCCTCATCACTCAAGGTAAAATTATTGCACTTAATGGTGGATAAAATTACTTACATAGTAATATATTAACTTCATATATATATATATATATATATATATATATATAAAGTTATTATTGTTAATCGTAAACAATTTTTCCACCACTAAGTGCAATAATTTTACCTTATGTGATTCACATGAACATTGTTGAATCACTGGAGTGATTCGACAATGGTCAAGGGACCGAAAGGTGCCTCATCACATAAGGTAAAACTATTGCAATTAGTGGTGGAAAAATTGTTTACAATTAACAATAATAACTTTATAAAGTTAGTGCAACAGAAAAATAATGGACGTGAAATATCACGTATATATATATGTATAATTAATAAATAAAAAAAATTTCAAAAACAAGATTACTTTTAATGAATATATTTATTCAAAGCTTTTCGCCGATAAAATAGTACCAGCATCTTCCCTGGTACTGGCTGATAAGATGCTGGTACTATTTTATCAGCGAAAAGCTTTGAATAAATATATTCATTAAAAGTATTCTTGTTTTTGAAATATTTTAAATTTATTAACTATATTACAAGAAAACATTTCACCATATTTAATATATATATTTCACGTTGTCCATTATTTTTCATTTGCACTGACTTTATGAAGTTATTATTATTACTTGTAAATAATTTTGTCTACCACTAAGTGCACTTAGTGGTGGAAAAATTATTTACAAGTAATAATAATAACTTCACACACACACACACCTATATATATATATATATATGAAGTTTATAAATTACTATTGTAAATACTTTTATCCACCACTAAGTGCAATTACCTTGTTGTGATGAGGCACCTTTCGGTCACTTGACCATTGTCGAATCACTGATTATTTTTCTGGTGTATACAAATATATACAACAAAGAATACTACACTCCAACATACAAACCAAACAACAAAATAATAAAATATCTTGATAACACAAACCATAAAACAAATACAGAAAAACATAACCTATCAGGAGTTTACAAAATTACATGTAATGAATGCAATGCATTATACATAGGGAAAACGACCAGATCATTTAAAATAAGATTTGAAGGACATTACAGAGCATTCAAAAATAAAAATACAAAAGTATCAAATGTTGCAGCACACCTAATATCACATAAACATGAAATAACAAACTACGAAAATAACCTAACCATACTTGAAATAAATAATAACTGAATAGAATTAAACTCACTAGAAAAATACCACATTTATAAAAACACACACAATTTAATGAACCTACAGACCACGTATACAGAAAACATACAATATAAAAACATAATACATGCAGATCAAGAAAAAATGCATGTAACGTCAACAAATACCAACATCACAGACCGAACATCTACACCAGAAAAATAATCAGTGATTCGACAATGGTCAAGTGATCGAAAGGTGCCTCATCACAACAAGGTAAAATTATTGCACTTAGTGGTGGATAAAAGTATTTATAATAGTAATTTATAAACTTCATAAAGTCAGTGCAACGGAAAAATAATGGACAATAAATATATATATATATATCTTTGCAACACTGTTTTCGTGTATTCACTTATCACTTTCACTATATGTACTTAAACAAGAATCTTGCTTGGTATTTATGCAAGTTAACTTTCAAAGATTGATAGTATCGTCATTGCCGAGCATCAATTGGAGTTTATGCTCAACAATGAAGATACTATCAATCTTTGAAAGATAACTGGCATAAATACCAAGTAACATTATTGTGTATATATATATATATATATATATATATATATATATATATATATTAAAAATATTTCAAAAACAAGAATAGTTTTAATACATATATTATTCAAAGTTTTTTGCCAATAGTATATCTACTAAAACTATTCTTGTTTTTGAAATATTTTTAATTTATTAACTATTTTACAAGAAAACATATCCCCATATTTAATATATATATATATAATACATAAAGATATTTATCACTATCTTACATATGTATAATGCCTTCTGTATGAAACTTGGGTATTTAAAGTTATACAGTTGTAAAGTGGAGATCCAGCTACATTTTTTGTGCCCTACCTACTACTTTGTCTTTCAGTAGAGAATTTATTCTACCCAATTTCTGCTGTTCTCAACAACTTTCTGCATTTTCCTTTCAGCTACTTTTAACACATCTTCAACAGTTGTTTTATAGATTAGCTACAATATCATTTCACCCATTTAAAACTCCATTTAAAGTGTTAGCAGTTTTTTTGCCATAAATTATAAAAATAAAGATAATATCTAGGCCTTTATAAAAAAGTGTAATGCAAAATTAGTCTTTAAATACCATAATATAGCCAGTTGTCAAACAATTGTTTTAAGAAATCTATTGCATGGAACATTTTACAAACAAATGTAATGAAACTGAACAAATTTGAGATTGAACTGTTAAGAACTGTTCTGTACCATGTTGCAAGAAACATCTAACAAGGCTATATGAAGGTAATCTTAACATTGTACAATTACTCTTATTGTCCTTTAAAAACAGCCTTGCTATACATTTTTTTAAACATATATGTATTTTTGTAAAAATTTCAATTTAAATATATGTATTTAGTATGAGTGTTTTAGTTGTTCTCAGGGCATGCAGAGAGTACTGTCAGTCTAGGAGGGAGAGCAAGTAGGCATCTCTCTATGACCCCAGTAGAGAGCATGTCTGCTTCAGCTTTCATAGACTACATTAACTCCCTGCCATACTGCTACCTCATTTGTTCCCAGCCCTTAAAACACACAAAGGGGAAATAATGGTTTACCACGAAATAAGTTGTGGTAAAATCATAAATGAAACAATAAAAATGTATTTAATAATATAACTAACCCAAGCTCATATTTATTATATCTAAAGCAGTTATTGTGACCTTGTGATGGTTTTATTATTAAATAAATACCTTGACTCACAAGCCAGGCTCAAATTTTATATACAAAAAAATTAATTTGTGCTTCTAATATTTTGTGAGGAACAAACTGAGAGACAATAAATAGTTACTGAACTTATGAAAAAAACATTAACAGGAACAACCTAGAAAGAATTCCTGCAGGAACAAGTTAGAATGAAGAGGGTGGATGATATTAAAAGGACTCACGAAACATTATTTTTTACTGGATACGAAAATACAAGATGGTGGGAAAGCAGAATGGAAATAGATGTTGAAAACTTGTCCTTAAGCAAGACCATTCCTAATGAAATCTGATATGATCTTCAATAGTGAACAAAATTTTGTTTACAGATTCCATTGAAAAGACAGAAACTTCGGTCATTAGATTTGAAAATATTTGATTCTTCAAGTCCTCTGTTTTTAACTATTACATTTATATTTCAAAATATTAAAAAATTAGCATAAGTTACATAGTATGAATAGTTGGATTTGTTATTTATTAGGAATATACTGTTAATGAATCTAATAATAAATACATAAAAACCTCTTAACCACAAACCTTCTTCATTTTACCCTTATGTACATTTCAGTTACCAAGTAACCATCCTCAGAGGTATAAACATACAAAGACTGAGTTAGATTTATTGAAACAATAAAATGTTCTGTAATTGTTTTCTGTAAATATGTAAAAAGGTGTATTTTATATATATATATATATATATATATATATATATATATATATATATATATAATAAATTAAAAATATTTCAAAAACAAGAATACACCGATAAAAGCTTTGAAAAAATACATTCATTAAAAGTATTCTTGTTTTTGAAATATTTTTAATTTATTAACTATATTACAAGAAAACATATCACCATATTTAATATATATATATATATATATATATATATATATATATATATATATATATATATATATATATATATATATTTAGGTTAGTTCTAGTAGAGCTTAAAGCTTATTTAGGAATTTTTGGACTTGATAGGAGACTGACAGACTTACCTAAAGGCAATAGTCCAAAACTGCAATCTCTTTGGAAATAAGCACATATAAAACACTTAATACACTTTTATTTGAAATATTTCGATCAACATGATCTTCTTCAGTCAAGAAAACCACTGACTGAAGAAGTTTTCTTGACTGAAGAAGATCATATTGATCGAAATATTTCAAATAAAAGTGTATTAAGTGTTTTATATGTGCTTATTTCCAAAGAGATTGCAGTTTTGGACTATTGCTTTTAGGTAAGTCTGTCAGTCTCCTATCAAGTACAAAAATTCCTATATATATATATATATATATATATATATATATATATATATATATATATATTCTTGATATTTAACGTTATCCATTGTTTTTCCGTTGCACTGACTTTATGAAGTTAATATATTACTATTGTAAGTAATTTTATCCACCATTAAGTGCAATAATTTTACCTTGAGTGATGAGGCACCTTTCGGTCAATTGACCATTGTCGAATCACTGATGTTTTTCTGTTGTAGATGTTCGGTCTGTGATATAACAGGTTTGTGATATTACATCTGTGATGTAACATCAACAAACACCTATAGGTGTAATAACCAAGTTTGTGATATTACATCTGTGATGTAATATCAACAAACACCTATATCACAGACCGAACATCTACAACAGAAAAACATCAGTGATTCGACAATGGTCAATTGACCGAAAGGTGCCTCATCACTCAAGGTAAAATTATTGCACTTAATGGTGGATAAAATTACTTACAATAGTAATATATTAACTTCATATATATATATATATATATATATATATATATATATATATATATATTCTTGATATTTTACGTTTTAAATATATATATATATATATATATATATATATGAAGTTAATATATTACTATTGTAAGTAATTTTATCCACCATTAAGTGCAATGATTTTACCTTGTGTGATGAGGCGCCTTTCGGTAACTTGACCATTGTCGAATCACTCAGAGTGATTAATGGTGGATAAAATTACTTACAATAGTAATATATTAACTTCATAAAGTCAGTGCAACGGAAAAATAATGGATAACGTAAAATATCAAGATTTTAACACCTACCAAGATAAACGAGTGATTCAACAATGGTCAAGTGACCGAAAGGCGCCTCATCACACAAGGTAAAATCATTGCACTTAATGGTGGATAAAATTACTTACAATAGTAATATATTAACTTCATAAAGTCAGTGCAACGGAAAAATAATGGATAACGTAAAATATCAAGATTTTAACACCTACCAAGATAAACGAGTGATTCAACAATGGTCAAGTGACCGAAAGGCGCCTCATCACACAAGGTAAAATCATTGCACTTAATGGTGGATAAAATTACTTACAATAGTAATATATTAACTTCATAAAGTCAGTGCAACGGAAAAATAATGGATAACGTAAAATATCAAGATTTTAACACCTACCAAGATAAACGAGTGATTCAACAATGGTCAAGTGACCGAAAGGCGCCTCATCACACAAGGTAAAATCATTGCACTTAATGGTGGATAAAATTACTTACAATAGTAATATATTAACTTCATAAAGTCAGTGCAACAGAAAAATAATAGATAACGTAAAATATCAATATATATATATATATATATATATATATATATATATATATATATATATATATATATATATATATATATATATATATATATATATATATATATATATACACACACATACATATATATTCATTCTTAGTATATGAGTCAAATCTAAATATTAGAATGGTATGGATAAATATTTCTGTAGTAAAATTGGAAGAGGTCCCAAAATTATAGTAGGGTTATTGAGAAAAAAAGATAACAATATAAATTTATTAAACAACATACAAAATAATATATAAATAAATTTAAAAACAATAATAAAGAAATTAACAAATATCACCGATTTAAGTAAGTGTAAACTTAATAAAAAATATCTATCATTTTATAAATATGTATATGTATATACTTTGGTATATATTGAAATTAATAATATAAAATACCTTAGTTATTAAACCCTGTAAAAATATATTTTTCTTGTGGATTTTATAACAAACTATTTTCCTACACTATATAATGAAAAATGTCATATATCTTTATACACAGAAATAAAGAACATGATAAATAAAGGGTTATAATCAAAGTAATGAAAAAAGTAACAAATTTATAGATAAACAAGTTGAAAAATACAATGTGTTTTTCCAAGCAAAGTAACTTATTAGGTAATCACATAATGTATTAAATTAATTCATTCACAACAAATTGTGATGAAACTAACAACAATAATTTCAAAAAATATTAATTTCCAAAATGGTATTTACCAAATTATTACACTGTTATTAAGGAACAATGCTTAAGATTTCAGTATCAATATAAGTGCAGTTTATATAATTTTAATTAGAAATAAAAATGGTAGCGACTCTAAAATAGTACATTTCTTTTTGTTGATACAACATAAAAACTGCAAGTAAATTTCTTTGTGATAGGTAAGCAATTATATATTATAAACATAACTTGGTTTAGGCTCCATACCTAAAGAAACTTCAAGTATCTTAGCTCAACATTCAATATTACTTCACATAACTTTATTTTGAACATAATACTATTAGTATGTTTTTTAGTTACGCATGATATATTAGTCATTTTCACAAAAATAAGGAGGACATGCCACTGTTTATCCTTGACAAGTTTTTTCAATATTTGTTTTTGAAAAAGCATACCTGTCATTTTTTTACTTGAAGTATGATCATAGAAAAAACTCAGACCTAAAGATATATCAAGTTAATTAGAGCTTAGATAGTGAGAACAATGAACAACAAAACAAAATTAAAACAGTAATAAGCTAGTGTGAAGTGATTTTTAGAGAAAACTGTTATTTATGAAAATTTTTTATTGTTGTTAAAGATGAACGTTGATGATATGTTGATGAACAACTTTGCATCTTCCAAAGTAACTAATGGGTAAACAGAAAATTAGTTTAACAAACAAATCTTTGGAGATACATGTTTGGGGATTCTGCGTAAACTTGAACAATCACTATTTAGTTATATTGGATATGACTGGGAAATTTATCCAAGTCGATTTTAAAGGGATCACATGTCCTCTTGAATTTCCAGATCTCTGAACTAATGTTTGAAAAATAAAATTATTGTTTCAATTAATTTTTTAGTAGGTGTATTGGAAGTTTTGTGTATTAATGATAAGGTTGTCCATATTTAGAAAGAATGAAAAGTTTGGCCTGAACTCTGAAGGCATCACTGCCAAAGATATCTGACAGTTTAGGTATCTTACACTGCCAGAATGTAGACTGACCTTGTAGCTTCAGGTTCAGAAAGCAGAGTCTTTTTATACAAATCTAATAGATATGTCAAGTTTGTGATAAATTTTTCATTTTCTGGTTTTGTGTTAAAAGAAAGCCAACTTTTACTTTTGAAGAGCTAATGAACTTTTATGTTGAAAAAGAGAGTTTCTTGGACACTTCAATTCTTGACACAAAACATTAAAGTAAACTTTAAAACAAATTTTTTAATACGGTAACACCCTTTGAAATTCTACTATGTCTCAAGGATGAGAATTTCTGATATAAAACAACAAAGTAAAATAAATATTTGTTTTGAAACCTGTAAAGATCATACATTGTCTGAAAAACAAATCTATGATAACAATAATTCTGAATAAATAGTCCATTAGTTTCGCCACATGTATTTGTGACAATTTAAATACAAATTTTCACCGAGATATATTTTTGGTTTTGATTTAATTATTTTATGTTATTATATGTTGAGAGTAATGAGTTTTTCTCATTTCTTGCAGGAAAGAAGGAATGCTAGTTTGCATATGTCTAACAGATTAGAAGGAAGCAATTTTTATTTGTTTATTACTCCTTGAAACAACTAAGGACTAACGAGTAAAGAGAACTGTGGCTCCAACTCCTCTTTTATTTTTCCAAGCCATTTTTGTTCTTCAGTTCCATAAAGAAATTGCATTTTTGTAAGAAAGATTGTTGAAAGACTAGGTATTTGCAGCAAAGAATAATTGTTGGAATCGCTCAACACATTAATTTCAAAGTAATTGTAAAATTTTATACAATAGCTTTGAAGATGCTGGAAAGTTCAGCTGGTACTGTGTTTGTGTCGTACATTATTTTGATTGGTGGTAATGTAAGTGAGAAACATGTCTAGGCTGACAATTTTATTGTTCACATGCAATGTCTTTCTGACCAAAATTTTATTATTCATGAGGAACATCTCTCTGGTCACAATTTGGATGTATTTTTTTGTTTTCAATACTGGTGGCACAAATGAGTAATAACAAAAAGTAATCCTTGTTTTGAACACTTGTTTATATGTTATTGTTATATAATTGATTTAAAGTTTCTTGTTGTAATCATCTTGAATTTACTGATTAAACTATAAGTAACTATGCACACAAAGTGAATACTTTTGAACTTGATGACGAGTTTCATTTACGAACCTGACACTCCACTATCAGAGGTCGAGTAAGGTTGTGGGCTATGATTTATGAGTGTAGAGGGGGTGAGGGTTGGGTTGGTTGTTTACTACGTATTGGAAAAAGGTGTTAGATTCTAAGTGTGTGTGATCGTTTAAGATATGTTCTCTTGCTAGAAAATGATACGCAACGATTGTCCCAGCTTCTACATTGGGCAAACCGGTAGATCATTCAACATACGTTTCAAAGAACACATCAACAACATAAAAAAATAAATCCAACATCCTTCTACGCAACACATATATAAAACACACAACACATATACACAAACATCCATTCTATCTTAAATATTCTCCAGATATTAAACCATAGTAAAAAACTAACCACTACAGATAAATATGAAATATAAAAACATCACACAAAAGAAAAAGAACATATCTTAAATGACCACACACGCATTAAATCTAACACTCTGTTCCATTATATAGTAAACAACCAGCCCAACCTTCCACCCCCTTTACACTCATAAATCATAAGTCCGCAACCTTGTACGACTACCAGCAGTAGAGTGTCAGGTCCATAAATGAAATGATTGTTTCGAAATGCATCAGCAAGTAAATTTTAAAATATTCACTTAGTTACACAATAATTATTTAAAGAGTATTTAACTGTACTTCATTTACGTTAAATATTGGTACAGTAGATACCTGATAATCTTACCACTTTAAGACTGGCATGATTTAGGCTGATTAAATTAGCTGTTTCCTTTTTTTGGAAATTAAGGGTAATGTAAATACTAGACCCCAGGTCACCTACACTTTTGTTGTTTCCACATGTTAATCAGGCGTACATTCTGATTACAACAATGTTAATTGTAAGTGGTGAAATTAATAAGCAGTGCTGAAATATGTTCTCACAGAGAAGCAAGCAAGGGTAGGTATATCATCCTTAAAATACACAATTTACTATATTGGATTTTAAACTAAGCTCATGTAAATGAGACCATGATGTGTATTTACAATCTAACTGTTGATGAAGCCAGACAGTTTAGAGATAAAGATAAATAGCATTAACAAATCAATATAGACTGTTTATGAGTTATCACTTTAGAGTGACAAGGGTGAGCTTTGCAGCTAACAGTTGCAGTCTCACTTCAGCGTCAATAATTTTCCATATTTTTTTAAGCGTATTGAAACATTAAGCAAATTTAACTTTCTCCTTAGTTGATTTCTGCCTTCATTTAAAATGCCTGCTAGTTCTGCAATCTTTTAGTCCGATCTAGAGTCTATACCCAAGTAGCTGACTAAACTAGATGAAATGTACTGTATATTATAATATGATGAAACAGTAATTGAATGTCAAGCACCATGTCGACCTGGCATGGCAACTATTAAAAGAAAATGTTACATAAATTAATTTAATTGTTTGAACTATTTAAGCTGTTTATATAGCAGGCACGATATAAATTGTTAAACAGAATGGTGGACAAGGATGTGAAAAGTCTCCCACAATAAATTCAAAAAACTTTTGTCAGGAGCAGAAAGATTTCTGGAAACACATTTGCATTGTCATAATTGAGCAAATTGTTTGACACAATTATCGTGTCTGGTAACATTTATTATTCAGAAGCAGAGAAAAAATCAATTCACTAGAAAACTTTAACCTTCCTAGTAATTAATTCTCTGCACTCTCTTTGCCATTCATGTTTGCCTACAACTATAGAATATTCAGTTGTTAGAAACAATTAAAACTCCTGTAGTTAAAAAAAAACCTGTAAGTTCAAAACATTGTATAATAAAGAACAAAAAAATTCCTAGAGACAAATATTGTTTCAAATAATAACAATGCTTTTCCAAGATTCTAGATGACACACATGCAATAACTTCTACCTGAAGTGCTGCTAACAACAAACCTAGTTTTCCTTATCCTATATAATAACATGATCTATAAGCTGTATACAAGGTAAGGATTACAACTTAATCACTGAAATGTTTTTTTCTAGAGCCACCACTAATCATAAAAAAATAAATCTTTAATCATATTAACTCATAAATACACAACCAATAATAATAATAACACAATTTCTAATGTAGGTAATGCTTCTCTCAAATATACAATTCCTTTAATCTTATATATAAAATGTTTTACTGTTATTGGAGTACTATACTGTACACCTCCTAAAAAAATATCGTCAACACAATGGATAACTTTGAAAACATAGAACGCCTCAATAAAAAGATTTTATATCCACGGCTTGTTTGTTAGATCCATAATAAACACTTTAAACACAACTTTTGTAAAAATTGCTGTTTTGTTACAACTAGTATTTCTTTAACACAAAAATGACTACATATAATAACAGAAAGCAAAGATTTAAATTAGTTTCATTAAATAATTTGTATATACTATTCATCATTCAAAATTTTTACAAGTGTTTGTCATCTATCAAAAGTTCTAAAATGTAAGGAGATATAATTAAATAACATTAGTGAATAAATCATTATAAATAATTACATTAAAAATTATGTTATTTAATTATATTACAGGTTATATGTTAGAACTTTTGATAGTGGGAAATAAAAATACAGAATAAAATTATAATATAATCCTGAAAACAATTGAAGCAACCGTTTGATAATAACACATGCAATATTATAAATGTAACCAAGTTAGACTTGGATTATGTTTAACCTTTGTATCAGGCAGATTAAGTGCACTTCATTGGTTTTTAGATCATTTAATACAGATATTATTGCTCTTTATATATTTTCCCTATGTCTAATGTCACTGAATGAAGTCTTTATGCTACAACTAAATATATTTTAATGCACTGTAATTAAATTCAATCTATATAAATAATATGCAGTAAAAGATATTTAATTGCTACTAAAGGGACAAACCAAGAATTACAAAACGATAGGACCGTTAATTACTATATTTTACATTAATAAATATGACATTTATGGAATATCAAAACGAAATGTTCTTATTTTCCAACAATAGATAGCATTTTTCAACAATGTTTTTTTGACACACACACACAAGGGATGTGTAATAAACTATGTGTTATAAAAGGCTATCTCAGATCAATAAACTACTAGCTGTTGCAAGGGTTTGGCAAGTTACAAACATCACAGATTATTTTTTATAATTAAATACAATATTTTTATTTGCCATTAAAATTTATTTATATATAAATGTAAGAAATTTTACTGCTTTGCAAAATTCTTAAGAACCCAGCAAATGAGTCTAAGGAAAACGTTTCCTGTAACGAAATGAACACAAAAACATTGAATAAAATTTTTGTTTTTATAAAATTTGATATTGATCTATAGGAAAATAGCCTTATGTTGATGATTAATTAAATATAAGTAACTAAAATAAATATTTTTTGAACCACTACTTCAAAATTGCCCTTTTTGAGTTATCTGAACCACAAATCAAGCATTTAAAACTAAAGCATATGAATTATAAACATTTTAACTATCATAAAAATTTAACAAAGATTTGTTTTTTGAAACCTTTAATGATCTTTCAGAACGTTGACGACTAGGAGATGTTAAATGATATTTATATGTTTTATGGTGTTTTTTTCTTATTACAATACGTAACCTTTTCAAACAAAAGTGTTCAGCAAACAAAATATAAATTTTTTCTACCCACCTTATTGTACATGATTGAGGAATATTATTAAATGATAATAAGTTTTAAGTTTCAATGGTGGATAGTTGAGAAAGCTCTCTGTAAATTAGGTTAAGCTTAAAATTACATGAGCATTATATAAAAGGTCACTATGAATTTTACAACAAATATCTAATAAAAGGAAACAAGATTCTGAAGAGATGACTAAGAAGGCCAAACAAAGGGAAGACCCATAAAAAGACTTCAAGATGATGGAGAGTTACAGGATATCCCAAATATGATTGACTATTAACAAAAATGAATATATGAGCTTTTTCAATTTTTTTTGAAATATATTTAAGAATAAAAGTACTTTATTCTCAAGGTATATGCTTGAAATTCTTTGTATGCATTTACCCTAACAGTTGTAATTTACTGACCCAAGATTATTATTACAGCTACACTCTAAGAGAATTTAAAAATTCACGCCTTACTAAAATATTGTTTTTATGATACAAGTTATATACTACATTTAAGCAATAAAAGTAAACTCCTAGATACAAAGTTTATTTTTAATGCGCAGGAAACAGTATATTTTGTTGAATGCTATCAATAGTTCCTGATAAAAGTATATCTATCTAAATTTAAAATATTGATTCAAGCTAAATGAGTTGGTTGGAGCCAGAGTAAACCCACCTAAATGTTTCCAGAAATTGAGTAAAGAGCAGGAATAGGTGTGGCAACATGTACTCATTACCTCCATAGTGGTCTAACTGTAGTTATACTACCTTCTGATAGATAGCACGACCTAAACCTATTGGGCAAGACTACTATAGGGATGGCACACTCTAGCTCTAATCACTTCAAATGGCAGCGGCTGCTCCAAAGTTCAAAATAGAATTATCTGTACTTAATTTTATATTACGTAAAACCATATAAATATTGATGAAAATTTAAAGTATAACAAATATCAAAACAATGTGTTTCAAAGTATATTTAGCATTTACTGGACACATTGGTCAATCACTTGTTTTGTAACATACATTGTTTTGTTATTCAAAACCAACAACAAGCATTTCCTTACAAATAATTATAAACTTTTTAACAAAATGCATTTATACCTGACCACTAGATGACATTTTCTTACTCTTTTTTGTTAACTCCATTAAAGCAGAATGAATTTGAAAATGTAAACGAGACTCAAGTGAATAACCAGTATAATTTTTTCTGAAACAACAAAAATAGGCATGAGTCAGTCCTATTAGAACCTCATCGGCAAGATAAATTTAATTCTTGAATTTTGTAGTCCATCACGTTCGGTGAATCTTATTAATCACTTAAACATAGTTTATGACTATCCTAACTTTAAATTTAGTAAATTTAATAAAACTTACTGAGACAGAACTTTTTCGATCGCTATGTGCTGATATTCATCAGTGTCTTCTGCTTGGAGATGTTGGGTCAAGCGGTGACGGTTTTAAAGGTAGGTTTTTGATAGTATCAAATAGTATGTGTGATTTGTATTGTGTTTGTTCATTTAATATGTTTGTACTTTGTGTTTTTGTGTGTATGTAAATTTCATATTGTTCTAGTGTGTTGAGATATGGTCCTTTTTTGTTGATGTGTAGGATTTCTAGGTTATGGTAAATGTCTGTGTATTTGTGTCCTGTTTCTTTTATGTGATTGTAAAATGTTGAGTTTGTGTTCTGTTTGTGTTCCTCGACTCTTTGTTTAAAGCTGCGACCTGTTTGTCCAATGTAGAATTTTTTACATTCATCGCAGTTCAGTTTGTATACGCCTGGTACTTGTAGTTTATCTTTGTTGTTGGTGTTGTGTTGTATTCTGTATCGTAACTTGTTAATAGTTTTGTATGCTATTTTGTATCCTATTTCTTGAAATTTGCGGGTTATTTCGTTTGTTGTTTTGTTTATGTATGGTAATGTGATGTATTTGTTTTCCATGTCTGTAGTGTTAATTTTAGTGGTTTTTTGTATTTTGTACCATAATTTGTCTATTATTGCGGTGTTGTATCCATTTGTGTATGCTAAATATTTAATTGTGTTTAGTTCTTTGTTTACGTTTTCGGTGGTCATTTGGACTTCTTTAAGTCTATGGAGCATGGATCTGAAGGCAGCGTGATTGTGTTGGATAGGGTGGTTTGAGGTGTTGTGGATAAGTGTGTCTGTTGTTATGGGTTTCCTGTAAATGTTGAAGCTGTGTTTTTGTGTGTGGCTTTTTGTCATGGTTAGGTCGAGGAAGTTTAGGGATCGGTTGGTTTCAATTTCTGAAGTTACGTGGAGTTTTGGGTGTATTTTATTAGTGTAGGTGAGGAGTATTTCGCATTGACGGGAGTTGCCTCTCTATAGTGTTTTGATATCATCCACGTATCTGTGCCAGTAAATGATTTTGTGTGTGTGTGTGTGTGTGTGTGTGTGTGTATTGTTTGTGAGTATCTTGGTGTTTTCTATATGTTGTAGAAAAATTTTGCTTAGGACACTACTGATAGAACTTTCCATGGGTAGGCCATCTGGTTGTGAATAGAAGTTTGAGATGTGGGTGAAATAGTTTTGTTTAGTGATGGTTTAGAGAATGTTTATGATTTTGGTAACATGGGTTTTAGGTATGTTGTTCTGTATTAATTGGGTTTCTAGGATGTTGAGTGTTTCGGGTATGCGTATGTTGGTGTACATATTTGTTATGTCGAGTGATAGTAGTGTTGTCTTTTATTTTATTTATGAGATTTGTTCTGTTTTTTATGTGTGTTTCTGTGTTTAATATTATGGATTATCTGATTATTTTGTCCATGTACTTTGCTAATTTATGTGCAGGGGCATTCTGGTAGTTGATGATGGTTCGGATAGGGCCATTGGGTTTGAGAATTTTGGGAAGAATATATTGAGTGACACATGAAAGAAAGAGTATCAGTCAAATATACAGAAAGCCGTTAGTGCACCTTTGGTTGAAACATCCAAAAAAAGCAACATCCATTCCTATTAGGGAAACACATGGGCAGGTTAAAATTATTGACTGTGATATAACTTTGGTTTACATATCAGAGAAAGAGCAGTCTATTATTAAAACATGTAAAAACCACGTTTACAGGAGAAATTAATGACTTTAGAACAACATTTTGGTTGAAACATCAAATAAATGGTATCAGTAAGACATATGGAAACCACATAAACTGGATAAAATTAACAAATTTAAGATGAATAGTGTTTAAACATCATACATATGTTATCGGTCTGACATATAGGAACTACATATGCATTGGAAAATTAATGACTTCAGGATAATTGTGGTTGAACCATCAAACATAAGGGCAGTTGTACAGGACTACATACAAAGGAAAAATTTATTACTTTAGGATAAAATTGGTTAAACATCAAATAAAGGGTATATGTCAGTCATATTAAAACTACATATGCAGGATAAATTTTAAAACCTCATGATAACTTTGGTTGAAACATCAAATAAAGGTGTCAGGTGAGTCAGACAAATAGGGACCACGGGACCACATATGCAGGTAAAATGATGACTTTAGGATAAGTTTAGTTAAAACAACA
The DNA here is from genome assembly GCA_036971475.1 of Prosapia bicincta. Taxonomy (NCBI): domain Eukaryota; kingdom Metazoa; phylum Arthropoda; class Insecta; order Hemiptera; family Cercopidae; genus Prosapia; species Prosapia bicincta. Next base: position 42,770,481 of record JBAIZL010000006.1, on the reverse strand, counting down.
AACATAGGATTACAAATTGGATCATAGCCTCATACAGGTCAATTTAAATTGGAAAACCTGATAGGTGTTAATAATGGATGGATTAGTTTTAAATGTGTGTGTGTGTGTGTGTGTGTCTGTATGTATGCCTATGTGCCCATTGTTATCTGTTTATTCAAGTAAGTCCACAGTGTATAACAAACTACTATTTTCAAAACGGCAACAAAAGTCATAAAACTGATATCATTTAGGTAGGATAAATTTAATGACATAGGATAACTTTGAGTGACATCAAAGAAAGAGTATCATTCTAATATATAGAAACAGTAGTATTTTAAATATAATGGTCATTACTAACATAACAATGAACTTAAGCATTGTTTAAAAGGTTACTTACTTAACATCTTCAAGAATAGTGATTGCTTTTTGAAAGTCATTCCTCTGGTCATGAAGATGTGCCAGTTGGACTAGACAGTAAGGAATTAGATAATGATCATCTTTGATCTTTTTTTCTAAACTAAGAACAGTCTTAAAATATTCCTCTGCCTGAAGAGGACTATTCATATGGAAGAGACAGACTCCTTTAAGCAACAACACAAGTGCCTTGTTGTCCGCAGCATAATTGCTGTTAATGACTGTGGACAGAAAAATGCAACAAAATTACTATGGAAACTAGATACCTATATTATAAAAATAAAGGAGTTAATGAAAGTACCAATAGGGTTTACCCATAAACTACAGTTAAGCATGTCCCACACCAGATTCATCAAATTTCCACACTGCTTCAGGTATTTCAGTTCATGCTGTCAGTTTAGCCGTGGACAGTCTACCATATAAACTGTGTGAAATGTGCTAATAACTGTTTTATTTTAAGCATCAGTGATTTCAGAAGTGAAGAAGAGATCATCAATGTGGCTTCAGACCTTATCAAGAAGAAGCTGAGTACCACTGACAGCAGAGGTCATGGGTTAGTAATTACTTTGTATATAAACGAGTCGACTTTCGAGAGCTTTAATTAGGTGTCCTCATTTTCGAGGATCAACTGATGCTTGAAAATGAGAACATGTAACTGAAGCTCTCAAAAGTCGATTTTTGTATATACCAAGTAATATTCTTGTGTATGTACATAAAAGTCTATATTACACATAGTATTTTTATAGTTGTAAATGACACCTAAATAAACTCCGTTGGGCCAATTGGTCCGACATTGTTTTTGCGGTATTTATATTTTCTTATCTCTGCAGCACACTATTATTATTTTTTTGTTTTGTGTGTAAACAATAAACAACAAAAACAACATTTTCATGTTCCGTTTGACAACATAATAAGCTGGCTGGCAAGTAAAGTGTTTTGGCGCTTATCACGAAGAGACGTAAAAGTGTCACTAGTGATTGATTTGTGATTTTATAATTATTTCGTATATAGAACGAAAATGTAAACATATTCTCTGTCTGATAAGTAATGCTTCAGATATGATAAATACTACACAAGATTGCATAACAAGCAAAAATTTGAAATTTAAGTAATTTACCTTTCAAGGAATTTACGTTATATTTTACTTTTTAGTAAGTATGAGTTTATCTAAGTGTACCAATGGTTGTAATTAACTTCAACCAAGACAGTTTTTGTAAGAACTATTATGCAACTAAATATTTAGTCAATATATCTGACTTATTGTTTAGCTTTTGTGAAATTTTGAAAACAATAAAGAAAATCAATATAATGCGTCATTAAAAATTATTTTTTTTATTGTGTATAAAAATAAACTTTATTCAACCATCTAATTTGTATGATTGGAATAACCAACTCAACTTAACTAAAAATGTTTAGAAATATGTGTCGGGCCGTAAATCCCGACAAAAAGTTCCTAAAATAACATTATGTTTATATTACCGTCGGCATTTATCTATCAAACAAAAACCATCGTAATTATATCTGTAAGCAGTGTGAAGCTTGTTGTTTAATACTGTGCATTCATTTTTCCAAAAGTAGCAACACTGGTTGAGTAGTATTAATAAAAATAAGACATTACTAGACAACAATGTCGGGTCTATTGGCCCGACAGTAATCGGGTCAGCCCACTGCGACGTGGCAGCTAAAGTGTTAATGGCAATTTATTTTTAAAAAGCTACAGAATATTTTCATAACTTTTCTTAGATATTTAATGAAAATTAAGTAAAAATTATTAGTACATATGGAAAGAATTATTATTTTTTACTTCCAGGAAACTAAAGAAATTAACTAGACACAATATAGTATGTAATTCTAAAAAGCTATAATATACTGATATAGAAAATGCACATTATTAACTTAAATTTAAGTCAGTAAAAATTTTGGCAAAAATCCAAATAACACAAAAATAAATAGGACACAAATTTTGTAATAGGTCATCAAAATGTAAATAAGGGTTTACGCTTAGGTAAATCGTATTATTAGTTATTTTTTATAATTTTTGTGGTATTGGGGTTTTTTCCAATATTTTTATTGTAATATATTGTACTACTGTGGTCTTAATATTGTATTTTAAATTTAAATATTTATTATGGACTTGAACTTGCCAGTTGATTTCGTGTAGGATGATATATGGTTGACACGAGAAGTATGTAATTTAATTCTTATTATTAAACTATTAAATATTTATAAGTGTATATTTTATTTTAAATTTTATAAATCTGGAAAATTTTTTATAGTTTATTAGAAACTTTTTAATCTATATACATCGGCATTCTGAGATCTCAAAAGCCTTTTTGCAAGAAACTTAACAGCCTAGGTCAATAATATAATAATAATAAGTAGCAATATCTCTAAGAATACCAGTAGTAAGATAACAGCAAAGAACTGCTCTTGAATAATAAAGATTAAAATAAAAAGCAACAATTACCTTTTCCTGAAACCAATTCTTTCTCCTTTCTTTCGATTACTTTATAAACATTTTCAGCAAGCTCCCATTTTTTTCCCAATATTTTGAAAAAGTTCCACACAAACAACATTTCAAAAATAGGTAGGACTAACTGCTTATCTTGTGCCCAATAACGTTCAGTTTTTTTTATACAAAACTTTTCCATTGGTAAACTTTTCCCTGCTATCCTTTGCTTCAGTTTTGGGATGTTTCTAAAACACATAATTACAACTAAAATTGATATGTTGTTCAAGTGAAGGCCTACATGTTGTTTATAAAGTAGTATATAAAACATGTTTGTAAAGAATTACTTTTTAGACTCTTTGAACCTGAGTAAATTGTATATTGTGTTAGCATAGTAACCAGTCATTGTCTAATCAATTATTTTAGTCTTTTAGAAATTTACTCACCAGTAATGGCTCTTTGTGATGTAGAACTACTATGGATGCATAGGATAAGATATGAGGGGAGAACTTTTTTAAAAAAAACTTAAACTTTATAGCCACACTAGGTATGCTAAATTTTATTTTCGCATCTGCAATAAAATAATTTTTTAATATCTGTATAAAACTGTAATCTGAACATGTTAATTCATCCAGTCATTTAATTATGACAAGGTAAACACAAAACACTCAATTTTGCATTAGTAGGAATCTGAAACAAAATTATACACATATTTTTTTGTTAAATAATCTCTGTCTTTTAAATTACTTCATTGTATGTGTCTAACAATCTTAATACCATCCCTTCCAGTTTTGATAGAACCACTTCATTTCTCATTTTATCCATCCCATTTATCCTCTCCACTGTTTTATAAGCAGCACATTTCAGCACCAGACTACAATCAACATAAAGGATGTTACTTATAATCTGCCAAAAGTATGGTACAGCAAATCATTAAAATTAATCGTTCTTCCTCTAACGGGGTTTTTTTTAATGTTTCTCTGTATAATGAATAGACATGTGTATTTACCCTCTGGGTAAAGATTATATCTATATTAGATAAGGAACTCTTGTTCTAACATATTTAAAAAAAAAAATTTTAATACTATTTGTCAATATTTTCCTTCCATTATCCTACTTTTATTCCACTGATCCTTATTTTTTTCTACATGAACAATATATCAGGTAGGCACCTCTCTATACCCACTTAGAAAGTAGGCCTTCTTCATGTACATGATCCTGCACACATGATGGCATCCTTCCTTTATCCTACTTTTATTCCACTGATCCTTATTTTTTTCTACATGAACAATATATCAGGTAGGCACCTCTCTATACCCACTTAGAAAGTAGGCCTTCTTCATGTACATGATCCTGCATACACGATGGTATCCTTCCTTTTTTACCAGATCACAGTATTTTTTGTCTAGACCTATTATTTATAACCAGACATTTTTTTACCTATTATTTACAACCCTTTCCTGATTAAAATTATCGATTGCCTTCAAACCATAAAATATCCTTTTATGATTTTATAAAAATTATGAACTACATATTAAAAATAATTATTCAGGAGCCCAGATGATAAATGGGCATTCATATCCAACAATTCTCCAATTTTGTTTTCTTCTATTTTTCTACCTGTTTTATAAAAATATTACTTAAAAACCTCTGACCATTGCAATCGCTATAGTATGATTCAATTTACGAGGGTCGTCCACAAAGTAACCTCCGTTTTGAAATAAAAAATAAACCAGTTGAGATACAAAAATTTTATTATATACATGTTAAAACTACAGCTTTTCTCTACTTTTCTACATATTCACCATACAAATTCAAGCACTTATACAGAGTGCGGCAGCAAAACTTCCTTTTTTTAAATGCTCGCCATTCAGTTAGTTGATGTCATAGCAGAGCGCTAGTGGTCTCGTTCAAGAGGGGGTACAGTAAAGTTTTGTCCCGACACGTTTCAGTCGCCATCATGCGTTGGAATAGTGAGGAGCCTTTGCCGTTGAGACCTACTTTTCAAGCGGATGTTCGGTTATTGCAACACAGCGCGCATTTCGGAATCGCTTTAATTTAGCCCCGTTGGCTCCTGTCCCAGACCGCAAATCAATTGTTACATGGGTCACTACATTCAGACAAACTGCAAGTGTGACAAAACGAAAAACTGGAGTCCCTCGGCCCGTTAGATCACCTGAGAACATTGAAGCAGTGAGAGCGTCAATGTTGCGGTCACCACGGCGTTCTGCGCGCAAACACGAATCTGCCCTTGGACTATCCGATCGTTCTGTGAGTCTTCGTGATGATCTTAATTTTCATCCCTATAAGATGGCGATAGTGCAGGAACTTTCAGAACGTGACTTCAATTCTCGGATCAACGCGTGTGAGCTTCTTCTTGATGTCGTTCCTGAGGGTGCTATTGTTTTTTTTAGCGATGAAGCCCATTTTTATTTGTGTGGGTCGGTTAACAAACAAAACAGTGCTACTGGGCTGACAACAACCCTCGAGAATTGCATCAAAGGCCTTTGCATTCACCCAAAGTCACAGTGTGGTGTGCAATTTCCTCAGTTGGAATTATTGGTCCCTGGTTTTTTGAGGAAAATGAGGTTACAGTGACAGTGAATTATTGAGTTTTCAAAAAAGGAAGTTATGCTGCCGCACCCTGTATCTTTTAATAGTTTTTGAAATTCTGTCTTTAAAAAAATCTGCCGCCTGAGAATGTAGCCAACCTGTCACAGCGTTTTGAAGCTCTTCATCACTCACAAACCTCTGAGATGCAAGCCACCGCTTCATGTACGGGAAAAGATGGAAATCACTGGGAGCCAAGTCCTGGCTGTAGGGGGGGGAGGGGTTGGTCAAAAACGTCCCATTTGAACTTTTCCAAAAGTTCAGTTGTTCTTTGAGCTGTGTGAGGGCGGGCATTGTCATGGACAAACACAACACCAGATGTCAGAAGACCACGACGCTTGTTTTGAATCGCTCGTAATAGCCATTTTAAGGTGTCACAATAAGCTGCACCTGTAATGGTCGTACCACGCTCCATAAATTCAACGAGCAAGATGCCCTTAGCATCCCAAAAAACTGTAGCCATCAATTTTCAGCTGAAAAAGATTGGCGAGCTTTCTTTGGCTTGCTTGGCGAAGCGGTATGACCCCATTGCGTTGACTATTGTTTTGTTTCGGCATTCACATAGGCTACCCAAGTCTCATCTCTTGTAAAGATCCTGTTCAAAAATGTTTCTCCTTCACCATCATACCGAGTAAGAAAGTGTATGGCAGAACTCATTCTTTTCATTTTGTGATCATCGGTGAGCACTTTTGGAATCCAACGAGCACAAAACTTGTGATAGCCTAGTTTTTCTGTCACTATCTCATGCACAAGACTTCGAGAAATTTCAGGAAAATGATCTGAAAGTTCCGAGATTGTGAAGCGACGGTTCTCGCGAATTTTCTCATCCACTTTGTTCACCAAGTCATCACTGACGAGAAATGGCCTACCACTCCGGTCTTCATCGTGAACGTTCGTTCTTCCAATTTTAAAAAAATTAACCCATTGACGGACTACATCTTCGCTCATAATGTTTGGGCCATACCGCACTCAATTTACGATGAATTTCAGCTGCTGTGTAACTTTTTGACCACAGAAATCTTATTACACCATGCACATCACACTTGGCAAGATTTTCTATCATGGCGCTCATGTTTTTATGTTACAACAAAAGAACATTAAAGCCGTAATAGTTACGGTTTTCAACATTGAAAAATGACTTTTTTTGTTTATTATATAATTTTGAATAGCATCTAAAACAAAACAAAAAAAAAAACAACCCATCTTATTCATTAACTGAACCAATCTTTATGAACTGTTACAGAAATCAGGCCTCACTCTTAAAAAGGCTTCATGCTAACAAATAAGTAAAAAGTGTTGGTTCAATAAAAAATATATAATAATGTACAGATATACGTGTCTAAAATATCTGTCTGATTACCAGTGCAATATGTTAAATTATTGATTAATGACTAAACCTATATCGGCATAGTGACCAAAACAATGCAAAACATTTGGTTGCGGTAGCGGGATATCCACGCCGTCACCACACACTAAACAAATAATAGTATCTGCAAATAATATTATTATTTTGAAATAATATGTGCTTATTTATAATTGATTATTAATTACAAAAGCAATAAAAAATTGATTCCTTATACGAATTTATTTATTTTTTGTCAGACCTAAATTACTATAATTTTTTCTAATGATTAAAATATTAAGGTGGAAGAGTTTAGACCATGGTAATAAATCATATTTTCTTCTTTCTCAATTCCTTACATAGAGAATGAACTGTACACATCAAAAATAAAAATAGACCTAAGCAAATGAAAAACATTATGTAAATAATTGGTGTGTTTTGCGACAAAATGACTTCATCAAAATTGCTCTTAACAGACCTTTTTGTGCAAAAATTTAAATAATTTTTTGGGGATATAACTTTCTTAAAAAAGGCCTCGCAAAAATTGTTTGCTCTAGGCCTTGCATTTGCTAAGGACGGCTCTGACAGAAATATATATAAAAATTAGAACGTATGAATATAAACCCATTAAAAAAAACACAGAAGAATTCAACACACATGTTGAATTCACAATAATTTTCCTATTACTCTGGCTCTGACAGAAATCCTAAATAGATATAACCATTCTAATATTAATCTAACCTTTCCACCTGCATCTAAGCATGATAGAAATTTAATTACCTTCCCCCACAATCTCCTATGCTTTACAGCCTCAATCAAGTTATAGCAGAGCAAAATAAGAGCAGTGTACTCACCTTCATCACTGTGACACTTTCTTCTGGATACTTTTAACTATTGTTTCTTCACACTTTTCAGCCTTGACTTACAGCAGCATTATTGTCATTTATTTTTATATTCAGGTTCTTGTCTATTCTTAATCCCTTTGAAGGTACAATTTTCATTACTGATCCTAAATACTTGAAAACACTACTCTGACATGAATTACAATGACTCTATTCAAAAGTTGAAATATTTTTTTGAAGTTAAAAATAAATTTTAAATCAGTAAATTAAGTCCAAGTTTATAGACATCCATTAATTGAGAAAAGCTATTATTAAAGTGAAATTAGTCAATTTGATTTCGTCTTCAATTTTAACTACTAGTTTTAATTTTACACTGACAGATATAAGTATGTAAATACATGTCAGTAGTAGCACTTACTTTTTATCTAAATAAGGATGACCATTTTTAGATGATCTGTCTCATTGTCAATTAGATAAAAGTGTTATTATAAGCATATGTTTACATATTCACATATGCCAGCAAAAAGCTTACTTCATACCTCATTAACGAATCAACTTGTGTTTGTTCTTCAGTACTTAAATCTCTGTCCATCATTAAAAGTATTGAAGCCTTCTGAAATCCGTAAATAGTTCGTGACCATTTACTTTCATTCATCAGATGAGATGCATACACATATGCTTCGTCCCAGTCTAGCAAAATACTGAAAATAATTAACCATCTTTACATAAATACATGACATTGATACATTTGAAAAAAAAATCAAACAACTAATTTTAGTTAAATAAATTGGAGACACTGATGAAGATCGGCACATAGCGATCGAAAACGTTCTGTCTCAGTAAGTTTTAACAAATTTACAAAATTTAGGAAAGTTCGGAACATAAACTATTGTTTAAGTGATTAATAAGATTCACCGAATGTAATGGACTATACAAAATTCAAGAGTTAAATAAATGTTTCAAACCTAACCTTAATAAAATACTGCAGGATTTTAATAAGATATAAAAATAAAGTCGATTGTTGTAATATCTTGAATTCACTGAATAAGTCACAAGTAATTATTTTAGTAACTGAGTGAAAACTATAAAGTTACTTGCTGTCGCAATTTGAAACAGTAATTTCATTGACAAAGCTAACCTGCTACTGACGGCGATCACTCTATTTATTGTATTCAATTCTTCGTCATAGTCTTTTGTTGCATAGGAATATTCATTAAGCAGTATAACATATGGTTAAATACAGCGTGTTTGTATAGTGTGGGGGAATTAGATATATAGTGTATGGCGGTATCAATGGTTCTTGGTTTCCTATATATTTTGAAATTGTGTTTGGTGATAGTAAGGCCAGGAAATTTAATATTATTATTGTTTTCTAATTTGAGGATAAATATTAGGTTTTGGTGTTGATGTAATTGTGTAGTTGTTTTGATTGGCCGTTTTTTGCTGTTCTATAATATTGAAATGTTGCCTACATATTTATGGTAGTACATTATTCTGTCTGTGTGTTTGTTGTTATGTAGGATGTACTGTTGTTTGATGTGATGGAGGAATATTTCGGCCAGGATAACTAAGATGTATTGATAGGATACAAACCCGTTGACAGGCTATCATTTTGTGAATATAACTTGTGTTGATATATGAAGTAATTTTGTGATGTGATAAGTTTAGTGAGTGTAATGATTTCTTGAATGAGTTATTGTGGAGTTTTGTATATTGTGAGCATGTTTTTTAGTATTTGAAGTGTTTGTTTAATGGTTACATTGGTGTAAGGGTTATTTATTTGGTGTATAGAAATTTTATATTTGAAATAGCTATCATTTATTTAAATAAGAATATAATCAATAATATTTAGTCTAGAAAATGGCCTAAGTTTGTCTCTTGAACAGGTGGCTGTGGTCATGATTAAAGGTTTACAACACAGTCACGCCCACTGATAAAAGCTATGTGTGAACAGTGTCAACAATACCTATGGTTATCCATTGTGCGCTACTACTACTAACAGTCTAAAAGTTAGGAGTGAACGGGTCTTTAATATAAAGGTAAACAAGTGCAAAAGAAAAAATCACCAGACGTCTTTAGATGAAATAATTCTTCATGATTCAGTTTGATAGGAAAAGTATTTTAGGCTGATCTAACACACCTAAAATAATGCTCACTTATCCAGATCAACATAGTGGTAACAAAGTGCATAACTAACTCACTGTCACTTTACTAAAAACTAAGGAGAAATCATAATTTATTAGTTTGTGTGATAAACTGAAGATACTTCATGATGTGTTGCAATAACATATTAATATATAACTGTAGAAGTAACTAACCAGTTAAATTGTAAACCTGTTATAAATTTGATGAAGAGTTAAAATCTGTTTACAAGGACCAATTACTTTGATGATCACCATCAGGTATTGGTTAAATGAGTTTAAGTGTGTCCAAACACTCATCATTGATAAAGACAATTCTGGTCATCCAATTAAAGTGAATATAGAGAATATGATCAACGAAATCCATGATATTGTCTCAAGCAGGCAACTGAGATTGTTGACAGTGTGCATATCTAAACTGAACATGTATTAATAATCTTTGAGAAAAATAAGGCATGAGAAGGCTAATGGTAATATGGGTAAGGTATATACTAATGCCTGACAAGAATGCTTGACCAAAATCTTGTGAAGGCTTCAATGTAATACTTAGCCAAGTTTAATTATTCATAACCATAAGAATATTCACGTGACAGTCAATAAAACACTGACATCACCACTACCTACTTGAAATGAATTGTTTGTAGATTTACAGTGCAAATTCTACTAAAGAAAAATTAGGTGGAAAATAGATGGTCTTTTATCAAGATCATGCACCAGCTCATTCATCTTTAGCTGATACAGAAAAACTGGTAGAATTATGATATGAAGTGTTAACTTATCCACTATTGCTGAATCTAGGCTATATGACTGACAAAGAAGTGATCACTGAAACTGAAGTCTATTTTGCATAGTTTAATAAATCTTATTTTTGTGATTGAAAAAGGTTAAAATGTTTCAAGTGTATACAAAAAAACAGAGAAAAAACTTGTGGAGAGATAAATTAAAAATTTTCTAAACATAATGGTACTGTTTCCTAGTACAGATACTTATTACACAGCTCTTGTAAATAAGGTTTACTTATTTAACATTTACTTGCAAAAATATGATATTTTTCGACTGTAGACCTATCCTTTCCTCTATGAATAACCATGCAGTGCAATGGTTCACATTCCAAAGTAAAATTAAAGTAGGACCAACTTTACCTATGAATCCACATGAGCTCCCAAAAACATATGTGATGGAAATGAGGCCAAACATCTTGTGATTTCCATGACTTGATATACCATGCACTGCTGTCTTTTAAGTTGCTACGTAACAATTCTAAACGCCCTTTAAAATAAAGAAACCAAGCACCTTCAGGATATAACTGTAAACAAAAATAATTTTGTAGTTAAATAAGCAATACATATTGCTTGAAGCTTTATCTTACAAAATTTACATGATTGCACACAACTTTTAACTACATAATACTATTATATTTGACACAATTACTATCACAGCTTAAAATAATCAAAAAACTATTTCAAAGAATGCAAACTGATTATTAGAAACGCAGGTTTAGAAGGGTTTATCAGACATATTAATAAGTAAAGATATTGTTGTAGCATTGGTTTAATTTTTAAGTACTGTCAACATAACACAATTAGTTTGTGTAGTATTTATTGCCTTCTAATAGTGCTAAACATCTTATTTTATTTTAGTTATGAAACTAATTGATTTTTTTTATGATCATTAGTACATGTTGAGCAAAGAGCACTAATTAAATTCTGAAAAAATATAGGGATTTGTACTACTACAGGGTGTCTAGTAAAATAGCTTGAAGAAATTCCCTGAGTTTTCCCTGACTTTTCCTCTTTTAGATGTCTATAGAAAGCCCAGTTTACATTGGGCCCATCCATTGATATCTGAAGGATCTTGGATAAATCCAGACTTTGAAGAACGAATTGAGTAACTCTTTTGCTTTTGTGTCTGTAAGGAACACAGAGCCAAAATATCGAGCTTTCACTTCATCCGTCTCTGCATCCCAATACCTAACACTCAAATCCATTTGGGCTCTTTGTGATATTTTGTTTAAACTTTCATCAAAGCCAATTACATAGTTAGAATTTGAATTTAATGATGTCAGTAACAGGTCTTTAATATAATTTGATAAACCGAATACAACACTATAGGAAATTTTATCTTTCCCCAATCTCATATTCTGTGCAATGGTGCTATCAGGGAACATCCTTAGAAAGAGGCACACACTACCTTCTGCATTGCGTAAAGAAGTGTTGCATTACTAAATTAACGCACCATATAATCTCTGCTTCAGTCACTTCATCTTTTAGTTTATATTTATCCTAAGGAAGGAGGGGAGGTAATGACGACATCTGCATGTCGCGCTTGCCCGCTACGGCAATGAAAACTGGAACCTTCCATGTTGAAATAAACAGTGTACAAATAATCACCGTCAAATAAAACACATACTACCACGAGTCTAGACAAATAGCTGGCTACGAATGTTTACACAGCGTTCTGTGTGGTCAGAAACAGACTGAGTTATCTGTTATCCCCACCTGTCCATATGATAACAGAACCACTGGGCACCCCAAGGCCACGGCCCAGGCTAAAACCTCCCAGCTGTACCAACTCGACACGTTTAATATTTATTGACATAAGTCCTGAAGTCATAGCAATGGGCTTATCAAATAAATAATGGGCATCTAAATAAAGAAGTGTTATTTCCTGACTGCCCTGCCCCTAAACCGCTGGCTTACAATACCAAATATTCCAGAGCAATGGCCACTAGTTTTGTTTCTAATCAAAATAAATATTTTCCCGATTTTTTAAAATTTTCCCTGACTTTTCCAGGTTTTCCCGGTTTTCCCTGTCACTAGACACCCTGTACTATATCAATTTGTAAACAATAAACTTTATAAAGAAGTGATAATGCAATTCCTATTCAAATTCAACAGGCCATTCCTAAATTTGTATAGCATAGCAATAGCACATTCTTTGATTTCCACAAGGAATTCTAGTTTAATCTTACATTAAAGTTATATGATGAGAAAGGATCATGCTGAAATAAAGACAATTCAAGAAGCAGTCAAAAAAGGTATGTACAAACTATCAAATAATACCAATAGATTTTTTTTTTTAACAGACTTGGAGGGCTCCCAGTCTATTAAAACAAACAGATGTTATGTCCTGTTCTATAACTGATGAAATTCAGTTCTCTACATTTATCTTATGAATCATTCTTGACACTTATAAATATTACATCAAACAGTAAGGAAAACTTACTACAGTAATAAATAACTCACAGGAGTTAGTGATAAGTAACTCAAAAACAGCAACAACTATTAAGGAGAGTGCATAGCTTTAAACTTTCCCTATAATTTTTACAGTGGATAACAAATATGGTATTTCCATAAAATCGGATTCAGAGTGCTATAGACAATTTCTGGAAACCTCTACTCTGGTTTTATTATAAAAGCTGGTTGGAATATTGAAATATTGCACAAATGGAACTTAAAACAATGGGACATCATTTTAATAAGAACAACAATAGGTGGCTTGAATTAATAGTGACCTGTATCCATGTAACTATTGGCTATAATAGTTCCATTATACTATATAATCATCAGATCCTTAAAAAAGTGAAATACGGTCAATAATAATCAAATTAAAAAATTTTTAAAAATGCTTAAAAATGTCTTAAAATATCCAGATTATATTTGAATTAATTTGTCTTTAAAAATTTTCAAAAATAATATTATTAATACAAAAGAAAACAATTTAAAATATTGGATAATTTTAATAAATTTTAGACATTTTTAAAACTTGTTTTGAATTTGTTTTATTTATATTTTATGTGCTTTGAAGGGCATCACAGAATGCTGACATTATAGTAACAATGTTTTACATATCATAATAACCTACTTTTATTGTTATTTATATTACTTCCCAAGATAATATAATTCATTTGAAGCTTGCTATATTTTATTAATTAACACGTTCAGCACGGCTGTCGTACCGGCACGCTTTGGATTCCCTTATGAGGCACAGAGAGCTTGTCGGTGCACTCTCAGCTTATTTTCTTAGACGGCAAGCTCACCGGCGTTCACTCCCAGGCTAATTGAAACTTCTCTAGTGTCGGTAATTGTTTGTATAAAGGTTTGATTTTTACTTCAGTGCTTCAGAAGAGTTTGAATAACCTTGTGCCTGCGTCGTTTTTAAATCCGACCATCCCAAGTTAACTTTTGATGCTTCAATTGAAACAATGCTTCAGGGAGTTTTATGAACAGATTTAATTTGGTTTAACTTTTATATTTTAAGGTTTTTTTTTTAGTTTGAACCACTTAACCAGGCAACATATATAGTAAAAACAACAATCATAAAAATAAACTAGGCTTGGATGCCCATAAACTTAATGTGTCATCATAAGATTGTAGTAAACAAATGTCAGCTAATCTCCACTATAAATAGTCTCAGAGGTGACATATGTATTATCTATGTCTCCGTTTACATTATCGATTTCTATGGCTTTGTGAAACACTTGGCACAAACAGAAACAAACATTCTGAGTTAAACGTTGAGTGCTTATTTTAGTATGTAGTATATTTTAGTAGTAGGGTCTTTAGTTTTGTATGTAAATCATTTTTTTTTCTCTGCTTTTTTATTGTGTTTTATTATTTGTCATACAGTATTTTATCATTTGTATTTCTTTTTTTTAATTGGGACCCGATAAATAAAACAATTGTTTAGTGTCTAATACACTGTTCTGATGTCCCCAACAAACATGTATATGTTTGAAATAAAATTATTGAGATGAAAACAACGTGCTCGATAATTAGATGCTACGACAAGCTATGCAACCCACATAGCGTTCCACTACCGTCAGAGGTGGAAGTTAACGAAAAACAAACAGTAGTTTTGATGAGATCACCAATATCGCCGAAAGTGTTAATAATGGTTACACAATTTTATTATGTTAATATTCCTGGTTTTCAAAACATTCACTGACTTTTCCATAAATTTAAAATCCTCAGACTTTTCAAAGATGACTGCACCTATTTGAATGAAGAAGTTTTGGCACCAGGGCTGTTCACCATAAAGTTGTCCACCAGATTGAATGATGAAAGATATGTTTTTCTGCAGCTTTTTATGATGCCAATGAAGGAGCTTTATATCTCAATTTTCATTAACATACAAACATTATGACATACAAATACAAGAGCTCAGTGGTACAATATATTACAATAAAAATATTGGAAACAGCCCCAATACCAGAAATATAATAAAAAATAACTGACAATACAAGGTTAACTAAGATTAAACCCTTATATACATTTCAATGACCATATCATCATCATAGGGTCTCATTACAAAATTACAATCTAGCGAACAAGAAATTACAAACCTAAGGTCAGTCTAGTTTGTAACTTATTGTTTGCTAGATTGTAATTTTATAATAACTTGTAATATCAGTTATTTTTTATTATTTTTGTGGTATTAGAGTTGTTTCCTATATTTTTATTGAAACACTATGACGTAAAATTAAAGTTGTAAAGTGTCACAAATATTTATGTAATTTGTACTATTAAAAGTAAATAATAATAAACTTTATTTATTGCCTGTTAGTAACCGTTCAATTATCTAAGTTAATGACAGATCACAGACCAATTCATATTTTTACAAATACTCTGTGTTTCGATTTTCTTTCCGAAAACCTTTTTCAAGAGCTAAAATTGATTAGTATAATAATAAACCATAGGTACAATTTATAAAATTCATAACAGTACATTAAATTTTCATTGTAAAAACATGAATTGGTCTGTAACCTGTCATTAACCTAAAAACGTAAATAATAGTGATTATGTGTTTTAGAAAGGAGTTGCACATGAAAGATGAGTAACGGATTATTATTAAGATAGTATTAAAAATAGGCTATAAAACTTCTCCAGTCTGGTATAAAGAAAGAATCTTTGATCATGTATCTTTAAAACTGATCTACTCTTTATTGGAGTCAAAAATCATTCTCTAACTTCTACCCAGTAAATACTTAATTATTTTAATCGACACCATAATTCATTTTTTGAGATTTATAATATCTTTGTTACAGATAAAAGGCGACAGACTAACCTGTAGTTGAGACTTAAGAATTTCATCACATAAGTTGAGATCACCATCAGACAAACTAAGAATATGTACAACAACAAGATGATAGCACAGGAGCATCATCACTGAGAGAATATGCCTCACACCCCCCTTTAAACTGTATCCAATATGCAACTCTTGTAATCCCAGTTCCTGCAGAAAAACAAGAAATTTACATGCATACATGTGTAAGTCTGCATACTGAAGAAGTCTGTTAAAAAACATTATCAATTTATTATTTTTGTTGGTGATACGTTTAAAACGAGTAGTAAAATTTAATAGATCCAAACAGTAGTAGTAATGTGTATGCCTGAACATAATGTCAATGGCAAATAGAGCAGGTGCATGACACATTCAATTCAACTTTTCAAAGTTAAAAGTAACATTAAAATTATTTATATACCACAACTAATATTAATGTTTAAACACTTACTTTTTCTTGAATTTTGTAGTCCATTACATTCGGTGAATTTTATTAATCACTTAATAGCTTATGACTATCCGAACTTGTTAAAACTTACTGAGACAGAACGTTTTTGATCTCTATGTGCCGATCTTCATCAGTGTCTCCAAATTATTTAACTCTAAAGTTAATTGTTTGATTCTTTTTTCAAATGTATCAATGTCATGTATTTATGTAAAGGTGGTTAATTATTTTCAGTATTTTGCTAGACTGGGACGAAGCATATGTATATGCATCTCATCTGATGAATGAAAGTAAATGGTCACGAACTATTTACGGCTTTCAGAAGGCTTCAATCATTTTATGTTTATGACTATCCGAATTTTTTATTTAGTAAATTTGTTAAAACTTACTGAGACAGAATGTTTTCGATCGCTATGTGCCGATATTCATCAGTGTCTTCTGCTTGGAGATGTTGGGTCAAGCGGTGACGGTTTTAAAGGTAGGTTTTCGATAGTATCAAATAGTATGTGTGATTTGTATTGTGTTTGTTTAATATGTTTGTACTTTGTGTTTTTGTGTGTCTGTAAATTTCATATTGTTCTAGTGTGTTGAGATTTGGTCCTTTTTTGTTGATGTGTAGGATTTTTAGGTTATGGTAAATGTCTGTGTACTTACTTTTTGTCTAAAAGGGTGGTTGCTTCATGTGTTTCAGTTTTAATTCAGACTGTAAAACTTATTGAGTTTCGAACTTAGTTGCTATACTGAAATGGCCTTCTAAATTTAGACAAAAGTAACTGCTAATATAGGCAAGTGTTTACATATTAATATACGTTAAGGTACAAACTAGTAACTTGAGATTAGGAACTTAAACAAAATTTTAAATGATTATCAACTGAACGTGTAAGGTAAGTAAATGTTGAATATGCATAAAGTAGATTAAAAATGCACCAGCATTAGTAAGTATAGGCAATCTAAACCTCCATAAACTACTATTTTAGAAAACAAAATATAAAAACACATGCTTTGCCTTTAAAGCCTTAACTTAATATTTGAAAAAATAATTATCTTCTCACAAGTTTTATTACAAAATAAACTAGCTTTCAAAAGTTTTCCATGATTCATTTTGTCCTAAAAACTTGCACCAGCAAAGTTATTATTTAGTTTTTTTCATTATAAAATCTAGGATTTTATCATGATATGAATTCTATTCATAATTATATGAAAATGATATTAGTCACTAGAATAAAGTGATACTTTCTCTGGCAGTAGTACTGTCCACAGTGAGTATTGGAAATTTAAGTAAAAAAATCTGATTATAAATAATGCAAGTTAATTTTAGATGGTAATCTACAAATATACATTATTTAATCAATAAAACATCTTTTGAATTTCTCACAAGTGATAATATTTGTAATAATCTACAGTGAAACATAACACATCACAAAAAAACTGACTGTCTTTGTTGCGTAAAATCACAACAGTCTGTATCAAATATTACAAAACTTGTTGGTATAATAAGTTCTCTTATTTATTATTACAGTCCTGTGGACACTGGATAGAAAGAAAGTATGATAACTCAACAAACATTGTTGGTATAATAAGTTCTCTTATTTATTACTACAGTCCTGTGGACACTGGATAGAAAGAAAGTATGATAACTCAACAAACTTGTTGGTATAATAAGTTCTCTTATTTATTACTACAGTCCTGTGGACACTGGATAGAAAGAAAGTATGATAACTCAACAAACTTGTTGGTATAATAAGTTCTCTTATTTATTATTACAGTCCTGTGGACACTGGATAGAAAGAAAGTATGATAACTCAACAAACTTGTTGGTATAATAAGTTCTCTTATTTATTATTACAGTCCTGTGGACACTGGATAGAAAGAAAGTATGATAACTCAACAAACTTGTTGGTATAATAAGTTCTCTTATTTATTATTACAGTCCTGTGGACACTGGATAGAAAGAAAGTATGATAACTCAACAAACTTGTTGGTATAATAAGTTCTCTTATTTATTATTACAGTCCTGTGGACACTGGATAGAAAGAAAGTATGATAACTCAACAAACATTGTTGAAAAGAACTTCCTCGGCTAATTGTTGAAAAGTATAAAAAATAGAACTTGAAAAACCTAAAATCCCTGGAGATAAATAAATCACAAAAATTAAAACTACTACAGAATGATAAATGATTATGTTTGTTGGAATAATTCTCCAGTCTAAGTATTATTTATTATTTGCAGGGACAAGAATTCTTGGAAGTTAGCAGAAATGGAGGTGAGCTACATAAAAGTATAAACAGGTGGGCTCTGTGTTGTATAAAGTATCACACATCACACATAATAATGATTAAATGGCTATTACCATTTAAGTAATCAAAATATAGACATTTTTACAACATGTCCCCGATGTTTACAAAGGTGAAAAACTAAAAAAGAAATCTATGTAGAATATAAGACTAAAAACATATAATAAGTTTATTAAAAGAATTATAATGAAAAACTAACATCTGTACGATCTTCGTCCATTTGATGCAATGAATTACAAATAATGTTTAATTTTAGACTAATGAGCATGCTTATATTTTGTTATATATCTAATCCATTTAGTTTTGTAATTGTAAATCTTTTTTCTCAAATTGTGACAAACTACCAGGTTCTTAATGTATAAATATTGTACAAAATACAAGTATGACAGTTTAAAATATTAAGTGTAGTTTGTTTTTAGAAGCGGGATATAGGCCTAAGCTAAATATTTTTGAATCATACATTACAGCACAAGTCATAAGCTTTACATGCATAAGAGGAGAAGATAAAAATTCAAATAAAAATATTAGATTACAACTCCTATTTAGAATAAAAAATAAATAAATTGAGCATGATAATTTTCTGTAATACTTGGCATTGTTAAATTCTTAGATCTTGACACTCTATTATATTGAATTCAAACTCATGCAATAGCCTACATTTTAGAAACCTTATTTTGTAATCATAATGATTTTAGTTGCAGGTCTGAAATCTGTAGTTTATTCACCTAATTTCACATGAAAACCAATCACTGTATTTATAGAAAACCAACTAGTGATATTTTGGCTTTTTTGACCATAGGTTGGTTTGGGTTTGGAAGGGGTTAGGCGTTTTGGACTGTGATTTATAGGCTGTAAACTGCAGGAATGTCTGTGAAACATCTTTAAGTTAAATGCATGATAAATATATTAATTAGTTAGCTAATTGGGAAAAATATAATTAAATTTGTTGCTAATTCATCTAATTATCTTATAGAATTTGCTTTGTACATCATTAAAATTAAAAGAATCTGGCAATATACTTATTTATTTTAAGCAAAATATTTATTACTATTTCAGAACAATAAAATTCAAATACAAATAAAATTAATGTTATCACACAATATTAAAATTGAAAATCTGTTAATTTGTGTGTGTGTGTATACACATATATATATTATCTAGCCTAAATATATATTTATATATAAATTTATTATCCAGCCTCATCTCTACATATCTAGCTTTCAGTAGTGTTAATAGAAAGACTGAGGAAGTGTTTAATTTTGAAGCTGGTTGCAATTGTTAAATAAAAGATTGTATTTTGAAATTTTATTTTTGAAATAATAATGATGATATTCTGAAACTATTGAACTGAATTTTAAAGTCATAAATTAAAAGACTTTCTTTCCATAAAATGTGTGTACTTACGGTCAACTTTAATATACCTTTTATATGAAATGTTCAAAGTGAATGTAACTTAAATGTACTTTTACCAAATAATAATTTTAATAACAACTTCAAAACATTTATTCTAATTCAATTACATAGGTTAAATATATATTAACTAGAAATTTTAAATTTAACTGTGTGTTGTAGAAATTTTATTTACCATAAGTAGCTATTAAGTCAAAATGTTAACTGTAGGAAAGAAATCCTTTCAGAATAGACAATTTGTTAAATGCAAGTAGTACATTAAATACAAAATTAAAACATGTTGACAAAAATAAATAAAAGCCTTCAAGATTTGTTACTCTTGGTAAGTGAGTACAATTCCTTGGAACACAATAGAACAGTCTACAACCTAGTCAAACACAATGCGTCTATTTTTATTAAGCTTGAAAAACCACAAGTTAACATTAAAGAAAACTGCTAGTAGTTGGATATTTAACAGGGTCAGGCATTGATAAAGCAAGAGAAACCAAATACCTATAGAGCACAATGGGCTAGCGATATTCATCACAAAAAATATTATGTTTACAATAACATAAATAAAATATTTATAGAGATGTAGCATTTTTCCTTAACGCCAAAGAAGTTGTGAGTTCGTTTGAAGTTAGATATTCACAGTAAACCATTAACATGCTTGTGCCAGTATTGTTTGAGACAATGTCAAGCTAATGAATCCAAAGAGATAAAAGCGTTGAGCAATTAAAGGTATTTTAATTCATATTAAGTGTTCTACATTAATAATTAAATTTTTAAGTTGGTTGTTGTAATCATCTTGATTTTACTGATTAAATCATAAGAAATTACTTGAAGAACTAAGTGAAAACTATTAAACTACTTGCTGATGTTCTTTGTAGCCTAACCAATGAATAACAGGATACTTTTCACTTAGTTCTTCAAATAATTACTTATAAATATATTATGGCCTTTTCTGGACTGGCTTGAATGTTTTCTTTAGTTTGTATGCATATCAATAAAATAATTCATTATAAAAAGTATTCAAAATGTAAATTTTCCACTTTTAACCCATTGTAGATTACATTATTCGCGTTTTGAACAACCCAGCAGATACAAATTAACTTCGAATTTGGTAGTCATGGCAAATTAATTGTGTTGAACACAAAATTGAATAATTGTTGTAAGTATTATTATGAATAATAATAATATAAAGTATTTAAAGTTATTATTAGGTATTATTAATTAAATCAGACAATTATTACCTAGTAATAATTTAATAGTTAAAAAAAAGGAAAATTTATTTTATTATTTATAATCATTATTAATAAATAATGATTATTTATTATAAATAATAATAAAAATAATCATTTCTCATATTTAAAATAATAAATATTGATAAATATATATAAAATAAATAAATTACTTAAAAATTATATATTACTTATAGATTGATACTTAGCAGTTCATTGTAGGCTCCTCCTTACACTAACTAACTGTTCACTTGACAATTCTAAAAAAACTTACATATTTACACTAATTACATTAGAAAAATTATGTGGACACAATTGCAAAAGCTGTCATTGACATCAACGATATCACTGCACACTATCAAGTAGCATACGATCAAACATGTATGATCGTGACACACCACTAAGATATAACTTAAAACAATAAAGACTAGACTAAGAGCTTGGCATAAGCATCAGCTAATATGCTGGTTATAAGAAACATGTTGGTAGGAGGGGAATAAAAATCCAACCTTATTTGTCCTGTCAATATGGGGACGGATATAAATAGCTTCCTTTATGGTGATAGTTTCAAGAAGAAAAAAGTTCCCAACTCATGATAAATGTTTATCTGCTGCACGGATTCGATATCAAATTAACAAGGCTCAAGAAGACTAAACATTCAATGACCGACTATCTATGATGCATATTGATGGCATTTTACCCTCTGCAGCAAACAATTGATGAGAAATAGGTTGAGGCAGCAATCTGCAATGGGTTAAAATATCTACCAGCTTTAAGCAACTGGAAAATTTTTTAATAATTTTAAAAATATTCGTTATTTACCTTGCTTCCTGAAAACCCAATAAATTCAAGGAGTTTGATCACTCTGCTTGGGAGTAATGATATCATCTGCAAATGTTAAACAAAATATTAATTTAATTTAACAGATGAAAACATAAAATAATTGCAATAAATTAGACAAAATTTAAAATAATTTACTAAGGAGGTGCAGTAGAAAACAAATGAACGACTAACAATAACACAAGTAATATATTCTGTAAATAGTTTTAATTTAAGACATTAACATGTTGTGAACTTATAACCCAAGTAAATGTATGAAAAAGTTAATTCAAAGTCTCTCTCGGATACTGATGAAATTCAATAGTGCAATAAAAATTTTTTTATTTTATTAAGTTTTTCATATAATTACTTAAATTGTAGGTTTGGTAAGTAATTAATTAAATTCAAACTAACCTAATAGTTTCTGATAGTCATGGTGAATAAATCCACCCATAAGTTGGGCAATATTAACTACAGTATACTTTTATGAACCAGCGATAGTTTGCAGAAATATTCATTTCATTATTTTTTTAATAATGGTATTTCTGGGAGACGACAGGTAGTTCGATTTCCCACCCTCACCCAAATGCCTCCTACACCTGCCACTAGAATAGCTAAGACTCAACCTCTTAAACCTGCACCTCCTCTGAAATCATTAAACAAAACATTCGCCAGTGCACTTTCCGACGCACCTTTACCTAAACATCAGACCCAGAAAGTTGTACTGGTGTCCATTCTGGCAACCCCTCAAGTTCAACTCACAGTACTTCAGTCTCCAGCACCAGTCATCTCCATTCCCTTCCAATCAACCTAACTAGAATCCGGATCCCCTGTCCTTTCAAACGCAGCTTATACAGAAATACTTTCCTGTGCATTAGAAAAAATAGGAGTTTTATTGAGCCCTAATAAAAGAGGTAATTAAAAATGAACTAAATAAGTTCATAGAACTTTATATAAACATTTCTTGGAAGCCTGACTCACTTCTTTAGCATACCGTATGGCTATAAACATTTCTCGGAAGCCTGACTCGCTTCTTTAGCATACCGTATGGCTATAAACATTTCTCGGAAGCCTGACTCGCTTCTTTAGCATACCGTATGGCTATAAACATTTCTCGGAAGCCTGACTCACTTCTTTAGCATACCGTATGGCTATAAACATTTCTCGGAAGCCTGACTCACTTCTTTAGCATACCATATGGCTATAAACATTTCTTGGAAGACTAATTCATTTCCTTAGCATACTGTATTGATACAAATATTTTCCTTTGTATACCGTATGACTTATAAACATTCCTTGGAAGCACGACACACCCTTTTCATTCAAAATGATAAAATAGGCTCAAATAGAAATAGGCTTGAATTTAACAGAAGCTCAAAATATCGAGACTCGGAATATCAAGACTCTACTGTATATTCTTCAATAAATACGCTTAAATTTTTGTATCAATTTGAAAAGGTATTTAATGAGATTGAAAGTAAATGAAGTATATGTTAACTTTTAACCTATTTTCTTCAAAAATCACAATTAAGGTTCTTCATTCCTAGGTAAAAAAACACATTCCATCTACCACATTCAATTGTCGATAAACTCATACTCACTTGGACAACTAAATATTCATGTAAAATGTATCTAGTGGTGATTTTAAGTAATACTAACAGTATTTAAAGAGATGTTTTTTAAACATTAGCCATTTTTCAAAGAGAGGAGTTACAATAATATTAACAGGGAATTATTTCAAGGAGATATATGCATACAAACAGTTATACTAAATTACCATCTAAACTATTCAATATTCTTGAAAAGATCAAAGATATAAGTAAATACATGTAAGTAAAGACATAAGCAAAGATCAATAACCACTCTAACTAAAGAGATTATTATAAAACTGTCGACAGTCGTATCATCTTTGATCTCTTCACTTCACAGAACCAACAATATCTTAAACCAAGGAGAGTATAAGAGGAGTGTTCATAATCCTGGAGTCAAAGGTGTCGTTGGTTGTAGTGGTTTGTTGCATTAGCAATGAGTGACATGTGCGTGCGTGCTGCTATGACGACTGACTGTTTCTCGATTCCTGGAAGTGATTCACCACCAATGTCAGACGTTTATCGGTATTTCTGTGAATCCGTGTGTAACTCTTTGTTTGAAAACTAATTAATCTTTTACGCAGTGTAAAAATACTTTTATGAACCAGCGATAGTCTGCAGAAATATTCATTTCATTATTTTTTTAATAATGGTATTTCTGGGAGACGACAGGTAGTTCGATTTCCCACCCTCACCCAAAAGCCTCCTACGCCTGCCACTAGAATAGCTAAGACTCAACCTCTTAAACCTGCACCTCCTCTGAAATCATTAAACAAAACATTCGCCAGTGCACTTTCCGACGCACCTTTACCTAAACATCAGACTCAGAAAGTTGTACTGGTGTCCATTCTGGCAACCCCTCAAGTTCAACTCACAGTACTTCAGTCTCCAGCACCAGTCATCTCCATTCCCTTCCAATCAACCTAACTAGAATCCGGATCCCCTGTCCTTTCAAACCAGCTTTGGTGCAGTTCATTCAAGAACTTATTCCAAAACTGTTTCAAGCTTGAGATGTACAGTCACTCCTCACCATCATCCTTACCTCAATTCCACCCATCCTCTTGAGCCATGGCTAGTGCGTTCCGTGTAATGGCATGGAGCTCCAATGGCCTTGGCCAAAGGAAATAACGAATTACAATCCTTTCTTATGGAGTATGATGTGGATGTCACACTCATCTCCAAATCCCACCTCAGTCCTCGCCATCGCTTCTCACTGGCGTCGTACGTCGTCCATAGGACTGATAGGCCGACAGTTCTGGGAGGGCCTTCATCAGGACGAACTGCTATCCTCGTGCACTGTCGGATAACTCATCAACAGGTTGCAGTTAGTGCCAACAACATTGAGGCCACTGACATCGAGATTTCGATCAATAACATCCAAACTACCATCATCTTTTCCTACAAACCTTTAAGATCCCACCTAAACCCCACCGACCTAGACCTCCTTCTCTCCTCTCCAAACCCTATCCTAATGGCTGGTGACCTCAACTCCAAGCATCCTACTTAGAACAGTAGAACCACCAACCTCTCCGGTAAAATCCTTTTCCAATATGCCGCTTCCGATTCATCTATAGCTATCCTGGGGCCTCACATCCCGAACAACAGTGCACACCTGCCTGATGTCCTTGACGTTGTTGTCATCCAAAACTTCCCTCTCCCTTGCTCCGTGTCTCAGTCAGTGTCCTCAACTCCGATCACCATCCCATCCTAATCACGATCTCTACCTCCCAGATCCTTGCCCCTCCCCCACCCTTGAGGCAGATTACCTGGAGAGCATTCTATGAGGTTGTTTTACTACTGCCTCAAAACCCTCTTACTATTTCCACGGTCGATGACCTAAACTCTTTGACCCTCCAGGTCCAAATAGTCCTCTCGACTGCCATATTTTTATATCTTTAAGCCATTTCCGAATTCATCTTGATAAAACTAAATAAATTATATTTAAACATTTTGAGATAGGATGATGTTTTAAAACTCAACTATACAACTCCTGAGGAATGCGTATGATGTACTTTTAAGTTATTGATGATTTCAATGTAATTAATTTAGAAAACCTGTATTTGAATGTTGTTTATTTACTCTGTGATGTGTAAAGGAGCTTAGTAATACAACTAACGATTATAATGTGCAAGTTAATAAATCAGTGGATTTTAAAAAAATTATAGTTTGTATTTAATTTTTTTTCATTGTATCTATAAGTTTTTGTTCTTTAGCTGTTTGCCACGCCTGTTTTGCAACAGCTGATTATGAAATAAATATTAACTCAATCAATGATTTATTGAAAGTAACATAAATGAATGTGGAGAGGTAATTTAATGAATCTGTCAATGACCACGTGTTTGTAAATGACCCCATTGACATTTCAAACAAGAAAATGGTTAAATCTTTTGTAAATCTAAAGATTTGGTTAGAAAAAAGTAAAAGTCTTCTAGCAAATGGTAACCAAACTTGATGTGTAAAATGATTTATTTGGGTTGTCTATGACTGAACACACTATGTGATCATGTACTGTACATTATTGGATTACTGGCACAAGTTGAGAGGCCACTTCACATATCAACCAGTTAGTTTATTTTTTTATTCTAAATAAATAAAATCTCTTAGCCACAAAACTTGTTTTAATCCTAATAAATGTAAGGAGGAGATATACAATATCAAGAGCACAGTGGTACAATATATTACAATGAAAATAATGTTAAGAACCCCAATATCACAAAAATAATAAAAAATAAATTAAACAAGTTCCTTAAGACTAACAAGTTAACTGGATTAACAAGTTACTTAAGTTACAAAAATATAGGTGAAAATACCCCAAAACCACAAAAATTAATCAAAAAATAACTAAAATAAGTTACCAAAGATTAAATCCTTATGTACATTTCGATGACAAAGTCATCATCTTCAGAGGTTCCTATTACAAAAGTACAATCTAGAATACAAAGAAATTAACAAACTAGACTGACACCGGCCGCTGTCTGCTGAGGCTTATATAGGCGTGAGCTAAGCTCCGCCCACTCCACTTCCCACAACGGCCAGCCATCTTAGCTGCATAAGCCACGTCAAACTAAACTATGATAAAATAATGTAAAATACGCTTAGTAAAAAATCAAAATATCATACAATTATATGTAAAATTAAATAATATTTACAATAATAAATACAGAGGGGAGTTAGGGATAGGCCCTTTATCTGTATTCATTAGTTTATTAATCGATTTATGTATAAAAATACTTTCGTAGCTGTTGAGTAATTTTTTAGGACTGATAGATTTAATAACATTTTTATCTAATACATGGTTATTACAAAGTACATGTTCTGCTACACTTGATTTTTCAGGCCTATCATATTTAATATGAGCAAAATGTTCTTTACATCTTGTTACAATTTTTGTTTTGGTTTGGCCTATATACATATCGTCACATGTATTACATTTTATCCCATATATTCCTGACTTTTCCAACATTGGAATCTTATCTTTAGGGTTACCTTACAAATTTTTAAGTTTATTTTGACTCTTATAAGTTAATTTAACATTGACCTTATTAAAAATAGAATATAACCCTTTTGTTAACCTATTATCGAAAGGTAAGCTAACATAATTGTATTTTTCAACATCTTTTTGAAGAGTCGTAGATTTTCTTAAAATATATTTCGATCATTGTTTCCTAACAACATTGTCTACAATGTTAACATCTAAGCCATTATATCTAGCAACATCTTTAATATAATTTATTTCTTTATGGTATCCTCTTGAACTAAGTGGTACATTAATTGCTCTGTTAACCATACAATTAAATACCGCTATTTTATGTCTAATACAATGGTTAGAACTATTCAAAATATATCTATTATTATTAGTAGGTTTCCTACAAACATCAAATTCAATTGTTCCGTTATTTTTAATTGTTTACCATTTTTAGATATTTTATGTATTAAAAATAATGGAACAATTGAATTTGATGTTTATAGGAAACCTACTAATAATAACAGATATATTTTGAATAGTTCTAACCATTGTATTAGACATAAAATAGCGGTATTTAATAGTATGGTTAACAGAGCAATTAATGTACCACTTAGTTCAAGACGATACCATAAAGAAATAAATTATATTAAAGATGTTGCTAGATATAATGGCTTTGATGTTAACATTGTAGACAATATTGTTAGGAAACAACGATCGAAATATATTTTAAGAAAATCTACGACTCTTCAAAAACATGTTGAAAAATATAATTATGTTAGCTTACCTTTCGATAATAGGTTAACAAAAGGGTTAGATTCTATTTTTAATAAGGTCAATGTTAAATTAGCTGATAAGAGTCAAAATAAACTTAAAAATTTGTTAGGTAACCCTAAAGATAAGATTCCAATGTTGGAAAAGTCAGGAATATATGGGATAAAATGTAATACATGTGACGATATGTATATAGGCCAAACCAAAAGGGAAATTGTAACAAGATGTAAAGAACATTTTGCTCATATTAAATATGATAGGCCTGAAAAATCAAGTGTAGCAGAACATGTACTTTGTAATAACCATGTATTAGATAAAAATGTTAAATTAATTAAATGTATCAGTTCTAAAAAATTACTCAACAGCTACGAAAGTATTTTTATACATAAATCGAGTAATAAATTAATGAATACAGATAAAGGGCCTATCCCTAACTCCCCTCTGTATTCATTATTGTAAATATTATTTAATTTTACATATAATTGTATATTTTGATTTTTTACTAAGCGTATTTTACATTATTTTATCATAGTTTAGTTTGACGTGGCTTATGCAGCTAAGATGGCCGGCCGTTGTGGGAAGTGGAGTGGGCGGAGCTTAGCTCACGCCTATATAAGCCTCAGCAGACAGCGGTCGGTGTCAGTCTAGTTTGTTAATTTCTTTGTATTCTACTAGATTGTACTTTTGTAATAGGAACCTCTGAAGATGATGACTTTGTCATTGAAATTACAATAAGGATTTAATCTTAGGTAACTTATTTTAGTTATTTTTTGATTAATTTTTGGGGTTTTGGGGGTTTTTTCACCTATATTTTTGTAATATATTGTACCACTGTGCTCTTGATATTGTATAAGTTATTTAAGATTAAGATTAAGATGTCACTCTAGTTTGTAACTTCTTGTTTGCTAGATTTTAATTTTGTAATAAGACCCTCTGATGATGATGCCATGGTCATGGAAATGCACATAAGGGTTTAATCTTAAGTAACTGGTTTTATTTCTTACTTTTGTGGTATTGGGGTTCTTCCAATATTTTCATTATAGTAAGGAGGAGAGTTATTCTTGTAGTAATTTCCTCTGAATTTGCAATCGAAATGTACGTTAGGATTTAAATAAAAAGTATTTGTGGGTAAGAAGTTTTATTTATTTAGAATACAAAATTACACCACAGTTTCTCCTAGTTGTTATCAGTTAGTTTATGCTGAAAAATTTTATTTTATTCTAGCTAAACTAATCCCAACCAGATATTTTATAGCTATATTGCCAATATATTTATATTTTAATGTAGTATATTATAGCATAGCTTTGTTTTAAAATAGAAAAATTTGTGTTAATAAAATGTTGTCTGTGTTTGTAAAGAGTGATTATTTTTCATCAAAACGGTTAATATTTTTGGTGTCAGACAAAAAGTTTTATTATTTTTCCTCTGTTTCTGAAGACTTTCTACATTGCTAGGTAAACTTTTTTTTACATCACTTCAACTAAAAAAAATCATTAGCTGTAACTAGGATAGTTAACCACGATGTGTCATCAACCTAAGTGGCATTGGTTTTAAAGGCAGGTGTGACTTTATGCACTGCTGACAAATAAGTTTGTTAGTGCGGTTTGTATGTACTTTCTGGATGTGTAACAGGTCTTGATTAATATTTTGTTTTTGAGTTCCCTGCAGAATATGTACTGTATCAGTTTTGTTAAGTTATATATTTTATTATATTAGGTTCAGTTGTTTTGATGTAACTATCCGTGAGTACAATTAAAAGTTTGTATGACATCAAGTGGAAAGTGGTGTGTTTGAGTTGAAATGAAGGTTAGTTATGTTATCAATGACTATGTGGCATTTTAGGTTTTCTTTATATGTCTAATTTGAGTTTATTGTTATGTTATCTGATTGTTAGATCTAGGAAATTGGTTGTGTTACCTAATTTAGTTTTGAATGTAAATTTGGTATAATTGTATACTTTGTTTAAGTATTTTTGGAATATTTATTTACCTGTCTTATATTCTATTTTATTTTATAGAAAATATTTTATTTTCTTTGTATAGTGTTATATCTTCTACATTTCTCTACCCATACATTACATTCCTTACATTACATATTTGTGGTAATTTAGGATATATTTTTGATCTAATCATACAAAATAAACATAAATTGTTTTAACTGTTGGACATCACGCAAAATTCATCAACTAATAGAGATATGATAATTTGACAAAAGACAAAAAATTGATGTACTCAATATATAGCAAATTATACAAAAAATATATAACATTACTTGCCAAATTAAAAGCTCCAATTCCAATTCTTACTCCGCTCTCAAAATGTACTTTGTGCTTCTCGTCAGTCCACTGACGATGGTGTAAAATATTTGCACATTCTCTGCAAACAAACATTATCTCTTAACGTTGTCCATAATTCTTCCGTTGCACTGACTTTATGTAGTTATTATTATTAATTGTAAACAATTTTTTCCAACACGAAGTGCAACAATTTTATCTTATGTGATGAGGTACCTTTCGGTCACTTGACCATTGTCACTGCATTAATTTTCTCTATACGGTAAAATTATTACACTTAGTGGAAAAAATTGTTTACAATATATATATATATATATATATATATATATATATATATATATATATATATATATATATATATATATATATACATACATATATATATATATATATATATATATATATATATATATATATATACATATATATATATATATATATATATATATATATATATATATATATATATATATATATATATACATATATATATATATATATATATATATATATATATATATATATATATATATATATATATATATATATATATATATATACATATATATATATATATATATATATATATATATATATATATATATATATATATATATATATATATATATATATATATATATATATATATATATATATATATGCAATGTATCAGAAGCGTAAAGGTAAGAAATATAATAATACATGCCACAGTATATTTGCCTGTATATTATATTCAGCAGAGTTAATATATGCTCACGTGTAAAAGTTAAGACAAGAGTTTTTAAACCACCTTTGACATATTTTGACGATGACTCACCTTCGAAAAACATCAACAAAGACTTGAGAAGCAATGACTCAGCATAGTGAGGTTATTGAACATAATAATTCTAATATGCTTACTTATAAGAATTAAAAAATGAGCAAATATTCAAACCACCCTTGATGAAACTAGCCAATGACTCATCTTCAAGAAATGTTAACACGGACTTTAGAAGCAATGACACAGCATAGCACAGTTTATAAATATATAATTCTAATATGCTTACTTATAAGAATTAAAACATGAGCAAATATTCAAACCACCCTTGATGAAACTAGCCAATGACTCATCTTCAATAAAAAGGACTTGAGAAGCACTGACTCAGCATAGCACAATTAATACATATATAATTCTAATATGCTTACTTATAAGAATTAAAACATGAGCAAATATTCAAACCACAGCCAATGACTCATCTTCAATAAACGTTAACAAAGGCTTGAGAAGCAATGACTCGGCATAGCACAGTTAATAAATATATAATTCTAATATGCTTACTTATAAGAGTTAAAACAAGAGCGAATCTTTAAACCACCCTTGATGAAACTAGCTAATGACTCATCTTCAATAAACGTTAACAAAGACTTGAGAAGCAATGACTCGGCATAGCATAATTCTGCATGAATTTCTTCTAAAAACCAAAACAGACAACAAATATTAGGATATTCTTCCGATAATAATATAATAATCATAAATACTTTGCAAATGTTGTGAGTATAGTGGTATTTGCATAAAATATATATATAAATTCACTAAATTATTATAAACATTATTTTGTTTGAAATTTGCCTCTTTAATACATTCAGTCCGATTTTTAACATGTATTGTACAAAACTCATGCAACTAAATATGAAATATAGCTAAAATACTTATATCTTTTATGGAGTAATCATGTTTCTCTATTTATTTTGGAGAATTGCTGAGAAATTTCTACTTAGTTGCATGTCAAATAAAGCAAACAAACTCTGAGTACCATTTTCATTTTTAAAGATTTAAAACACTTGACATCACATATGCAGTGTCATCTACTTCAAGTAAACTTTGTTTTCCATTGAAGTCATAAAGTGGTGTTTATTCTTTACATCTCAGTGAAAGAAGGGTAAAGAAGATGATGAAGGGTAAAAAGAAGTAAAGAAGGGCAGGACTAAAGAGGACATAATGATCTCCTGCTATCTATCCGTTACTCTATATCT
Organism: Prosapia bicincta; assembly: GCA_036971475.1. Lineage (NCBI taxonomy): Eukaryota > Metazoa > Arthropoda > Insecta > Hemiptera > Cercopidae > Prosapia > Prosapia bicincta. The sequence goes on along the minus strand of JBAIZL010000006.1, from coordinate 42,738,320 downwards.
GGTAAAGAGGAAGTCTACTTCAGGTTAGAAGGAAATACAATACAAGGAAATCATCCTTATTTGGTTATACAGTTTTTCTCACATTCAGAAATCCCTTCCTCAACTTCAATGGCAGGGAGGTATACCATTGGTATTTAAATTGGTTGTATAATTTGTAGTTCTTTTACAATTTCCTGCATGTCATTTTGCTTATCTTTGATCTAGTTACTTTTGGTCATAGCTTCCCACCAAAGATTAAGCTATGATTTGTGCAGTGTGTCAGATTTCAGTATCTCCCACGACTCAAAAATTTTATAAATATTATCTTTGATAATGTTGAAGAACTTCATAGCGTGAAATGGGTTTTAATCTCTTTCAAAATTTAGGTAATATACTTTTTGTGATACCTCTCCTTTAACCATTCTATTATTTCTTGATTATTTGCTTAACCCTTGGCACTCGACTGTCGGGAGAGCCCTGCCTAGCATATATTGCATTTTACTTGTATGTCAGGGGCCACCCGCCACAATTTTCAAATGGCTATAACTCGTCTACGGCGAAGCCCATGACATTCAATCTTTTACTGTTTGGTGCTATATTCTATTGACAATAATTTGAACTACATTGAAAATGTCTACGAATATGTGAGTCATCAGAAAATCCAGTTTTCCGCTACGTTGTAAGATGCAAGTAGGTTACAGTTTGCAGATTATTTGTTTACTTGTAGGTTGCCGTGGCTTCACGCGCAATTAGTGATTCTGAAATTCCTGATCTTTTACTTGATCCTGATTTATCAGAATGTAGTTCAGTTTCTTCTTGGAGTGATGTTAGTGACAATGAAAGTGATAATGATGATGTGTCAGAAGAGGTAGGTAATTGTGAAATACCTCGATTTGAGGATTGGAACATGTGTTCAGAGTCATTTGTAGGGTTCAATAAGATACCATATACAGCAATGCAAGGTCCTAGAAATATAAGTCATTTTTGTAAAAATTGTTAGACTTCTTCCAGTTATTTTTTTCTAACATTTTGAATATGGCTATGCATCCAAAATCTGAATTGCAGGATTATTATTGTGAGGATTGGTTAGACTATCACCCTTTTTTAAAAGATGTGTTCACAAGGGAAAGATTTTTGCAAATATATTGGAATTTCCACTGTTGTCCACCACCTGTGTTGGAAGATATAATACTCTGAAAAATTACAAATAGGGTAATAAAATCATACACATACTATATTAGTAAATACAATTAGCTTAGTTTATTAAAATAATGTAAGCAAAAACAAATTGTCCAATAAACAATAATGCAAGTTGCGGGAGTGGTATTTGTCTCAATTTATAACAAGTGGGGAAGCATAGCAAGTTAAAAAAATCCTAGTGCTAAGGGTTAAATAAGTGATGTAATTCTTCATCCTCTCTTTACATGATCAAACCTTGGAACACCCTGGTGTAACCCCCTTTGTTAGACAAATACCTATGACCTCCGAGAGTGCAAATATACTTCAAGTATGCAACCTTATACACACAAAACAATTATCCTGGGTTAAGCTTTTACTTCAGTTTTATTTAAGAAAATTTCAACATTCATTACTTAACTTAAGAAAGTCCTGACATTTGATAAAAGAAAGTAGTAAATGTCGGAAAAAAGGGATTTTTTTAATAAAGCCTGTTTTTCACTTCACAAATTCTACAGGAAGTTTTCGCTTAATTTTTGTAAGACCAATTGTCTCAAATAAATAATTTGTAGCAAAATTCAATACATAAAATGTAGCGCAACATATTTGCAGTTATAGGTAAAGAATTCTTTCTCACAGGATTATGTTTTTAAAATGCAGTTATCTTTCTATAGAGATATTAAAATTTTTAAGAAATTTGTATATATTATGTCACAAGGGCTTATTTTTGTATCTTTGTTAATATTTGTCAAAGAAACCAGACGTGATACAAATAGAATTTGTACGTCATAAAACATTATTACTGTTTAAAAAATTACATAAATTATAATATTGGAAATAAAAACCACACATTGGAAATTCATAATCCTGTAAGAAATAATTCTTTACATAAAACTGAAGGATGTTGCAATACGTTACTAAATATCAGAATTAAAATATAGCTGAGAAATAGCCGGAAGAATTTTGTTGAATAAAAGTGAAGTGTAGCATCTATAAAGTGAAATACAGACCTTACTAGATAAACTCTATATCCCGGCATTTATCATTCTGCTCTTCTTTAGTAGAGGGCTTTCTGACATTAACTAATGAATGTCAACATTCACTGGAACACAGTCTAAATAATGTCGAATTTCTGGGTCTGCTGACCGGGAACATTTCCTGTACATACAAGTTATTTCAAAAGAAAAAATGAAGAAAGTAATAGTCACACAAACCTGCTGAGTATAAATTGTAGTTGGGTCTCTTCACTATTTTCCCAAAAGATTCTGACACCGTATTCTTTTTTCTATAATAACTACACAGCTCAATGCTGTCCTTGAGAGCGTCGCGAGCATTTTGTATACTACCCTGTAAAATTACAAACTATCAACTGCAAGTTCATAAAATGTTTAAGTTTTACTAAAGGAAATTATACCAACTTACTTGTTGTAATGTAAGTACTGCTTCTAAGAAGTGGAATACGCTGTTTCCCACTGTATGGTACATGCTTGAACGAACCCTACAAAACACATGAATATGTTTACAAAGTCAAGAAAAATCTATTGCAAGAACAATACAGTAAATTAGAGCTATTCATCCAGAAAATAAAATAAATTATTTCTTCTTCTAATATTTATAAAGCAATAGTTGGTGTTAATGCATACACTACCAAACATTGCCTTTGCTATATAAGTAGATGTAACAAAATATTCCTGTATAGAAATATAAGTCAATGTATAAAACTAATTCAATGATCAGCTAGAGATAAATGTACTGTAGTTTGTTAGGAAAAGAATATTTAAAGAAATTTAAAGCTATGACAGTAAGGTAAATTCTGGAAAACAACAAAATAAATAAAGCAAAATGGTAAAAAAAGAAATACAAAAAGGAAGAAAAAAATGCATTAAGAAAATAAGTATTAAATTTCATGATACTTGTTTATATGAGGTGAAAGACAAATAAACTTTATGAGATATATAAGTTTTTTGAACTTCCTCAAAGATCAGAAAATCCCATTTTGGGGTTTTCCTCTCACTACTTGTTGCAACCAGCAAAGTTCTATTTTGCAGTGTTTTAATGAAAGATTAGGACTTGCTGCACTTATATTATTGACCTTGTTAATTAAAAAGGACCATCTTTTAGATAAATCTCAAGTATCTACAGATAGAGAGAAAAAATCAACAACTTTTGTGGTGGCAAATTAGATGTCGCCACAAACAGATTTTTAATATCCTTATGAGAAATAGGATCATCTAGTGCAACCATACATTTGCTCTCTCCTCCATGGTTCACATGGTGTTTGTTTCAAAACAATTTTTTAAAGCCAATTATCATGTCAAACATTACTGTCACCTTTAATCTCTCGATTTCCAATCCCCAAATCTCAGGGGTCTACAGTTTCCACTTTAGTCCAGTCAAAAACATATCCTGTGTTAGATATGACCAATTGTAGAGAAATTTGGATCTGTTTAAATCAATTCCAAGTAGAGAAAACTGAACTTTTAAAGCTGCAATGCCCACAGACAATTTAATCAAATTTCACCTACAAAATATACTGAAAACTTAAATTCCATTCTATTTTGAAATACTTTCATTACACAATTTAATAGTTTTCTAATTATTTATGTATGTGTAATGTATTAAATTTTAAAGGATTGCTAAATGAAATCTATTCTGAAAATCTGTGTATTTTCAGTACGTGCAGTATGTATGTTAAATAATTAGCTGGCGAATGACCCAGACTATCTTTCTCAAACTATGACATTGAAACCAAACAATTGTCAAGCCAGTGAACAGCACGAAATTCATAACGGTTAAAGATAAAGCACTCAAATTTAATCTTATGAAGATGATGGCTACTGCCTTCATGATATGATAGATATTGGTAATAGGGAATATGTTCAGCAGGGTAAATTTGGAACTCAGATTTAAAGAGATTATGTGAAAAAAAAATGCTGACAAAACACCCATTGTGGAAGAATAGTAAGTCATGGAATCTTTCTGCCAAACACCTACACCATCTGGCCTATTCACCTGCATTTCATTAAAGATTTTTTTACATCCCTACCTTTTAAAATAAGGCTGCTATTAAAGTGTGTAAAATAAAAGACAATTTGTTGCAGGTTATAAGCACCCTTGTCGGCAAACTCTCAAAACTGTTTTTTTAATAATTCATACTGGAACTTTAAAATAATTTGGAAGGTAACTATATCAAAGTCCAATAAAATTATTTTCTTGAACAAATTCAATTATTTTTGCTACTTCTACATAAACCGCTCATAACTGACAACACTTAAACAATTTTAATTTTTACCCTCTATTGTTACTCTATTAACTAATGCAGTAACTTGAAAAGCCTTATATAATTGTTGCTTGTTTTCCCTCATGAAATTTCAAAACTAAGTTTATTAAACAACAGAAGAGCTAAAGTTTTGAGTAATATATGTAAATATATAACATATATATATATATATATATATATATATATATATATATATATATATATATATTTACATATAACATATATAGTAATTTCATGCTATACCATGGTTTGAGTACTTCCCAGGCTTCATCAAACTTATTGTTAAAAAACAGATGTACAGCTGTTTTCGATTCCATCATTGCTGATTCTAGGTCCATTGATGGGAGCCTGAAAGAAAAATAAAAGCTATTAATAATCGTTAGGCCTGCTACTATTTAATGGTACTGGCTATATATTATGGTACTATATATTAAAGATAATTGCTGAGAAAATTGGAATAAATATTAAACAATTTTATAATTAGAAAACATTATCTCATAAAATTTAATGATTTTAAAACCATTTCCTTGACCATATATGAAAAATTGTGCATGAAATGCATTAATGGTAATGTATAGATAATTACGTTGACAGTGATTACTACACTAAAACTTCAATCTTCTTTACTATCTCTAAATGCTGACCAATTTCATAGTTTTTCTAGTCTCAGTTTTTCTCTTTTCTGTTAATTGTCAAAATGTATCAGTGTCCTGCAAATTTGGGTGTCCTGGGGCAAAACTTTAAAAGTTCTGTTTTTTTTGCAGTCTGCACTATAAATATGTTTAGCTAAAAGGTTCTTGTCAGTTTGGTGCACTTCAGGCTTATGTACCCCTGCGGTAGTTACTGCCCTGATTATCAGATATATCAATAGAATGTGCTACAAAACTAATTTTGTTGAAAGATGAGTTACTGGGTGTAATAAATTTAAAAAAACACCTACTGAATTAATTTTTTAAAATTTGTTTGTTCACAAGCCACTATATATGATGTGTATCGTCAATAACTTTTCATAACATATTACCTTAATTAGCAATATTAAGTTCAATTTGGAACCTAGTATGACTGCTCTAAATGTGTAATGCATCAATGGAGTAATATATGTGACGTAAGAGGCCAGCTGATTTGTAATGATCCGGAGAGACAAGTGTGATAACATTCTAGTCTATGTAGAAATCAGTTTTGAGCTAGGCTATAAAATTGGGAGTTGATAGTCAGTGTGTTACAAATGGGGAACCAGCATTTTTAGTCTTCAGTATTCAGAAGTCATGTGTGATAGGTGTTCTCATGGCTTAATACATTGTGGTTTCTTTATCTGTTGCACAACATACAACATTAAAGTTTTCCCCACGTGCATGTTAAAAACTTAGGGGATTTTTGTTTGTTTAAAGGTACACTTTAGAGAAACCACTCTGCCTTGGAACCAAGTCAATACGTGTTCTACGCAATTTAGGAATGGGTGACAAAGTGCAGAAAAGTCATGATCAATGCACAATGTTAAGTCTTTTAGCCAATAACAAGAGCTTATCAAATTTCAGCAATATCACATTTTTAAAATATTAACTATAGTGTTATTATTAAACACTCATTATCAGTTAATACAAATCTTTATCAGTTTAATAATTTATATTCCAATAAATCTTACTACAATTAATTTGATATATTGATAATATATTTTTCTTCCAATTTTTTCAGGTAAAAATGTTTTTGTCTGACACTTTTTTAAAAACAACTTCAATTGAATTTCTTAAATTCTATAAATTTTTAAACATTATATAGATCTATTTATTACATTTTCTATTCAACTTTTCATTTCTGACTGCCAGTACCATGACTGTCATAATTTTGTATGACTTCACGCTTAAGGTAATGGGATTTTCATTTGCTACTAAAACTTAGATGATGTGAAAAACCTTAGTTTTTTATAATTAAACAACAACCCTTGCTACAAACATTTATATTGAAGGATATTTAAATATTTGTAGCAAGGGTTACTGTTGATAAATTATTATAATTACACTACTGTCTTAGTTTTTTATAATTAAACAACAACCCTTGCTACAAACATTTATATTGAAGGATATTTAAATATTTGTAGCAAGGGTTACTGTTGTTTAATTATTATAATTACACTACTGTCTTAGTTTTTTATAATTAAACAACCCTTGCTACAAACATTTATAAAGAAGGATATTTAAATATTTGTAGCAAGGGTTACTGTTGTTTAATTATTATAATTACACTACTGTCTTAGTTTTTTATAATTAAACAACAACCCTTGCTACAAACATTTATATTGAAGGATATTTAAATATTTGTAGCAAGGGTTACTGTTGATAAATTATTATAATTACACTACTGTCTTAGTTTTTTATAATTAAACCACAACCCTTGCTACAAACATTTATATTGAAGGATATTTAAATATTTGTAGCAAGGGTTACTGTTGTTTAATTATTATAATTACACTACTGTCTTAGTTTTTTATAATTAAACAACAACCCTTGCTACAAACATTTATATTGAAGGATATTTAAATATTTGTAGCAAGGGTTACTGTTGATAAATTATTATAATTACACTACTGTCTTAGTTTTTTATAATTAAACAACAACCCTTGCTACAAACATTTATATTGAAGGATATTTAAATATTTGTAGCAAGGGTTACTGTTGATAAATTATTATAATTACACTACTGTCTTAGTTTTTTATAATTAAACAACAACCCTTGCTACAAACATTTATATTGAAGGATATTTAAATATTTGTAGCAAGGGTTACTGTTGATAAATTATTATAATTACACTACTGTCTTAGTTTATTATAATTAAACAACAACCCTTGCTACAAACATTTATATTGAAGGATATTTAAATATTTGTAGCAAGGGTTACTGTTGATAAATTATTATAATTACACTACTGTCTTAGTTTTTTATAATTAAACAACAACCCTTGCTACAAACATTTATATTGAAGGATATTTAAATATTTGTAGCAAGGGTTACTGTTGATAAATTATTATAATTACACTACTGTCTTAGTTTTTTATAATTAAACAACAACCCTTGCTACAAACATTTATATTGAAGGATATTTAAATATTTGTAGAAAGGGTTACTGTTGTTTAATTATTATAATTACACTACTGTCTTAGTTTTTTATAATTAAACAACCCTTGCTACAAACATTTATAAAGAAGGATATTTAAATATTTGTAGCAAGGGTTACTGTTGTTTAATTATTATAATTACACTACTGTCTTAGTTTTTTATAATTAAACAACAACCCTTGCTACAAACATTTATATTGAAGGATATTTAAATATTTGTAGCAAGGGTTACTGTTGATAAATTATTATAATTACACTACTGTCTTAGTTTTTTATAATTAAACAACAACCCTTGCTACAAACATTTATATTGAAGGATATTTAAATATTTGTAGCAGGGGTTACTGTTGTTTAATTATTATAATTACACTACTGTCTTAGTTTTTTATAATTAAACAACCCTTGCTACAAACATTTATAAAGAAGGATATTTAAATATTTGTAGCAGGGGTTACTGTTGTTTAATTATTATAATTACACTACTGTCTTAGTTTTTTATAATTAAACAACCCTTGCTACAAACATTTATAAAGAAGGATATTTAAATATTTGTAGCAAGGGTTACTGTTGTTTAATTATTATAATTACACTACTGTCTTAGTTTTTTATAATTAAACAACAACCCTTGCTACAAACATTTATATTGAAGGATATTTAAATATTTGTAGCAGGGGTTACTGTTGTTTAATTATTATAATTACACTACTGTCTTAGTTTTTTATAATTAAACAACCCTTGCTACAAACATTTATAAAGAAGGATATTTAAATATTTGTAGCAAGGGTTACTGTTGTTTAATTATTATAATTACACTACTGTCTTAGTTTTTTATAATTAAACAACCCTTGCTACAAACATTTATAAAGAAGGATATTTAAATATTTGTAGCAAGGGTTACTGTTGTTTAATTATTATAATTACACTACTGTCTTAGTTTTTTATAATTAAACAACCCTTGCTACAAACATTTATAAAGAAGGATATTTAAATATTTGTAGCAAGGGTTACTGTTGTTTAATTATTATAATTACACTACTGTCTTAGTTTTTTATAATTAAACAACAACCCTTGCTACAAACATTTATATTGAAGGATATTTAAATATTTGTAGCAAGGGTTACTGTTGTTTAATTATTATAATTACACTACTGTCTTAGTTTTTTATAATTAAACAACAACCCTTGCTACAAACATTTATATTGAAGGATATTTAAATATTTGTAGCAAGGGTTACTGTTGTTTAATTATTATAATTACACTACTGTCTTAGTTTTTTATAATTAAACAACAACCCTTGCTACAAACATTTATATTGAAGGATATTTAAATATTTGTAGCAAGGGTTACTGTTGTTTAATTATTATAATTACACTACTGTCTTAGTTTTTTATAATTAAACAACAACCCTTGCTACAAACATTTATATTGAAGGATATTTAAATATTTGTAGCAAGGGTTACTGTTGATAAATTATTATAATTACACTACTGTCTTAGTTTTTTATAATTAAACAACAACCCTTGCTACAAACATTTATATTGAAGGATATTTAAATATTTGTAGCAAGGGTTACTGTTGATAAATTATTATAATTACACTACTGTCTTAGTTTTTTATAATTAAACAACAACCCTTGCTACAAACATTTATATTGAAGGATATTTAAATATTTGTAGCAAGGGTTACTGTTGATAAATTATTATAATTACACTACTGTCTTAGTTTTTTATAATTAAACAACAACCCTTGCTACAAACATTTATATTGAAGGATATTTAAATATTTGTAGCAAGGGTTACTGTTGTTTAATTATTATAATTACACTACTGTCTTAGTTTTTTATAATTAAACAACAACCCTTGCTACAAACATTTATATTGAAGGATATTTAAATATTTGTAGCAAGGGTTACTGTTGTTTAATTATTATAATTACACTACTGTCTTAGTTTTTTATAATTAAACAACAACCCTTGCTACAAACATTTATATTGAAGGATATTTAAATATTTGTAGCAAGGGTTACTGTTGTTTAATTATTATAATTACACTACTGTCTTAGTTTTTTATAATTAAACAACAACCCTTGCTACAAACATTTATATTGAAGGATATTTAAATATTTGTAGCAAGGGTTACTGTTGTTTAATTATTATAATTACACTACTGTCTTAGTTTTTTATAATTAAACAACAACCCTTGCTACAAACATTTATAAAGAAGGATATTTAAATATTTGTAGCAAGGGTTACTGTTGTTTAATTATTATAATTACACTACTGTCTTAGTTTTTTATAATTAAACAACAACCCTTGCTACAAACATTTATATTGAAGGATATTTAAATATTTGTAGCAAGGGTTACTGTTGTTTAATTATTATAATTACACTACTGTCTTAGTTTTTTATAATTAAACAACAACCCTTGCTACAAACATTTATATTGAAGGATATTTAAATATTTGTAGCAAGGGTTACTGTTGATAAATTATTATAATTACACTACTGTCTTAGTTTTTTATAATTAAACAACAACCCTTGCTACAAACATTTATATTGAAGGATATTTAAATATTTGTAGCAAGGGTTACTGTTGATAAATTATTATAATTACACTACTGTCTTAGTTTATTATAATTAAACAACAACCCTTGCTACAAACATTTATATTGAAGGATATTTAAATATTTGTAGCAAGGGTTACTGTTGATAAATTATTATAATTACACTACTGTCTTAGTTTTTTATAATTAAACAACAACCCTTGCTACAAACATTTATATTGAAGGATATTTAAATATTTGTAGCAAGGGTTACTGTTGTTTAATTATTATAATTACACTACTGTCTTAGTTTTTTATAATTAAACAACAACCCTTGCTACAAACATTTATATTGAAGGATATTTAAATATTTGTAGCAAGGGTTACTGTTGTTTAATTATTATAATTACACTACTGTCTTAGTTTTTTATAATTAAACAACAACCCTTGCTACAAACATTTATATTGAAGGATATTTAAATATTTGTAGCAAGGGTTACTGTTGTTTAATTATTATAATTACACTACTGTCTTAGTTTTTTATAATTAAACAACAACCCTTGCTACAAACATTTATATTGAAGGATATTTAAATATTTGTAGCAAGGGTTACTGTTGATAAATTATTATAATTACACTACTGTCTTAGTTTTTTATAATTAAACAACAACCCTTGCTACAAACATTTATATTGAAGGATATTTAAATATTTGTAGCAAGGGTTACTGTTGATAAATTATTATAATTACACTACTGTCTTAGTTTTTTATAATTAAACAACAACCCTTGCTACAAACATTTATATTGAAGGATATTTAAATATTTGTAGCAAGGGTTACTGTTGATAAATTATTATAATTACACTACTGTCTTAGTTTTTTATAATTAAACAACAACCCTTGCTACAAACATTTATATTGAAGGATATTTAAATATTTGTAGCAGGGGTTACTGTTGTTTAATTATTATAATTACACTACTGTCTTAGTTTTTTATAATTAAACAACCCTTGCTACAAACATTTATAAAGAAGGATATTTAAATATTTGTAGCAAGGGTTACTGTTGTTTAATTATTATAATTACACTACTGTCTTAGTTTTTTATAATTAAACAACCCTTGCTACAAACATTTATAAAGAAGGATATTTAAATATTTGTAGCAAGGGTTACTGTTGTTTAATTATTATAATTACACTACTGTCTTAGTTTTTTATAATTAAACAACCCTTGCTACAAACATTTATAAAGAAGGATATTTAAGTATTTGTAGCAAGGGTTACTGTTGTTTAATTATTATAATTACACTACTGTCTTAGTTTTTTATAATTAAACAACAACCCTTGCTACAAACATTTATATTGAAGGATATTTAAATATTTGTAGCAAGGGTTACTGTTGATAAATTATTATAATTACACTACTGTCTTAGTTTTTTATAATTAAACAACAACCCTTGCTACAAACATTTATATTGAAGGATATTTAAATATTTGTAGCAGGGGTTACTGTTGTTTAATTATTATAATTACACTACTGTCTTAGTTTTTTATAATTAAACAACCCTTGCTACAAACATTTATAAAGAAGGATATTTAAATATTTGTAGCAGGGGTTACTGTTGTTTAATTATTATAATTACACTACTGTCTTAGTTTTTTATAATTAAACAACCCTTGCTACAAACATTTATAAAGAAGGATATTTAAATATTTGTAGCAAGGGTTACTGTTGTTTAATTATTATAATTACACTACTGTCTTAGTTTTTTATAATTAAACAACAACCCTTGCTACAAACATTTATATTGAAGGATATTTAAATATTTGTAGCAGGGGTTACTGTTGTTTAATTATTATAATTACACTACTGTCTTAGTTTTTTATAATTAAACAACCCTTGCTACAAACATTTATAAAGAAGGATATTTAAATATTTGTAGCAAGGGTTACTGTTGTTTAATTATTATAATTACACTACTGTCTTAGTTTTTTATAATTAAACAACCCTTGCTACAAACATTTATAAAGAAGGATATTTAAATATTTGTAGCAAGGGTTACTGTTGTTTAATTATTATAATTACACTACTGTCTTAGTTTTTTATAATTAAACAACCCTTGCTACAAACATTTATAAAGAAGGATATTTAAATATTTGTAGCAAGGGTTACTGTTGTTTAATTATTATAATTACACTACTGTCTTAGTTTTTTATAATTAAACAACCCTTGCTACAAACATTTATAAAGAAGGATATTTAAATATTTGTAGCAAGGGTTACTGTTGTTTAATTATTATAATTACACTACTGTCTTAGTTTTTTATAATTAAACAACCCTTGCTACAAACATTTATAAAGAAGGATATTTAAATATTTGTAGCAAGGGTTACTGTTGTTTAATTATTATAATTACACTACTGTCTTAGTTTTTTATAATTAAACAACCCTTGCTACAAACATTTATAAAGAAGGATATTTAAATATTTGTAGCAAGGGTTACTGTTGTTTAATTATTATAATTACACTACTGTCTTAGTTTTTTATAATTAAACAACAACCCTTGCTACAAACATTTATATTGAAGGATATTTAAATATTTGTAGCAAGGGTTACTGTTGTTTAATTATTATAATTACACTACTGTCTTAGTTTTTTATAATTAAACAACCCTTGCTACAAACATTTATAAAGAAGGATATTTAAATATTTGTAGCAAGGGTTACTGTTGTTTAATTATTATAATTACACTACTGTCTTAGTTTTTTATAATTAAACAACAACCCTTGCTACAAACATTTATATTGAAGGATATTTAAATATTTGTAGCAAGGGTTACTGTTGTTTAATTATTATAATTACACTACTGTCTTAGTTTTTTATAATTAAACAACCCTTGCTACAAACATTTATAAAGAAGGATATTTAAATATTTGTAGCAAGGGTTACTGTTGTTTAATTATTATAATTACACTACTGTCTTAGTTTTTTATAATTAAACAACAACCCTTGCTACAAACATTTATATTGAAGGATATTTAAATATTTGTAGCAAGGGTTACTGTTGTTTAATTATTATAATTACACTACTGTCTTAGTTTTTTATAATTAAACAACAACCCTTGCTACAAACATTTATATTGAAGGATATTTAAATATTTGTAGCAAGGGTTACTGTTGATAAATTATTATAATTACACTACTGTCTTAGTTTTTTATAATTAAACAACAACCCTTGCTACAAACATTTATATTGAAGGATATTTAAATATTTGTAGCAAGGGTTACTGTTGATAAATTATTATAATTACACTACTGTCTTAGTTTTTTATAATTAAACAACAACCCTTGCTACAAACATTTATATTGAAGGATATTTAAATATTTGTAGCAGGGGTTACTGTTGTTTAATTATTATAATTACACTACTGTCTTAGTTTTTTATAATTAAACAACCCTTGCTACAAACATTTATAAAGAAGGATATTTAAATATTTGTAGCAAGGGTTACTGTTGTTTAATTATTATAATTACACTACTGTCTTAGTTTTTTATAATTAAACAACCCTTGCTACAAACATTTATAAAGAAGGATATTTAAATATTTGTAGCAAGGGTTACTGTTGTTTAATTATTATAATTACACTACTGTCTTAGTTTTTTATAATTAAACAACCCTTGCTACAAACATTTATAAAGAAGGATATTTAAATATTTGTAGCAAGGGTTACTGTTGTTTAATTATTATAATTACACTACTGTCTTAGTTTTTTATAATTAAACAACCCTTGCTACAAACATTTATAAAGAAGGATATTTAAATATTTGTAGCAAGGGTTACTGTTGTTTAATTATTATAATTACACTACTGTCTTAGTTTTTTATAATTAAACAACCCTTGCTACAAACATTTATAAAGAAGGATATTTAAATATTTGTAGCAAGGGTTACTGTTGTTTAATTATTATAATTACACTACTGTCTTAGTTTTTTATAATTAAACAACCCTTGCTACAAACATTTATAAAGAAGGATATTTAAATATTTGTAGCAAGGGTTACTGTTGTTTAATTATTATAATTAAGTTACTGTACTCTGTATAGATTTTCTTAGTTATCCAGACAAAGTGAAATGTAAAACAGGTTTTATCAATGATTTTGAACCACTCTGAAAGGGTACACATTGGGTGCTCTTACATTGTTTTGTTTCTAATCTAATATAATACACAGTGCCCTAACAAGCACTAAGGTCCTTACATGATTTAAAAATTATCAAGCTCAGTAAAAGTATATGATATATAGGGTAGTGAAAGGAACGTAATATTAGTAAAAAGTTTAACAATTCAATAGATGTTGTTTTATTTGAATTTTTGCTGTCACAACTAGTAGTTTTTTATTGTATATTTGGGACTGAGGACGGGGTAAGTAAGGTAGGTTTAGAGAAGTAAGTGGTAAAATATTATGCAAGAGAAAGAAAGAGATGAACGGATGTGAACTTTAACTTGGTGGGTTATAAGTGATTGTACTGAGTATGAGTTGAATAAATTAAGTGTGGCTCGCGGAAGACAAGGCCAAATGAAGTGTCCAAGGTACCAAGTCCCCAGTGCAATATGAAGGGATGTGGAGCAGTTGACTTCCCAGTGATCGGTTAAGGCCTTCTAGGTTAAACTTCCAGTTCTGGAACTTCTTAAACGTAACTCATTTTTGTTTTGATAAAAAATATAATCTTGATATATCTAAAACTTAGGACTTAAAGCTTTATTATATTTCACAAGAAATTTCTAAATTTTAGTTGACTATATTTCTAAGAAATGAATCATAGAAGAGTTTCTTTCGCAATTAATAGCAAAAGTGTAATAAGTAAATAACAACCAGCTCATCATGAACAGCAACAAGATTTCGATAATTATTTAATGCATTTTCTTCATTAAAAAGAGTCTTCTTCGATGGTCTACTCATATTGATATATAACTTGATATAACTCAAATGAGATAAGCCAAAATAAATACACTGAAAATCTGATTTAGTTCATTTACCATAATTAAGATATTCAATAATCCTCAGGTGAAAACCTCATAACTTCACTAAATACCAAGGGATAAATTCATTATATATAACTTTACTATCAATTTTAACTTTATTATTTTATTTATATTTTATGTGTACAAAAAATAATTTTTCTAATTATTATAAGAGACAGCATTATTGAATATTTACCTGAGATATTGCATTACGTGATTATTAACACGTCTTTAAACTGAAATGAAAAAGAATAATTGCAAGATAAGAAATATTATGAAGGATTTTAGGTAAATTCATCAAAGGAATTTCAAACATAAATTATCAATGTATTTATGTGACAAACTGATATGTTTATTGTATACATTAAAAGTGTGTCAATATTTGAACAACGATCAATCAATATGGTTAGAGGAATATACACATCAGAAATTTGTGTGGATAAATAGTGGCAACTTTGCCAACATAATCAAAAGCATGAAATGAAATTTGATTATAATGTAAATAGAAATTAAAGATCGTACCTCTAAAAATGAAGAAATACAATTTAAAAAAAAACCCAGAACCGACTTTAAAAACAGAACCCGAAGTATAATTTTTAATCACTAAATGTAAAAAATAATCTTCTGATAGGGAAAACATAATTTATCATAAGCTTATTACCCACAAAATGTTGAAGTCAGCGCCGCAATCATAGCTCCTAACTTTCTAATCCATCAAATCTGTTCCAAACATTTCTAAAACCATCAACTTTTTGATTGCTTTATTTCCCATGACTAATTATAGCAAACCATAGAGTCTTTTCATGATACAAAAATTTCATGTATTCGATATTATGATAATATGCAGGACGATAATTGATCTTTGTTCTCAGCAAAGATCATACAATATGTGACTGCATATTTTTTTTCAGATATACAGATTGCGAACAATTCAAACTTCTGTGAATGATTTACACGGAATATGATTACTGTAGATTCTTATAGAAGTAAGAGAACATATCTCCTTAATCCTTTTGTATCATAAATTTAATAAATTTCTTATACTGTATTGATAAAATAAGTGTATGGACGAAATGACTGAATAGCCTGTGTGTATATCATAATTTGTTAATCTACATGCCAAGGAGCTCCAACATCACGTAAAATCCCTTTATTTGTCATATTCAGTATGTTAAATATGAGTCCAAGTATGAAATTCGGCGCAAACTTCAAAATTTTGTGGGTCATAAGGTTATGATAAATTATGTTTTTGTTATCAGAAAATTATTTTTTACTTTTTAGTGGGTAAAACTTATACTTCAAGTTAATTTTTTGAAGTCGGATCTTTTTTTTTAAAAAAAAAATTTATTTTAGCAAATATTCATTCATCACTGTAACATATTTAAATTAGTCATGTATTTAGTTTTTTTTAGGTGCATTCAGAAATGGCGAGTTGAACCTAATTCAATAGAATTTAACTTTCATTTTTATTAAATGTATATAAATAAGCTGCATATATATTTAAAATATATTAATTTAGTATATAAACCTAGCCATAATTATTAAAAAAATTATTATAATTTGCCAAAGAATCAATATAAATAAGAAAATTAGTTATTTTTGTTTGCTTGTATTAAAACTGGTTCTAATATTAATACATACAAAAGCACATAGATTGATATTGCAGTACTGTTCTATATACTGTATGGTGATCTATTTAATTATACAATAATCTATCTGGCATTATCATCAAGTCTCATCCATGACTAACGACTTCAGGACCGTTGATGATTTGGTCAGACTGATGTTTATAAGGTCATTATTTTGTTTTGAGTCTGACAAACACTTAATTGCCAATTAACTCTAATGATATCAGTTAAAAACCGTTTTATAATAAAAACACGTTTTCTTTTGAGTAAAAATATATACTGTATTTATTTTATAAACATTCTGGAAATTAATTTTTGTACATTTATTTATTTTCTATAACTTCCTGTCAGGAGATATTTCTAAAGGACAAAAGTTCAATTATTTCTGTCTTGCCACATTGTTCAATAGTAAAATTATAATTTATTAAGGAATATAATAGACTAATAATTAGTATTCATAAATACACACACACACACACACACACACACACACACACACACACACACACACACACACACACACACACACACACACACACACACACACACTTTCAAATTTTCAGAAAAAAATGAAAATGTTCAGCGATTTCCAGAACAATGATTCTGTCTGCATGTTCTATTGTCCTTTTCTCCGTGAAGCTAATTTAGGCGCAGCACACATATTATTTTGATGCTGAGTTATCGCCTCAGTACAGTTTTTTTGAGTGTTGTGCATTGCCAGGGCCTCGCCCTCGCCCAACTGTCACTATTCGTATAGATTAGTCAGTTGCTATGTCTTAGAATTCGCATCAGTCCATTGTTTTGTTCACAAGTGCATTTCATAGTTTGCATTCGCAGCTTCTAAAAGGAAACTAGTTGTCTCATCATTACCGGATAAACTAATTATAGACCAATCAGAAAAAGTAGTTACGGGTAAACAGTTGGCTGAGAGGTACAGTGTTGGACAATCAATGATTTCAGTCATTAAAAGGAGCAAACCTGCCCTTTTAAACTTTGTGTCAAAGCTTGAAGATGAAGATGAAAGTTATTCAAGAAAATAAATGAAGGCAGCAATAATTAGAAGATGCTGTTTAAATAAATGAAGGCAGCAATAATTAGAAGATGCTGTTTAAATAAATGAAGGCAGCAATAATTAGAAGATGCCGTTTAAACAAATGAAGGCAGCAATAATTAGAAGATGCCGTTTAAACAAATGAAGGCATCAATAATTAGAAGATGCTGTTTAAATAAATGAAGGCAGCAATAATTAGAAGATGCTGTTTAAATAAATGAAGGCAGCAATAATTAGAAGACGCCATTTAAATAAATGAAGGCAGCAATAATTAGAAGATGCCGTTTAAACAAATGAAGGCAGCAATAATTAGAAGATGCCGTTTAAACAAATGAAGGCAAAGAATTACAAGATGCAGTTTTCAAGTGGTTTTTTCAACAACTTTCTATAGGAAAATCAAATTTATAAGAAATCTAAGATCTTAGCTCAGAATCTTAGAAAATCATATAAAACTATAAACATTTTTTTCCCTATTTACAATATACATACATTATTTAATTAAAATTGATTGTTTTTTAAAAAACATATCCAATTACCGGAGTTTTTGTTTATGTGAATGGGGTCCAGTTCTAATTGATTCAGATAATTGGAGTGCTAATGTAGCTAGATATTAAAAAATGTAATCAGTTTATAAGTAAAGAATGCATATGCATATCTTAAATCCTGTTTCAGGAAAGTATGTATAATACAATCGTATAATTTATATAACTTTATTTTTTTATGCTTTTTTAATATTTTTGATAAATGAGCAACAATAAAATTTATAATTTTGAAAATAAATAAAATTTATAGTAATAATTTTACAGCAATGTAAATTTCTTAGGAGGTGTAGAATTTAGTTCTTTACATGAAAATATAAGTTTTAAAATTATGGAATGACATTTTATTAAATAATAATTTATAAAATAATATTTTCTCCCACAAAAGTGCAAGGTAAATATTATAGTCACTTATTAGGCAAAATTAATAAGCACTCAATATAATAGATATATTTTTCAGAATAAAACTAAATACCCTTTAGGAGACATAGTCTTATGCGTCTTAATGGCAAAAAGGTATGAAAATAACAAAGAAAACAATTTTTTTTAAAATTTCTAGTTGTAGAAAATTTGAAAATGTTACTAATATTAAAAATTACATATTTTTCTTTCCTAGCTGTTGTAGAGAGCAATTTTATGAATATCAGTAACACCAATATTTTGCAGGACATTTTGTAGTAGTAGTAGTAGTAGTAGATTGTAAACGATCCTAACTAAATTTACTATGCATGAAAGTAAAAGTTTAGAAAATGCTCTTATTGATTCACTAGGTTCTACATTCTGAACGCTTCATACATATTGACACCTAGAGCAAGCCTTTCATTAGTAAGTAGATGCTGTTTGCTGAATAATTATAGCCCATTCGTTTAGTTTTGTATATTTTAATTTTTGCTACATGCTTTCCATTACTTTACTTAAATCTCCATTTAGAATAGCATCATCAATGTCACATTTTCTTTTCACAACGTTAAACTAATAAAATGGAACAAAACTAAAACAATAGTGAACTAAAACATTCCTCTTGTTTCAGGTCAAACTACAGGATGTAACTTAATTATTATACTATAAAGACTTTTAGTATATAGACTATAGTATACAAGACTTTTCTAACAGACATTAATCAACATAATTCAGGAAAATATCCTGCCATTCCTAACTTAGTCTGCAAGTAGCTAGAATTTTTAGAATAATCTTCTTCTTGTGAAACTACTGAACCTGCAGCAACGGCAGTTGCTATAATAATGATTACAATTTTATTAGTTCAACTAGTAATTAAGGAGAGTTAATGAAACAATTGCAGTAGAAAGCTGCACAGTTATAGCTAATCTATGTTAATTACAGAAAAATATGTTGCTAATGACTATGGAAATCTTGCAAATCATAAAATACTTATTGCTACCACTGGTACATTACTGTCTCTGCAAATCTTTTATGTTTTACAGTTATTAATACATAACTATATTAGGAGTCCAGACAGTTTATATAGATATACAATGATCTCTGACAATGATGTACTCTTGTTTAAACTGGTGGGTGTTGACTATTGTAAGCCACATTAGATACTGCGTCTCAAATGTAACCTAAGGTTGATAAGGATTACTTCATCACAAAGCTATAGATATACACTGATCTCTGACAATTGTTGATGTACACTTGTTTAAACTGGTGGGTGTTGACTATTGTAAGCCACATTAGATACTGTGCCACAAATGTAACCTAAGGTTGGTAAGGATTACTTCATCACAAAGCTATAGATATACACTGGTCTCTGACAATTGTTGATGTACACTTGTTTAAACTGGTGGGTGTTGACTATTGTAAGCCACATTAGATACTGTGCCACAAATGTAACCTAAGGTTGGTAAGGATTACTTCATCACAAAGCTATAGATATACACTGATCTCTGACAATTGTTGATGTACACTTGTTTAAACTGGTGGGTGTTGACTATTGTAAGCCACATTAGATACTGTGCCACAAATGTAACCTAAGGTTGGTAAGGATTACTTCATCACAAAGCTATAGATATACACTGATCTCTGACAATTGTTGATGTACACTTGTTTAAACTGGTGGGTGTTGACTATTGTAAGCCACATTAGATACTGTGCCACAAATGTAACCTAAGGTTGGTAAGGATTACTTCATCACAAAGCTATAGATATACACTGGTCTCTGACAATTGTTGATGTACACTTGTTTAAACTGGTGGGTGTTGACTATTGTAAGCCACATTAGATACTGTGCCACAAATGTAACGTAAGGTTGATAAGGATTACTTCATCACAAAGCTATAGATATACACTGGTCTCTGACAATTGTTGATGTACACTTGTTTAAACTGGTGGGTGTTGACTATTGTAAGCCACATTAGTTATTGTGTCACAAATGTAACCTAAGGTTGATAAGGATTACTTCATCACAAAGCTATAGATATACACTGGTCTCTGACAATTGTTGATGTACACTTGTTTAAACTGGTGGGTGTTGACTATTGTAAGCCACATTAGTTATTGTGTCACAAATGTAACCTAAGGTTGATAAGGATTACTTCATCACAAAGCTATAGATATACACTGGTCTCTGACAATTGTTGATGTACACTTGTTTAAACTGGTGGGTGTTGACTATTGTAAGCCACATTAGTTATTGTGTCACAAATGTAACCTAAGGTTGATAAGGATTACTTCATCACAAAGCTATAGATATACACTGATCTCTGACAATGGTGGATGTACTTTTGTTTAACTAGTGGGTGTTGACTATTGTAAGCCACATTAGATATTGTGTCACAAATGTTACCTAAGGTTGATAAGGATTACTTCATCACAAAGCTATAGATATACACTGATCTCTGGCAATGGTGGATGTACTTTTGTTTAACTAGTGGGTGTTGACTATTGTAAGCCACATTAGATATTGTGTCACAAATGTAAACTAAAGTTGATAAGGATTACTTCATCACAAAGTTCTACCCTGGTTTTGAGTCAGCAGCATTCAATAAGGATGGTGTCAGTATATCAGTATTACTGATTACATTTTTAAACTATGTTTCCGTGTATAAGTTGCTAAAATTAAGTGTATACACATGAAGATGACTATAACTGGTAAAACACTGTATTCATAACGATAAATATTAACACAAGTTTATTTTACATACACACTAGTTTTGACATTGTTGCTTTTATCAGGGATTGGCTACTACTAGTGAGATTTTGGGTGGACTCCTTCAAGACATACCGTTGTGAATTATTCTTACTAGCTAAGCTCTAATAACATAGCTCATAATAAACAGACAAAGAAACACTTCGACACATATATACATGCACACACACAAATGTGGAGTGTCAAACTGTGCTTAGATTGCACTAGACTTTATTAATTCATTCACGTGTGTGTGTTTTTAGATTTTCATATATAAACACTGATTTTTCTTATTATGTTCATATATATTAATTAAAGAAAAGCTTGATTGTTAATTATACAATGCATGGCTAAATTCAATTAATATATATATCTGGTTTTCTGAATACATTAAAATGTTTCATATTTCTTGTATAATATAACTTTCCTATATCTTTCATTTATCTTCCTCGTTTAATCTACATAAAAGTAATCAGAATCGGTAGTACTTTATATTATAAGTTTCACTTAATTCATGTTTATTTTGGTTAATAAAGTTATTATGGTTTTAATTTCAGAACTTGTAGAAGTACAGTCTCGCCATCTTATTTTGTTGTTAATTTTTGTTTACATTATTTTTTATGCGTTATTATGTATTTTGTATGACATTATTAATTTATTTATTGGTTGTTTTTTAAATTATACCCATTTTTATTAGGAATTTGATATATTAAGTCAATTATTGTAGTTTAATTTCATTACTTAAAGGAATATTATTGAATAATATATTATTTATCCAATCTTTGCAATAAACTATATAGTCCTGCATTTTTGAATGTATTTATGGTTGGAATATTTCAGTTATTTTATTTGTTTGGATTTATATATATATATATATATATATATATATATATATATATATATATATATATATTCCTGATATTTAATATTGTCCATTGTTTTTCCGTTGCACTGAATTTATTAACTTCATATATATATATATATATATATATTCTTGATATTTTACGTTATCCATTGTTTTTCCGTTGCACTGACTTTATGAAGTTAATATATTACTATCGTAAGTAATTTTATCCACCATTACCAATGCGACGGACCGAACATCCGCACCAGAAAAATTAAGAAAAAATAATCAGTGATTCGACAATGGTTAAGTGACCGAAAGGCGCCTCATCACTTAAGGTAAAATCATTGCACTTAATGGTGGATAAAATTACTTACGATAGTAATATATTAATTTCATATATATATATATTTTAATATAAAAACTACTAGGATTTTTTCATAACTATTATATCAAAAAATATTTTAATGGAAATTTAATTTTAGGCAAAATATTTATAATCCATTCTGAAGTTAGGTTAGTGGTTCTAAGTTAGGTATTGTTGTCTTGTTTGTCTGTCTATTAAAACAACACCTTACTACTCAAACCATCCAACTAATCACAAATTGCTGCATATAATCCCTCAATGCAAGTTACGTTAGTATTAGCAAATTAACAATTAAGGTTTTTTAATTAATTTTGGCTTAAATAAAAATGTATCTCCTTACCCTGAAAATATTACCAAAACTAGGCAATCAGAATGTCCAGATCACAAAATTATCAGCCGTATCATTTCATTTTTTTTATCAATCCATTTTCTTAAAAACTAAGTAGGCGCACAAAAACTATTCTAGAAAGCTACTTACACAGGAATAAAGTCAGAATAATCAACATCTTCAAGTTCAATCTCTGACAAATGTCCACAATGCATTTCACTTTCCATGACTGAATGCGCCAAAAGAAAACTATTCTTTTTTACCAAAGCCAACAACACGATAAACTTGTTCAATTACTTTTGCTTTGTTGGTTAATTGATTCATTAAGTTCAATCAGTTACTTGTTTCATTATTTATTAGGTCTAATTTAGGCCTAAATCAATTCCATAAAGGAGAATGAAATATCTTTGATTAATACTTTAAGATAAAATTATGATTAAGTTCTAGGAAAAATTATGCAGGTCCTGCATTGCTTCTGTGCCTTCCACTTTCAGTATATATATCATACATGTCAAGGTAATTTGTTATCAACTTCAACACCAAGTCAACAACTTAAAGCAACTGAGGCGTAAATGTTTATATTAATTAAAACAACCTCTCACCACAAATTCAACAAATTTTATCTAACCTTATTTACATTTCGATTACAAAGTAATCATCTTCAGAAGTATTTTTACAAAAAGGTTTTACAAATAGTTATTTGTAAAAATACCTTGTGGTGAGAGGTTGTTTTAATTAATATCAACACCAAGTAACAATTTGGTTCACTGTTTTTTATTGTGTATAAAGATCTTTCAAATTTTCTGCTCATCATTCCTTCCATTGTATAAGAATCTTCTCTCCACATTCTACTACTTCCCGAGAGAGAGAGAGAGACAGGGAGGGAGGGAGGGAGGGAGAGAGGGAGAGAGATCTAGCGGGCTGTAGAAGAGTCTACAGGCGGCAGCCAATGAGCGAAAAGGGAATCTTCTAGAAGGGTCTCTGCCCTCCACTTCGTTCTAATGAGTTTTGCATCACTATATAAACTGAGTCGCTTGCCACTAGTTCATTAGTATTTTAGTTGAATAGTTGACCTTTTATTTAGCATTTTTTTAACAACCATTTGTTCAAATTTATTCTAGTTATAGTTTATTAGTTCCATCTTACTTACGTTTGAAGAGCACTGAGGCTGCCAAAATGGATAATAAGAAACTGGTTCCAAAAAAAGAAATTAAGTAATTTCTTAATTTTTGTAGAAAATACAATTTGAAATTAAAACTTTATAATTTTATACTAAAATGTTAAATTTTATTTGTATGAAAATATTAATATCTAGAAACCTACGTAAACTGGCATGATTAGGTTTATATTTGATCAGAGAATTTCCTTTTGGCTACAGTGGGTGGTTCTACTGCATACTGTTATTTTAACTGTATACTGTAACTTTCTTCCTCCACTCTCTAATATTATTATTTTCCTAACTTATACTTTCTAGAACACCATTAATTTAGAAATTATATTTAAAAGAGGATCTGTGGAGAAATTCATCAATTACATGACTTACCACACATCAGAGACAAGCAAAACTCATGACACGATGACTAAATGAGATTGCATATAGTTTATCAATGTGTTATCAATATTTGGGGTAAAAAAAATGGCACAAATGTTTTTTGCAACCAAAATTTGGAAGATGAATAAAAATAAATTAATAGAAATGTAATAACTTATTGCTGGCTCAAAGTATATTTTTGTTAATAAAGGGACAGGAGACTCCCAAAAACTACGACTCACAGAGACACATTACAAGCTCATTATTATTATTAGTTAACAACGGTTTGTAATGTTTGTATAGTATGTCAATTTCGATTATTTTCAGGCAGAAAACCTCTCAAACGGAAAAAGGATCAAGATGACAGTAGTGGAAGCAGTGATGGTAATAAAGATGGAACTAAACTGACCGGACCATCGGATTCTGTGTCTAGTATGGAACAAGGGTCTAGTAATTCTTCACCTCTACACGTAGCTGTCCCTAAGATATCTGAAACGATTGAAGAATACAATGTGTACCATGAAAATGACATTGGTCGTTATGTTGGTCATGACCTTAAATTGCTATCAGAAAAAAAGAAGGAATTGCTTACAAATCCCTGGGTCGCACCATCAAATTACGATCTTGGTTCTGATGCCAGCCATTTGAAAAGAAAATTTAACCACTGTTGGTTAGATCAATATACTCCCTGGATGGTGTACTCAAGTCGTTTGAAAGGTGCTCTATGTATGCACTGTGTTCTTCCCCCCCCCCTAGTATTGCTACAGTTAAAGGAGTTTTGGGGTCATTCATGGTAAGGTCATACATGAAGTTTAAAGACATACATGAAAATTGTAGAAAACACGTCGGCAGTCACTACCACAAACTTCAACATCTGCTGCAAAAGCGTTCCTTGAAAATATTCCTGTTGATGTACAGTTGGAAAGTGGTCACCAGAAGATGATTAAAGAAAACAAACAAATATCGTCATCAATGTCTTGTGGACAATCAATCAATTATATCATATTTTGTGGGACTCAAGATTTGCCACTTAGAGGAAAGGAAGGAGATGGGGGGGGGGGGGTTTCTTTGACCTTTTAAGTTTGATAATTGACTCTGGTGATGAGAAGCTAAAGAGTCACTTAGATAGATGTCGAAAAAATGCAGTCTACACTTCACCAAAAATTCAAAATGAGATTATAAGATTATGTGGTGAAGTTGTCAAAGAAAGAATTATTGAAGATTATAAACAAGCAAAAGCTTACACTATAATGGCCGATGAAACAACGGATATTGCTGGAAAAGTACAGCTTTCTATCGGGATTGTGGTTTTATGATGAGAACTAAGAAAAAACCAGAGAATAATTTGTAGGCTATGTTGAGCTGAAATTCGGCCCTTACAATCGCTAGCTCAATTCAGAATTTTTTAGATGATCATAATCTTTCAGCAAATAATTGCGTTCGATTTTGATTTGACGAATATTGTACGATGGCTGGAAAAGAAGTTGGTGTACAGGCCATTTTGAAGAAAAAGTACAATAAATCTTTATTTTTCCGTTGCTCAAGCCACAAACTAAATCTTGTGGTCAATGATACTAGCAAACTACCGGAAATAAGAAACTTAATTGCAACAGTTAAGGATACAATATCCTTCTTTCGTGAGTAGCCAGCCTGCAGAAATTCCGCTCCTAATCTATCAAGACTCTGTGAGAACAGATGGTCTAAGAAATACAAGAGCATTAGAAAGTTTTCAGACAACTTCCTTGAAATCGTCAATGTGCTAGAACATCTCTCAGTCGAAGGAAACTATGCTACATGAAAATTTGCCTATCAATTGCACAGTGCAGTTAATAAACCAATTTTCATTGTAGTTTTAATCATGATTGTAAAGTACCCTGCGATTTTAAAACCCGTTCTACAAAGTAAACATAAGGATTTGATTATGGTGAGAAAACATATTGGTGAAATCTTTGATGTTATCAAGAAGGATCGAGAAGAGATTGAACATGTTTCTGATGAATTACTTAAAAAATCACATGATATCGCGGAGAAAGTCGGTGTTGAGTTAACAGTTCCACGAATTGTTCAAAAGCAAATATACAGAAGTAATCCATCATCTGAGACTGCGATTGAATACTGAAGATGGTCGTTGATCTTGCCTTATCTTGACTTCTTAACTTTATCATTGAATGTTAGATTCTCACATGAAAACACATCTGCTTTTGCCTTGTCCCATCTTCATCCTTTATACCTGCTAAATAAAACTTCAAAAGAATTGGAAAAAATGCAAAGTCTTTCATGGAGTTTTATGAGTTGGGTGATATCTCTGCAGAATTAGATTTTTGATATAATCTGAGGAAAAAGACGGATTTAGCAGGTGACAAATTAAAGGATATTGAAGTGGCTGCACTTTTGGAGGATGCTAATATTTTTTCCCTGCAACAAGGCATGCACTCCTCATTTTTGCCATCTACTACAGCTTCTGTTGAACGATCTTTCAGTACCCTTCCAAGGGTAAAGACCTTGCTAAGAAGTACAAAAGGAGAGGACAGATTGACTGGGTTGTGTTTGACGAGCATCCATCAAAAATTCTTTAGGGAAAATCAGGATTGGATTAAAACAAGTTTTGAACAAGTGTTCTACAAATCCAAGAAAAATGATACTAGTATAAGTCATGTAACTAGAACAAAAATATTTTTTGTAAGTAAAAATTGTAATAACATAGTTGATGAAGCACTGTTATATTATACATAATTTTCTTAAAATTTTTGTTTCATTCGCCTTTTCCGTGCTAAAATGTTACAACCTGAACGACCATGGTTTGCCCCGCCCCCTAATTTTGATCCTGGGTACGCCCCTGTATTGTGTAAAGATTTTTAGTTTTAAACTTAAAAATGCCAAGTAATTTATTATACCTGTAAGGCTTTATCAGTCAATAGAAAAAGTCATGAAACCCAAATTTAGAGTTACAACATTTTTTTTTAAACATGTTTTCCTAACGCCAATAATACATCAACAATTATCAGCTGTTTAAAATAGCTAAACACATTAGCATGATAAAAAAATAATAATAAATATAATACATATTTTTAATGAATTTTAATTATGAAAATAAAGTAGGATAGAAAATATAGGAAGTGATATAAGAAAAATTATTAGAGCATTAAGTAGGAAAGTAGTATAGTGATGCACCTTTATTAATAACGCAGAAAAGTTATGTGCTAATAAACACACTTTCTCAATCAATGTCTGAATGCAGAAAAATAAAAGCTAGAATAAACCAAAGTTAAATAATACCAACTGCAATATTAATATGCTGATGACAAAATATACAGACAGATTAGTTTTTAGAACAATGTTTATCATAACTCAGTGCAAATCCTAAAAAATCAAAACAATTTTTTGTTCCATGCCAGAAGATTATTATCAACTCATAAATTATGAATTGCATTTGGGAATGTATATTGGATTTAATATATTGTTATTGGTCTGATACTGAATTCAAGTTCATAGAACATCAGAAGTGAATTGGTGAAATTAAGCCATGCCATAAGATTATTTATTTTCAAATCAAATTGATAGAAGACATCAATTATTTCTGTTTACTCATTGGTAAAAAAACTGTTTAATCCAAACTTAGTGAAAAACTACTGGATTTTAATTAAAATTTGTTGATTTCCTGGTTACCAACTGTTAGTCATTCTGAACTGGTAACAATGAATTTAAAAATGTTCAACACTTTGTGCATTATTGCACAAATATGTCAGGTCATCACAAGAACCCTATTCTATAGAAGCCTGAGCACAGCTCACAACCTTCCATTTAATTCCATACATTTTTTCTTCTCAGAAAATATCGCTTTTAGGTATTTCACAATTTTTTTTACACCATTACTGCTTGATTAAAGAAACACAGTTGTTAACATGAAGCGAAAGAATGTCAGTAATATGTTGCATCCATATTTAGAATCATATTTTGTATTTTACAAAATTTGTTTTCCTAGTTATTTTAACGATATTTTTTTATTACCTTATGTGATATAGTTTCCATAGTAAAATCGCTATATTCCCGTGATTTAGAAGTGTAAACTAAATGGACAGGGAATCTACAATGTCACAATTTTTTTTTTTTTAATTCTTCTATTTAAAAAATCTACATAATTTTCTTGTGTCTAAGATATATACTTATTGCAAGTTTATTTCAATCCCTTTATTTTGATGGATAGCTCATTTTCTTTTAAAAATAATTACAAAAGTTATCAATCTTATAATTACTTTTAAAATTTCCATCAAGCTAGTGCAACTATAAAAATTTTTAATGTGTTGAATAATTCCATCGTCAAATGTTTTCTGTTTCACAAGTCATTAATTATTTTGTCTAATAAAATCCAGTATATCTGTACAAAAGTTTCTGTCATTTTACTAGGGTAAAAATGTACTATTTTTAAGTATTAATTTTTCATTGAAAAATATGTACCTTCAAAATATTCTAATTACTGACAGTGTTAATGGTGAGGATAATTTTTACAAGCTAAAATCAGATCCAACTAACCACAGTTTCCTGAGATAATTCATGTTATCAATTTGATAGCTAAGTATTTTTAGCTTCTCAATCTTCAATAATTGTGGGATTCTACTTGACTACTAGTTGATCCATGAGAAAAAATGCATCTTTCAATTATACAGGATCAATTTAGGAGAACTAAATATATGAAATAAGTTATCTAGCCAAATTGTTCTGTAAAATTCTGTGCTTTGTCTAATTTTTAAAGCAATATATCAAGATAAGAAAATTATGGCTCTTGTTATCTCTTGTGAATTCTACCAAAAAAATTAACATGAGTTTATATATTTTAAATATTTTGCAAACATAGACAGTCCACAAATATCTGTAATAGCCAAGGTGATAATGAAAAACCAATTACATCCAATCGTGTACAAATTATGTAGAACTATACCCCAGTATTCCTCTATTGTGTGTGTGTGTGTACTGAAATTTCCTTTTAAATTATTTATTTTCAATTAAGTAAACATCTTTAAATTTTAATGTTTCCCGTATGTATAACTATTCTCAACAACTAGTTTATCACCTATCATGGTGGAGAGTTTATTTATTTGATTATTTTTATAATTGCGTTTATTATATATTTATTTTACTCTTATTTATTCTCTCTCTACTCCTAATACATTTAATACTATTTTAGAATATTTTATTTACATTATAATCCCTCTAACCTTCCTTCTTACACCCTTCTCATTTTTCTTAATATTCTTGAATTTTGTAGTCCATTACGTTCAGTGAATCTTATTAATTACTTAAACAATAGTTTATGACTATCCGAACTTTGAATTTAGTAAATTTGTTAAAACTTGCTGAGATAAAACGTTTTCGATCGCTATGTGCCGATCTTAATCAGTGCCTTCTGCTTGGAGATGTCGGGTCAAGTGGTGACAGTTTTACAGGTAGGTTTTCGATAGTATCAAAGAGTATGTGCGATTTGTATTGTGTTTGTTTGTTTAATATGTTTGTATTTTGTGTGTTTGTAAATTTCATATTGTTCTAGTGTGTTGAGATGTGGTCCTTTTTTGTTGAAGTGTAGGATTTCTAGGTTATGGTAAATGTCTGTGTATTTGTGTCCTGTTTCTTTTATTTGATTGTAAATCTTATTATTCTTTCACCATCATCTTCCCTAAAATTTACTGTTTGGGTTGTTCAAGGTAATGATCAAAGAAAGATTTTGATATGAAAATCGAAACCCGTAACTTCTCAACTTCGTACGATAAAAATCAAATCCTCAGGGGATTAAAATTTTGGAAGTGGTTGTAATTGAGACAAATTAAATATGGAAACAGTGAAATAATGTGATATATTTTATATGAAAAACTTCTGACTGCTAATCAGAAACAAAATATTTTATTTGTGTATTGAAAATTAGATGTTACTTCCCCTCTTATAGATTCTTTTCTATTGTTAAAATTTTTAAACCTACTAAATTTAAATATCAATTTTCATTTACAAAAATTGAAAATAATTTAACTAGACTGTGAATTCCTCACATAAGGAAATTATTATATGTTTTTTTAACAACGAGGAGAGTCGTCAGAGCCAGATACTCCTTGTCAGCACTCTTCTATTCCTTAACTATATTTAATGTCTGTTAATAGCTATTCAATTTTGTTTAGGTTAATGACAGACCACAGACCAATTCATGTGTTTACAAATACTCTACGCTTTGATTTTCTATCCAAAAATCCTTTCCATTAGCTTAGAGTTTATAAAATTCATACCAATACTTTTAACATAATTAAAATCAAACATTCCACAAACCTTAATAAATATTCTCATTTACAAGTCGAATTGCATGGCAATTTACACGTCAATTGAAATGTTTGATTTTAATTATGTTAAAAGTATTGTTATGAATTTTATAAACTCTAAGCTATGGTTTAGTGTTAGATTAATAAATTTTTAGCTCTTGAAAAAGATTTTCGAATAGAAAATCGAAACCTAGAGTATTTGTAAAAACATTAATTGGTCTGTGATTTTTTTCACCATCGTTCTTTCTTCATCATAATATTTGCTTAATACATTTTGAATTTCAACACCCTAGATCTTATTACAGATGACAACAGTGGCGTTTGAAGGCTTATTAGAGGTGATCAATGGTTAACCGTTGAAGAAAATTTTATTTATTTAATTTTTAATTTAAAAAACTTTAAAGTGATCTAGTTTAAAATATTTATAGTTTTGCTATTGCAGATTAATGGATTTTCATTCTGAACGACCTGGCTCGTATGAATTTATTGCGAATTCAGTGGTCACAGCAACTGAATGTGTTAAATACAAACTTTAATAGCTTCACAAGTATTATTATAAACTATAGGCATTATTAACACGTTCATTGCCAAGCTGGAAATTGGAATTTTGTGTGGTGGCCAAATTTTTTAAATTGTTTTATTTAGTTATATAGAGCTCAAAATAAATAAATATAATATTTACAAACTTTTATTTATATGTACTTAGGAATTATGGTCTCTAAAATCCATCACGCGATATAGTGTGATTGGCCATACATAATGCGATTTTTGCCCATATGGCCAAAAAACGCGGTATCACGTGATATATAATTCGGCCAAAAAGGGTACGTAGTTTACAGATAAAAGCCATTTGAACGTATTAACTGTAATGACTTTATTTAATCAGTAGCCTGATATTTAATCAGGCAAAATTTGAAAACCTCACTGTAGATTGTAATTTACTTATACATTCAAAATGTACAAAATGATTTCAAAATATAAAACTATTTAGCATTGCAATCATGTAATCTAAAAGAACAATCAAAACATAATGGTGGTGCACCTGGACAGTTCTTACACTCAGTTGTGGTGTTTATCCTCTTTTTATTTTTATAGTAATTTCTGCAATCTTTTCTAGAAATTGCATTTACTGTTTTGCCGGTGCTGAGACATCGCGGTTTGGCTTTTTTAATTTTAATTAGCTTGTGTTGGACTCGGTCTCCCCGTGCCTTCTGTGTTGTTTGTGGGTTACATGTGGATCAGAATCTAGTAATAACTCTTCCACCTCTGTAATTTAAAAATTGTTTTTTGGACGATCCGACATTTCACTGAGCCTTTTCGAGGGTCCTGGTTGATTAATCATAATTAGAAAATCAAAATCAACACACAAATAAATATAAACCGAACTTCAAAACGCTAAATCAACGAATAACTAAACAAAATTATTAGGATGTTACCTTATCCGAAAGCTACCACTGGGTGCACTGGCTGATAAGTAAAAAACAAAATGGCTGGTGGCCATCCCCACTACAAAAAGGTCAATCCCTTTCCTAGTGGCCAATATTTTGTACGCACAATTCCGATGTGGCCGCTATAATAATTCATTTAGAATTTGGATAGCAATGGCCACGCGATAACGCGTGATCGGCCGTCCGGTAAGAACTAACATCACGTGATTAGCAATGAACGTGTTAAGTATTAATTACTTAATTAAATTAACTAATTGTTCACTTAACAATAACAAAAATATGTAATTATTTCAAAAACATATTTACACACATTTACACTAATTTTTATATTTAGAATTTATGTTTGGTGTGATATCTTTAAGTGCACTCTCTCCATCGAGGATGCGATCCAACTAGGGCAATCTCAAATATGTCATTGTGACACACAATCATAACATAACAATAAAGGAGGAAAAAGTAGGCTAAGAACTTGGCCTAAATGGCCAGTTGAAAAGATGGTTATAAGAAGCCATTAGGAAGGCATAAAATTCCTATTTATTTGTGCTGTCATTCAAAGGACAGATATAAATATTTTTCTTTATGGTGACAGTTTTGAGAGTCAAAAACAATCACTTACACATGAGCAATGTGTTGTACAAGCTTATCTGCATTATGGAGATGATGACACATTAAAAAGGATCAAACAGACTAAACATTCAATGACTAACTATCGATGATACATACGTCTCAACAGTATATGCTCTGCAGAAAATAATCGATGACACATAAGTCACGGTAGTAATCAGCAATGTGTTCACAAAATATTACAATTGTGTTGACAAAGATTGTCTGCAATCTTTGATTTAACTGTTATATTTATCCATTAAATGTAATACAAAATTATAAGTTATAATAGCTACCCCCTTTTTTATAACTTCTATGCTTCTTCCCCCTCGTTTTCATTTTCAGTACATTTTCCCTACGTATACTTAGATAAAAAAATTAATTTTTTTGAACAGGTTTCAATGAAAGACACCATCATCAGTGAGAATACATTCAACATCTAAACTACAGTAGCAGATGTACTGTAGTTTAATCCTAACACAGATGTTCTTAATAAAAATTAATATTACTTAGAAAACAAATTATACACATTCATTTTGTGAATATTTAGTAGCTAATACGTTGTCCTATATTCTTTATCATTTTATGTACACAAGTTGGCATAGATTCAATTAGTATACTACACTTTTTTTAGTTTGTCACAAAACAATACTAATGTTATTCCTACAACAAGGTTATGTTTTGAGGTATTTTTGAGTCTTTTTTTATTATTGGTCAAAGATTTTCAACTGAGCTTAAATCTGGGGAATTACCTGGTTATGACAGAACTTTTATGTTTTCTTGTTTGAAAAATGTTTTTACATTGTTAGTAATATGAGATGGTGCTAAATCTTGTTGAAACCCTCATGTGAAATTTTCTTTTGAAATTGTGGCACAAGTTTTTGACATATCCATCGCTTTTTAACACATCATCTATTGAAACTAATGAATGAGGACTTGCAGATGTGAAATTGTGGTATTTTGTTTTTTCATCCACTGCATTTCACACTTGAAACCATTTAATCACAAAACAACTTTTTTTCAGTCTTAAACAGATAAAAGTTGTTTTTTAGCTTGTTGACATATATAATTAAACTTTTAAAAAGAGGTTTCAATTAAATACAAAACATCTGCATGGCTTAATGACAGAAAAATGTACCCGTTTTACTTCTTTATCATCTGAATTGAGAACTGGCTTTCCAGCTAAGGCATTACTTCACTGATGTTTTCTACAACTTTCATTAAATTTTATAGACGCCTCAGAAATACGTTTGATTCAATAATTCCGTCACCGTAGACAGACCAACAAGCAATTTTCTCTCACAGTCTTCCTGATCAACATTCATCCAGTCTTCAAAATCCTCATGTTCTTATTCTATTTCAAGGACTGCGGAAGCTGTCACTCAATCTTGATGTGGTATAAGGCTCACAGGCTCACTCACATTTAAATACACATCTTTATCCAGCAGTTCTCAACTGACATTAAATTAACTTTTCCTCAAGCTATTCAAGCAATGTAGACCACATTAATGTCTTCAAGATGTTGAAGATTACCATTTCACTCAGTTCCTGGCCACAATAGCAGGTTCTGAATACGAAAATAATTCTGAATGTAATTTATGGATCAAAACAATAATATTCTTGGGTAAAAATACATAACTCTAGACTAAATAATATTAGGGAATAATTGGGACATCAATGACTTCTGTGGTGACATCAAGACACAGTTAATTAAAAATTGTTTGCATTTCCCAGATAAGTCTTGATAATTTTAAAAAATATTCAAACCTACAAACATAATTTAATCATATTTGCTAATCACTAATAAATGAACATTTTTTTTACTTACACTGGTTGAGTTTCATAAGCATCTTCAAACTGAAAAAAAATAAAAGAATAAAAACTTTTACAGTGAAAATAAAATCCCAATTATTTTAATTATATCATTGTGGGTGGAATATTAGTTGATTCTGAATATACTAATGAGCTAAATAATATTTGCAACTACTATTGGGCATGGCATACAAATTCAACTGTCCGAGATATGAAGTCACATGATTTAAAATATCAAAAGTAATGGCAGCAAAAACAAACATAATCTTTTAAAAAAGAAATAATATTTTCTATTTGCCTTGGGGAAAATAATTACTACACAGCCTTATGTATCATTACCCTTGTATCTAAGGAATATGGGGCTAAAATCTCAAGGTTAATGAGCAGATTAACCTTTAGCAGGTTTATTAAGGATATCTGGTTCTTATCCTGGGAAATGGTTCCTTTAGATATAAAGAACCAGGACCATTGTGGTACACTGTTGTTACAAAGTTTTTTATAAGTCCCAATTTAGTGTATAATGGAGGTAGCTGAACGTTTCTGGGTTGACAAGTAGATGGTTTTAAAATTTTGTTTCCTAGAATAAATTATTCTTGTTTAAGCCAGTCTTGTTTTGGTTCTTATTATTTCTCTCCTTACATAGAAAACGCCAAAATTTTCGATAACAAGGCTTCAAATCGAGTAAAAGGGTAATGACTTTAATAAGCATAGATCTTCCAAACATATTTGTTATACTGTATCTGTTCAAGAAGTAGTGTCAGATTGTCATATGATTCCTTCAATTCAGAAGAATGGATAGTAGTATAGAATGAAATTTATTTCTATTATGATGATGAGATTGATTGTTTGAGCTTTCTTTTTGCTGTGTATAAATTTAAATCATTATAGATTATTGCTATTATTGGATTAACGTAACATATATTAAAATACAGTTCTTGAATTTAAACTAAGAACAAATTTATGCTTGTTACACTATATTGATAAACATAACAACAATGTAAAAATATTGATGAAACACAACAAGTATGGGTGATGGAGAAATTCTAATTACATTTTCAGATTCAGCCTACAAAGTTATAAAAATGCCACTTTTAACATCTCTTGTGATAAAATTTATGTTGACTACTGTTATTATTTTGTAAATTAATTAATGTTTATAATAGAATAAAACATCAATAGCCTCAATTATAGCAGTATAGTATAGTTAATCATAATATATATAGATGATGTTAAGCAATTATAGCATAATATAAACATCATACGCTCAACCTTTCATATTGTACAAAAATTATCTATTATATTACTATGCCCATTGTGTCTGGAGGTTCTAGGTGTTAATACAAATGTTTTGGCAACTCTCATAATATATTAAAAAGTATACACAGCTTGAGCAACAACATCCTATATTGAACAACCCAAACAGCCTGATCAATATTAAACAATCAGACAAAATCTTGCAAATGTTTTTCTCTCACTACTACATATGTTTTCCTTGTCCAGCTATAAATATGTTCATTGCTTTGCAAATTATATATTTTATATTTAAAATGCCATTACCGCCTTACCCTCCAGTACAACATTTGATGAGAAAATGATTTATATAATTCCTCAATATAAAATTGTTTATTACACTTTTTCTATTACTTGCAACCAGGCTTTTTGTTAACTAAAAGTTGTTAAATTGTTAACTTACACTTGGAGGAAACATTTTTGTCTTATGACTTCTTCAACATCACAAAGCTATGTGAGGCTGAAGACGTTTCCTCCAAGTGTAAGTCAACAATTTAACAACTTTTAGTTAACAAAAAGTCTGGTCGCAAGTAATAGAAAAATTCTTGAATTTTGTAGTCCATTACGTTCGGTGAATATTATTAATCACTTAAACAATAGTTTATGACTATCCGAACTAAAAACTTTGTAAATTTGTTAAAACTTACTGAGACAGAACGTTTTCGATCGCTATGTGTCGATCTTCATCAGTGTCTTCTGCTCGGAGATGTCAGGTCAAGCATTGACGGTTTTAATGGTAGGTTTTCGATAGTATCAAATAGTATGTGTGATTTGTATTGTGTTTGTTCGTTTAATATGTTTGTACGTTGTGTTTTTGTGTGTCTGTAAATTTCATATTGTTCTAGTGTGTTGAAATGTGGTCCTTTTTTGCTGATGTGTAGGATTTCTAGGTCATGCTAAATGTCTGTGTATTTGTATCTTGTTTCTTTTATGTGATTGTAAAATGTTGAGTTCGTGTTCTGTTTGTGTTCCTCAACTCTTTGTTTAAAACTGCAACCTGTTTATCCAATGTAGAATTTGTTACATTCGTCGCAGTTCAGTTTATATATGCCTGGTGCTTGTAGTTTATCTTTGTTGTTGGTGCTGTGTTGTATTTTGTTTGTAACTTGTTATTGTAACATTGTAATTGTAATTACTGTAATTGTAACAAAATACAACACAACACCAACAACAAAGATAAACTACAAGCACCAGGCGTATACAAACTGAACTGCGACTAATGTAATAAATTCTACATTGGACAAACAGGTTGCAGCTTTAAACAAAGGGTCAAGGAATACAAACAGAACACCAACTCAACATTTTACAATCACATAAAAGAAACAGGACACAAATACACAGACATTTACCATAACCTAGAAATCCTACACATCAACAAAAAAGGACCACATCTCAACACGCTAGAACAATATGAAATTTACAGACGCATAAAAACAAAAAGTAGAAACATATTAAACGAACAAACACAATACAAATCACACATACTCTTTGATACTATCGAAAACCTACCATTAAAACCGTCAACGCTTGACCTGACATCTCCAAGCAGAAGACAATGATGAAGATCAGCACATAGCGATTGAAAACGTTCTGTCTCAGTAAGTTTTTAACAAATTTACAAAATTTGAAGTTAGGATTATAATAAACTATTGTTTAAGTGATTAATATTAGAAAAAGTGTAATAAGTAATTAACAACCAGCTCGTCATGAACAGCAAAAAGATTACCATATTTTATAAAGTTGTCTCAATTTTATAGTCTTTGAAAGCACATTACCTCATAATATCATTGTTCAACACATAGTCTGTGTTCCCCATACAAATATATCATCATTCAATGTGTGAGTATGTGTGTGTGTATGTGTGTGTGTGTGTGTGTGTGTGTGTGTGTGTGTGTGTGTGTGTGTGTGTGTGTGTGTGTATTCATAAACCAGCGATGTTTTCTTTGTTTTAAATATTTCTTATTAAGTTCTTATCGTAATGAAAATGTTCAATAAAAAGGTAAATGCTCAAATATTCTTGGATAATATATAAATTTTCCAGTCTATTAAAAGTCAGACAATGATATTTTTATCAGCACTGGTTTCAAACTATAAATGTTCTTCTTAACTGACTATTCTATACTAATGAAACTGACAATACTACACTATTATATTTTCTTATATTTTGTTTGTCAACAGTTTTATATATTTAGTTTTGTATAAGTGTAATTCATAAAATAAGGTTCCCTATGCTGCTAAGAAAGAATGCGACGTGTTAGGAGAAATTTGGTAACACTGTCTTACTTATCAACTCCCCATATATCTGTCCCCACCATTCCCGCCTTCCTACATTGCTGTGCCGGGCTAGTAGCCTTCGAATATGGAACTGCCTATCGTTGTTACCACTAGTTGTGAAATTTGTGCTGTGATACGTTTTTTAAAGGTAAAACGGATTTTACCTATTGACATTTGTCATCAGTTAATCAAAGTTTATGGGGAAAAGTGTATATCTGTTCAACATGTTCGCAAATAGTGTTGAGAATTCAGAAGGCCGCACGAAAATTCATGATGAAGACCGGAGCAGAATGCCTTCAGACAGAATTATTGATAAAGTTGAAAGAATATTGCTTGAAGATCAGAGGATCACCATTAAAGAACCTATTTTGTGTATTCCTGAGACATCCAACACCACAATTCATAATATTTTAACCAAAAAATTAGGCTATCACAAAGTGTGTGGGGCGACAAGGTGCTGGTACCGCGATTGCTTAGAGAAAACCACAAACAGCAATGTGTCGAGTTTGCCCAGCAGTTTTTGTATTAATGTGAAGACACAAAGAAGAATTCTTGGATTCTATTGTTACAGACAATTAAACATGGTCGTTTCACTTTTCCCCCGAAATCAAGCAGCAATCATGTGAATGGCGTCACTCAACTTCGCCGAAGAAGTTTAAACAAATGTAGTCTGCTGGGAAAGTCATGGGAACTGTCTTTTGAGAGAGGAAGGGCCTGCTTTTAATCGACTTTCTGCTTCATGGAACAACAGTTAAATATGACAGATATTGCGACACATTAAGAAAACTAAGACATGCGATCCAGAACCGCCGGAGAGGAAGATTGTCCAGTGGTGTAAGGCTTATCCATGACAACGCTCAACCTCATGTTTCACATCAAACTGCTGACTGATTTTGGCTGGACTGTTGTGCCCACCCTCCCTACAGTCCAGGATCTAGCCCCAAGTGGTTATCATTTACTCCCATAACTAAAGGAACACTTGGGTGACTTACGCTTCAGTATCAATGATGAAGTCAACGAAGAGGTTACTTGGTTCCTCAAAGGTTTGGCCGCAGAATTCTATAACATGGGGATAGAAAAGCTGGAGCATCGTTTTCAAAAGTGTTTGAACAGAACAGTGATTATGTGGAAAAATTTCGTAAGTTTTAAGATGGTGTATTACATTAAGAACAAAAATAAAGCTGTCTATTTTTAAAAATTATGGGAGCCTTATTTTATGGATTACCCTCGTACTCTTCAATTTTTAAATAATTTTAACAATTATATCATGATTTAAGAAATAAATAAGTGATTAATTTTTTTTAAAGCTTTTAACCTGTTATGAAGTCCTTAAAAAGATATTGATAATCAAAAGCACTGAGCATTTAAGAAGATAAATATCATTTGTCACTTTCACATCCTAAACAATTTAATAATATTTAGAGTGGTTTTTTCATCACAAATCTTTTTAAAGATCTACTGGAATATCCATAAGAATAGTGAATGAAACAAACCTAGGTTTCAGAATACACTCACTGTCTTAGCTATAAATGTAAATCAATGTCTAAATCAAAATATATACTACATGTATTACTGGCTAGTACAGTAGGGATATAGAAAGGGCATGGAAGCTTCCATTCTGGCACTGGAAGCTAAGGCAGAATTACCATTTCTTATAACTATTTCTAACAACCACCAAACTGTATC
Organism: Prosapia bicincta; assembly: GCA_036971475.1. Lineage (NCBI taxonomy): Eukaryota > Metazoa > Arthropoda > Insecta > Hemiptera > Cercopidae > Prosapia > Prosapia bicincta. Next base: position 42,698,373 of record JBAIZL010000006.1, on the reverse strand, counting down.
TAAAGAAACACAATGTTTTTCTTTCAGTAAGATTAAATAGTTTTTCCAAAATATAAATTACATCCTAAAATAAAAGTCATTATCTAGTAGATAGTTTAGTATTCAAAATTTGTAAAACTTGGTTTATGTAATAGTTTAGAAGATAAATTTTATTTAATCTTCAAACTCAAATTAAAGTATAAAGTCTTTCTCAGTTTCTTTTAATATAAAACTCCACATAAATGTACTTTTGAGTCATAAAACCTCATTTCATATTAATTAAAATCTGATTCTAACCCCCCTTTCTAATTTTAAAAAACAAAAATTCAGTGTTTCAAGTACTACTCTAATTCAGGCTTATATTGAATGTGTTTTAGACCAGGGGTTTTCAAACTGGAGGAGGAGTGTAGGTTTTCAGGGAATCATAGATAGGTGCACTGATGCTGCCTATAGACAAGATGTGTGTATTCTTAATTAGGCGTGCCAGCGTGTAGACCAACTTGGCATGTGCGTATATTGAACTATGTCATTGTTTTTGGTAGAGTGATAAATGTAGTCTTGATCATGCTTATTATTGAGTTACGGTCTCTGTCGTCAAGGATAGCCTCTCTGGAGCATGGGTAAGAGCCTTGATGTATTACATAGTCCTTTTCTTCATTTTATTATGAAAACTACGACGTATATTATGGCATAAAAATATTAAGCATATTATAAAATTAGTAGTTAAGTTCCGAAATAATAAGTTAGAGATTTTCAGAAAAAATCCGACAAAGAAGACATATTAGAAACCCACAAAGAGAGCCTCACTATTGTAATTGTGAGTTTTGTGTCGTAAATCAGTTCTGAATACATGTTAGGAAATATAAGTGTGTAGATTATTTTCTAAGGTTAAACTAATTCTGTAAACAAGTGTAAGGGAAAGTTTTACATCTGCAGGAGTCAAGGAACTCATAATTAGAGTGTAGCCAAGAGAAAATTTCAAAACAAAAACTGTTGGCCAAATGTAATTTGTTAAAATATTTAAAAAGATAAACTCTGATTGGCTGAAATTACATACAAGGGGGATAAAATACTTGTTATTTAAAAGGAAAGACATCAGGGAAAATAGGGGACTAAGTTTTGAGCTTTAAGGGAGTACAGGTGTGTTTAGGGGTCTAGTCAAAGCAAGTTTCAAGGTATTTTTGTTTAGTAAGGAAGTTTTTTTTCATGTAAAAAAATAGTTAAGGAAATTTTAATGAACTAAGAAGAGTTGTAAGTATTATTTTTATATAAATAATTAATAGACGTGCTAAGAGTTATTAAGTAAAGTATTATAGAGAAAAGGGCTTAGTGAAGGCAAAAATATCATTGTGATATTAAGGCGTTAAGTTAAATCACAGAGCAACGGGTGGAATCCAAGGAGACTTATAAACAAATAAGTATATCAAACTTTATTAGATTAAATTTTTAACCAAACCAAAAGATTTAAAAACTTAGTTTCTAATAAATTTAAATTCATTCTCTTTATAAATTTTGATCAAGTTTTTTATACTACACCACTGAACAGAATATAAAGATCACAAATGACACGTAAGATTTAAGAGTAAATAACACTGTATTTTAATAAATTGTACCAAAAGAACAATAGGCCTCAAGAGTCCAACTTTGAATTAGAATTTGTATTAGTTATTCAAATAAAGATTTGTAAATTATACTTTTGGTGTAATTTATGGAAAAACCTCATGATGTATAACACAAAAACTGCAAGTCATAGAGATTTGTCATTAAATCATCATAAATGTATTTGAAATCATATTAAATCACCATAGATGTATTTGAAATCATATTAAATCATCATAAATGTATTTGAAATCATAAGTTGTAACTCGCTTAATGTCAACTATAATAAATAAGACGTTATTAAATTAATACCCTTGCTTTAATTATTTAGCAACCTAAATGTGTGACTGCAGGTATTCTAAGGTCTTACAAATTAATTTAAAGTATAGAACATTATATTTTTACATATGTCATGCATATTTAACGATTTCTAAGATACATGTTGTGGAAGGCCAGTATCAGGTCTATCACTATAGGATTGCAGAATTATTAGTTGTATGGTGAAATATATTTATATATTAAATAAATATTTATATTAAAACTTAAATAAAATTATTTGATGTTTATTTGACCAAACCGGCTTCAGTTCATACTCAGGCTGTAATTCTTGACTAAACATAAATGGGAGGGGATGCAACCTCATGTCAGTGTTATAAAGGGGGCACATACAGCCTTTATGTTTAAGAACCCCAGTTTTAGACAAAACATTTAAAAAATATATATAAAGTAACAGTTATTTTAAAAGAAATAATATTGAAATTTTAAAATGTTTTATAAGGATTACATTAATTTAAATAAATGTAATACTTATTAATAACTATGTAAGCAACCACTTTACTTTAAGAGAATTGTTGGAAAAAAGAACAATCTGATTTGGACACAAGGCAACTACCATTACTTCTTGTTAGAATTGATGGCTGTTGTCATCTGCCTGACAAAGACATTGCAATAACAAATTCTGCTGTTATCGGCAGTTATTGTGTTGAGTCGTTTCCTACGAAAGATTTAAGAAATATCCTATAATCCATTTTAATTAGTCATAATATTTGGTTTAAAAATACAGCCTAAATACTTTTATTAGTAATTCAATATAATAAATTTTTATCATAGCACTGATTAAAATAACAACCATATTTACAAGGTTATTATTTTTTAAATTTTTAAATGGTGATTGTAGGGAAGGGGGTTGGAGGAAACAAATTTGTAAGCTGTGTTTATGCATCAGATGTTTAATGTTAAGAAATTGTATGACTGATTAATGTTGTCAAATTAAATAAAATAAATGTGGTCAAATATTTAATGACGTATTTTAGAAAACTGAATTAATTCCAAAAATTGTTTTACATTAGTTTCTAAAATAATTTGTACCAAGATACACAAGATCATTTTTAGTCTAATGCATTTCTGTGCAAAAAGCCAGGTTTTAGTATACTTTAATATAAGTCATCTGGGATTATGTTGAGCATTAAACTATGGGAAATGCAAAACATTATAAAAGACATACACAAGACTCACAAATTATTCATTTATTTACTTATACACGTTTCAATGACAGGTAAGTTAGAGTTTGTAGTAGCAACACTCACTGATGACTTTGTCATTGACACGCGTATGAGTAAATAAATGATTAATTTTTGAGTCTTGTGTATGTCTTTTATTTGTTTTAACATAACCTCAAAAGCTAAGCTCAAAGAATAGTTCTGCAAAACATTATGTTTAGTTTATCAGACTGAAATTTGATTGAAGGCCCATAATGTATTCTATAAGTATATATTATAAACACACAAAATAATTTAACACAAAATTCACTTATCACAATAATTCATTGAATTTATTTTTTCATTAATATCTGTTTCAACAACAATAGTTTCTCCCTGACTATAATTTATGCACTCAACCCCTAATTAAACTCAGATTCATGTTTTATCAAAATCATCCATCTGATAAGATAATAAGATTAACGTGATTCTGTAATTTTTATCAAGTTCTCAAAAATATCATTTTAAAATAAAATAAAGTTACTTACTTCTTCATCATCAATTTCATTATCACTCCCTGTGTTCATAATGGAAGTTGTACTTGATTATTCAGAGAGTAATCTGTAAAACACAAAACATGATTAGCTATATAGGTTATATATAAATCAGAAATAGAAAATTAATTGCCTGTTTCTTCTGATTAGATATAGAAACTAGTTTTGTTTTTATGCCCATTAAGACCCTAAATAACGGATATTCTACCTGATCATAATCATCCTAATGATAAGAAATTTCTAAGTCTTTATTCATCAAATTATACCAATTTACATTAGTATAAAACAGTTAATAATGTATATTAATTCCTTAAATCTATAAAGTTGTTTCTAGTCTTGTTAGCTATAACTTTTCTCAAATAAATGTACTAATCAAGATTAAACTACGACTTTACAATATCGCATTGCAAAATCAGACAGTGTAAAAATTGTCAAATGTAAAACACTGCTCACTAAAGGAAAGCAACCTTACAAGTACTGATCAAGGGTTGACGCAACTTCTTACTACAAATAATTGATTTTATGACACCAGTTCATTATATAATCACTTACTGCCAGTAATAAGGTACATTTTTATGAAGAGTTATAGTGTGTGTTGAACATTGCATATTTATTCATATATCTAATACTGTAGTGACGCATAAAAACATTTTCAGAAAATTTAAACATATAATTTGATACTTAAAAAGGAGTCCTTGATAAGCACACATAGAAGTGCAATTTAAAAGTTACTAATGAAAAGACCATTAAATCCACCCTTTAAATGATAAGGACAACCTAAAATTTTGCTGAAAACTAAAATCATTATGCAATAAAACATTTAAAGCTTTTTATTAATTTACCACACAACAAACCTATGATTTTCTTAATTTATATTCTATGAAACAATAATCTTGCATTTTAAACTTTACACTTACTTTATGTTATGTTATAAAGTATATGCTTTCAAAATTGATTGCTGTCATATAACATTTTTGCTTTTAGACTTAATTTATGTTATGTTGAAAGCATATGCTTTAAACATTTACTGCCTTAATTCATATGCTAATATAACAATATTCTTGCTTGTAGATTTACTTTATGTTATAAAGCATATGCTTTCAAAACTGATTGCTTTAATTTATATATGATAAAACAACATGCTTGCTTTTCGAGTTAATTTATGTTATGTTATAAAGCATATGCTTTCATCATTTATTGCCTTATTTCATAAGCTATAAAACACCATTTTTGCTTGCAGATTTACTCTATGTTATAAAGCATACATTTTCCAAATTGATTGCCCTAATTTATATACCATAAAACAACATTCTTGCTTTTAGACTTAATTTATGTTAGGTTATAAAGCATATGCAGTATACATTTATTGTCTCAATTCATATGCTATAAAACAACATTCTTGCTTTTAAGTCTAGTTTATGTCTACCTTATAAATCATATGCTTTTAAAATAAATTGCCTTATTTTAAAGATCTACTTGGATCTGATTTCAGTTCAATAACATTTAACATTCCTTTTTTCTAGTGCTTACGTTAAGTCATTGGCCTGTGTTTTTTATGAAATGTATTTCCAGCTATTTTGTTGTATCTTAACATTCTCCCCGAGATAATGGATTCTTCAAGTTTTTTGTCACATACCGATTTCACCATTTCATTATTACCCATTCTAGTAATATGTTGGTTTCATTTTCTTCCTTTTTGTCCCACCTATCTTACTTTGTTAAATGATGTTATTGTTTCTAATCCTATAATGTCTGATTTTGTCACTATGTCATTTCTGTTGCTCTTAATTATTGCTTTGCCTAACTTTTCTCAGTTCTGATTTCTATTGGATAAGTCAGCACTAACCAGTTCCATACCTTTTGTACCCTATTTTTCTGTTTTTGGTTCAAGCAACCGAGATGAGTGATGAATGTTGACTAATACAGTATACCAACTACAACGCGTTAATCAATTTCATTCTAACCTTTTAAAACTTATAGACGTCAATATTGTTAAAGTAGAATGGTTGAAAATATACTGAATACATGTTCTTTAATAGCACTTTTAATTTAATTTTGTGTAGGAGTCAACTTTATGATACAGTCGATAGTATTTTGTATTTAGGTATAAAATTTTTTTTAACTATACTGAAAAATCCCAAATTATATCTTATTTAAAATATGAACTAATTTTGAAGGTTTCGTAGTTTTTTGTAGTTCCGTTCATTAAAATAAATTGTTCAATTGAATTCAAAATTTTGAAAAATATTAACCAGAACATCATGTAGAGACGTTAGGTACAAGTGTATGATATCTTAACTTTTATTTGGTTTCGCATACAACACTTTCTTTTCAGAAGTTCCTTTATCTTCACTTTCTCAGTGAGTTAAATCTGTGAATAAGTTAGTCCTTACCTCTATAAGTAGGTTATTCTACTGTTGTCTCTAGTTAGGATAGATTTGGTTGTAATTTTATATATTACTATATACCGATATTAAAATATACCTATAAAGTGCCCAGTCAGGATAGATTTGGTTGTAATTTTATACATTACCAATTAGACATTATACTTCCGTGGAGTAATACTTTTTGCTGTCACGTGATCTCTATTATAGACTCACATGTGTTCATTTGGTAACGTATAAAATTATAACTAAATTTATACTGACTGGATACTTCATAGGTATATAAAATTAACCTTCTGCGGTAATAACAAACAATAAATGTCAATATAGCTTCAGGACATGTTTTTTATTCGTTTAATATGCATAGTATTGAGGGGTGGGCAATGTGCATTTTTACCAGCACTATTAGCACCAAGTATTGGATACTACAATTTTCCAAAACTATTAATTTTTGGGGCGTGAGCGAGAGTTGTAATAATTTTTTTCGTATCACTGATGACTTTCTGCGTCGGCCAGTATATTTTTGTTTGCTAAAATCGTACATGCAGGCAAGGTAAATAAATACCATATATATATTTAGGAAAAAGACATCAAAAATCTAAACTTACAAATTTTAAAAACCTACAGTATAAGCCAGAGGTTCGTGACCCGCTGCCCGCTTTACAGCCCTTAAATTCAGTTATGCGGAATACAGATAAATATTTTATATTATTGAAAATATGAAAATACATGTGGATTAAAAGTGGATTTAAACCATTTAGAGAACACAAAAATGGCCTTGAAACACATTTTTGTTTACTGATAAAATAGGTTATTCAGATAATAATAGGGTTTGACAAATACCTATGTGGAAAGGTAACTTGCTACCCGCCACATATTGTGTAAAAATGAAATTAACCCTACTTATAAAAGGATTATGGCATCCCTGGTATAAGTCAATATTATTGGAAATAGTACTCAACTTTATCAAGCTATAAGTAATATAAAATAAGTTTAAATAATACATACAATTTCTGCTTCTAAATTTAAAATATGCTGTATCCAACCCAAACAGTTTATTTATTAATTAATATGCTATACTGACATCAAAAAATATTCTGTTTTCTGTATACCCTTAAATAAAGACAAGGGGTAAAATTAAATCATTGATTATGAATCGTATTCTCAACACATATTAAATAGAAACTTTAGATAAATGATATGAATAATCTACTTAAATCATACCAGATGATTATAACAATTTGTGCAACAAATTGACAAATTCTTTTAGATTTAAAAATGTAGTAAATATTAAACAAAAGTTTTATTTATAAAAAAATTATATTGGCAAGGTATAAAATATACTGTAAACGTATTTCAAACTATAGATAAAAACAGGACAAAATAGCTGGAGAAACTCTGGCCTTGTTCTAAATAACATCATAATGTATTCAAATATTTGTTGGTTGAAAGGCTTACGAAAATATATTTCTGTTACATGTTAGAATGACAAAGAATGACATGTAAGCATGAATTAATAATTTAAACTTACCTTTTATCTTTATTTTATTAGCTTCTAGAATTTCAGCTAAAAAATTATCAATTCAAATCGCCTATTAGACATTTAAATATTTCACTCAATTAAAACCGCAGGACCCACCAAATAATAGTTCTGAAATATAACAATAAATTACTAAACTTTTAACTTACAACTAGAACTTATAAAAGTTATAATAAAATAAATTGCGATCAAAATATTACAGGACAAACTGTCAGTATAAACATGAATGCTCAAGTGTGTACTTGTTTATACAGAGAATGACTTTGACAGTGAAGATTAGCAGCTTCTACACAAAGTATACAACACGATCACCAAAACTATTTACAGATGGAACTGATAGATTTAATTGTCTGCTAAATTCTCATATGTACGTTTGTATATAAGTGTATTTAAAAGGATCTGTAACTCTAAAAATTCCCACATTTTTCTATTTATAGACCAATAGAAAATATTGCCAGACTTTCCGATTTAAAATTTATATCTTGAAATTATTGCTAAAATAATTCATCATATTTGAACATTACACATGCTGTAGCACCATTTATTTCTTTGTTTTGTTCAGTGAAAAAGGCCGTTATCAAACTTGGATAATTTTATCAACTTATATACATATATATATATATATATATATATATATATCCCATTGTTAGTATGGACAGTAACTCTATAAATTATGAGAACTCCGTTATATATATATATATATATATATCCTATTGTGAATTCAATAATAATATGTCAATTCTATTACCATAACTCAATAAATTATAAAATCGTCGTATTATATATAAAATAGCTTTGCCAAGAGTAATATATAAAGTCGCTTGTTGTAATCATATTGAATTTACTGCTTAACTATAATTAAATAATACTTGAATAAGTGAATACGTAAGGGCTTACTTGCCGACGTGTTTCAAAATAATCGTTCTTTTTACTGAGTGGAGCCTTCGCTTTGTAAAAGGAACGATTGTAAGAAACAGAAAGTAAGTCTTTACGTATTCACTTAATTAAGTGTTATTTAAATACAGAATAATATATACTCACATTGTAATATTTATAGGATCATAATAACGTAGGCTTTCCTTTTTTCCGTGATTTTAATAATTTTTTTACATACAATTTATGTGTCTAAATATTGAAATCTTGTTGCTGTTCATGACGAGCTGGTTGTTAATTACTTATTACACTTTTACTATTACTTGCGACCAGTTTTTCTGTTAGCTAAATGTTGTTAAATTGGTAATTTACACTTGGAGGAAACGTTTTCGTCTTACGACGTAGGAGGCTGAAGAAGTCGTAAGACGAAAACGTTTCCTCCAAGTGTAAGTTATTTAACAAGTTTTAGTTAACAAAATGTCTGGTCGCAAGTAGTAGCAAAAGTGTAATATGGTGTCTTACTTTTCCCTGTTGTAAATGAGAATGAAGTACAATTAAGATAAGTGCTCTAATAGCTGAATGACTAGAGTCGGTCATGGTAAAATACTTCAAAATATAATTGCACGTGAAGAAATAGTACGATGTTGCAATTTTTTGTTAAAAATGATACTACATTTGAGAAATTCACATTACAAAAATATACATAGTATTTTAAATAAAATTGGACCTAAAAGAAATGTTTAAAAATACAAGGAATCTTTTAAAAAATCCTCAAATTTTTCTAATTCTTTTGAAATACTATATGAAGGACAATCTAGTTAACTGCCTAGTTCAAAGAAATTAATCTGTTTTTAGAAACAGAGAATATTAGAATTTGACGAGCGTTAATCTTGTTATTCACAAACTACTATATTTAAAAAAATGTTTCATACAACCTTAACATCGATCTACTTATGGCTTTTAAACGGAGCAAAGACTATAAATTCTCCTAAATCAGCAAATAAATTACAATACGGGTAAAAATCTGCATTATCCTTAGAACTTTTACAACTAGTCCATTAAGATTGATTTTCGATAAGATTTTTAATTCACAGTATATAGTACTTAATTCATGTTAATTCCAGAATGTGCTATTTAAACATTGGTAGAACTGTATTTTGAAATACCGTACTGTTGATGTTATATTGGTGTGCGTTACAATTTAAATACAGTGTATGCTGTTTACATTTCAGTAATATTAGGTAAAATTAATTTTTCTTCTGTTTTCAGATTATCCAGTTATTAGGGCCTTTTAAATTTAAAAAAATTAAACTTATAGCGAAGTCAGATTAAAATATACTTGAACAGAGATTGGATATCTGGATTATACTGGTTACACAAGGAGGTTAGTTTCTATTACACAGAACAGGGCCATTCTATAAATTATAAAATAACACGTATCTCTTACATCAATGTAAAGGTATTCATAAAAATATAAGATAAATGTTTAGATTCCTAAAACTCCAAGCTATTAGTATAAGAATATAAATTAGGAAGATTAGAAATTAAAGACCGGTTATTTCTGAAAATCTAACAAATAGATAAAGTTGTATTTTATATATTCATAGTTTTATTCAAGTTGAAACATACATCAAGTTCATTTTCCATACATATTTTGGTAATTGTTTACTTTAGCAACGAAAGTGATTTCGGCCAATATGTTTTACCGGCTGATCTTACCTTGCATGTGTAGATTTGTTTTAAATATTTTAATATAGGTATATACTAATATTGTATAAAATAACAACCAAATCTATCCTGTCTGGATACTTCATAGGGTATGTCTAGATGTAGTAAAGTGTGTTAACTAAACTGTGAATAAAAATTAACCTTCCGTGGTAATAAAAAAAATGTAAACAATAACGTAAATACCAGGGGCTTAGTCAGGACGATGGGGGGGGGGGGGCACGGCATGGAGCTGGGGTGTAACCTCCCTGGGGAAATTTTGAACATTTTAATGTATAGAAATCATACTTTATTCTATTATGGCATTTAAAATTACACAATTGTTGGGTCATTAAAAGCTCTTTTGCTAAAAGCTTAACGCTGTTTTAGAATTTAATTTCTTTTGCTAAAATTAATACGGTTGGGGATGGCACATGTCCCATGTGGCCTCCCTGGCTACGCCACTGGGTAAATACCTTTCGAGGGATTTTGCTAGTTTTAAGGTAAACAAAATCAAGGCACAACTTAAATTTTGTAAAGTTTCAGGCGACCGTGGGGGCGGAATATTTTTTTTCAAAATTGTAATTATTTGGGACGTCAGTGAAAGTGTTTTTATTTTTTAGTTTTGCTTACTAGTTTCTGCATCGGTCAGTAAAATTTTTCAGTTGAAATTGCTTTGTGACTAAAGTAAACAATTACCAATTTTTTAAGTAAGTGTTGACTCCTAAAGGTTAGGTATCTAGTAGAAACGATTATTGTTTATGTAAAAACTTGAAGTAAAATATATGCATTGTATTCATCTATAGTTAAGAATCACAATGAACAATACATACAACTGTTAATACTTAGCAAAAACATCACATACTTTTTTTTGTTTTTATATAAGTTGCTTGAACATTCACTCGAAACAAAGTAAAAGTAATAATGGATAATACCTTCATTATTTTTTTTTAAGAAAAGTACTTTAGAAACACAATATTCTTTACGGTAAATATTGAAAGATTGAACTCAAAATCTCACTAGACATTAGCATATTAGTTTCAGTGACAATGTCGCCTCATTAACGATTGTTCTAACAGTTAGTGTTGGCCAATCACTGATGAAAGTGACATCATTGTCGAAATTAGTCTGTATATTAAACTAGTATGTAGTGAGATTTTGAGTGAACCCTTTTAATGTTTACCATTATGAATTAGCTAAGCTGTAATTTACTTAACAATATTCGTTCATGGAGTAATTATTCACAAATTACTGCACTATGTTATACTACAATGAAAATGTTATATCCTGTATACCTATATAAACATATTTGTAGAAAGTACACAATTAGGATACCTTTGTTTATAAAAGAAAAAAAGCATTAAGTTTACTAACAGTTGTTGTGAGTGTAATATTGACCATCAACTTATATCTGGTTGTAGAGACGTTATTTATGAACAGTTATTTCCTTTTTTTAGGAGTATTGTTACTTTAAAGTGTTTTTTAACTATTTAACTATTATTAAAGAACCAAAAATTTATCAGGTAGAATAGGTTTGGTTATAAAAATATAAAACAATGTTTATAAAGTGTGGTAACTGGTCTGGTTCAGTGTTGCTGTCAATAAATATATTTTTTATAAGCTTATACAGTTTTGTCTATGTTGTTACATTAAAATTATTTATTAATTAATTTATTTAATAATAATTTATTAATAAATTATTTATTACCGAGACATGTCTCAGCAAGTTTTTACAAAATTTAATGTCTGAATAGTCATAAACTAATGTTAAAGTGATAAATTAAGATTCACCTAACCTAATGGACTACAAAATTCAAAAGATTAAAATTATATATGAATTAAAAAAAAATTAATCATTGTTTATCGTTTGTGACATTTAAAATCACTTTCTTCTTGTTAATGAACAATTTATTTTATTTATAAAATAATGGTTCATCACCATTCCTATGTTAAATTTTTACAAACGATACACCCTACACAAAAATTCATTTTGAACAAGAATAAGCGGATTTTAAAAATCACAAACCATATGTAATGGTAAAAAAATATATTAATAATCACCACACAAATATATCCTCAATTTGAATTACAGTTGTTTTTAAAGTAATTTTTCAGGAGGTACTTTGCTGTGATCTTTTTAACCATATTTTAAAAAATCAAATAAAAGTCAATTAAAATAGGTTTAATTGTTTACTTCCGTAAGTAATAACATATTACAACGTTTAACTTGTTTCTAGTACAAAGGTTATTGTAATATAAAATTAAAAATAAATTGTCACCAACAGAATACAAAATTATTCAGAATTTACAAAACTTTTTGAAATACCAAATACTATGCCAAAATGTATAGTAAAAATACTTGTATACTTGAAATCGAAAATATTAGTGGCAACATTTAAATATTACAATATAAACAGAAAAGGATTTGAGTGTCTTCAGAAAAATTGTGGTTATGTAAATAAGATGGAACACTGCATAAATAATGTCTATTTTATACAAATATAATCTTTACAACTAATAATTTACAGAACAGTTAATATTAAAATTATTACAGGTATTTATAGTAAAAACATGTAAAACTAATTATATTACTTATGGCTTCAAAATATATTTAAATACACAATCCTATTCAATTGAGTTCTGACTAGTCAGTGTTACTCTCTGATATCTCCATTGTTTTATCACTACACACTAGAACAGTAGGTTTTCATTGGTTCCTGTAGTTATAACTGCCATAGGGAGCTCACTGGGTTTTTCAATTTTTAAGTTTGGGATACTTCACAAAAACCAGTGACTAGGTTTGGCCATCTGGTGCTTATTTCTACAATAATAATGTTGACTTGCTTTATGGAAGTTCTTGTGTCTGTTGGAATTTGATAGATTTTTAGTCTTGAAAGTTAGTCCACACAATTCCCAGGATGATTCCATCACTAAACATCTACTTTTTTAATTTTTCAAGTAGAATATAAACACTTAGTAGCTGGTGCCTTGTTATAATTTCTGCCCATTATAAAATAATGAAATATTAGAGGTAAATAAAATGTCATACAATTCAAAAACAAAAACACACAAAATACATCAATAAATACAAAAATAACCAGGACCTTAAAATCAACAAACTAATACATCATACACAAACCAAAATTAACACCACACACACATTTCACGAACCTACTTTTAACACAACACGTAAGGTTTATGGTCTGAGTAAATTTGAATTTTCTCCCAAATAAATGAGGCATGATATATTTTGCTGCCCATACAATTGCTAATACTCTTGAATTTTGTAGTCCATTACGTTCGGCGAAACTTTATTAATCACTTATGATTAGTTTACTCTCTATTAGTAAACTCTATCACTCTAATCACTCTACATTAGTTTATGACTATCCGAAATAATTTTGTAAATTTGTAAAAACATACTGAGACAGAACGTTTTTGATCGCTCGTGGTGATCTACATCAGTTTCTACATTTTCCACTTGGAATTGTTGTTAGGTTAAGCGGAGATGATTTTAAAGGCAGGTTTTTGATAGTATCAAAGAGTATGTGTGATTTGTATTGGGTTTGTTCGTTTTATATGTTTGTATTTTATGTGTTTGTAAATTTCATATTGTTCTAGTGTGTTGAGATGTGATCCTTTTTTGTTGATGTGTAAGATTTCTAGGTTATGGTAATTGTCTGTGTATAAAAAATTGCTACTAGTTCTTTTTCAATTGCAGAGTAGTTATTCTCACTGTCGTTCAAAGTTCTATGGCATATGCTATGGAAAGGTCCTTTCCGTTTTTATCTTGGGTTAAAATTCATCCTATTTCATAATTGCATCCATCTATTGTTAGAATTAATTCTTTATCAAAATCCGGGTATTGCAATTGGTCAAAATAATTTTGCATGTTTCAAAACTTGTCCATAATTTTGGGGTTATTAGTATCAATTTTTGCATTTTTATTCAAACAGTAAACTGTTTTATTTTTATGAAGTTTTTAATTAATTTTCAGTAACAGCTTAATAGCCCTAAAAATAGTTTAATTTGTTTGGTAGTATTTGTAGTTGGATAGTTCTTAATTGCTCTTATTTTTTCAGGATTGGGTTTTACTTCATTTGGTGTAACTATATGACCTAAATAGGCAACTTCTTTTCTCAAAAATTCCGTTTTGTCTAACTGTACCAGTTAGCTTTTCTTAGTCTATCAAAATTTCTTTTAAACTTAATAGGTGCTTCTGCAAACTGGTTGACTATATTATGATGTATTAGTCATCAAAATAAACTAAGCAAATGACGTTCTGTATTCCATACTATAAGTTGTTCATTATTCTTTGAGATGTAGGTGGGCTGTTCTTTATTCCAAACTGGATTCTTAGAGACTCATAGTGACCAAATTCCATTGAAAAGGCTGTCTTATCAATACTGTCGGGATGAATGTCAACTTGGTAGATCTTGAAGCAAGATCGAGGGTGCTAAAATATTGAGATTTCTCTAGTTTGCCAGTTATGTTTGAAAGCAGAAATTTACGTTATAGTTTTTGCATTTAGTCTCCTAAAGTCAATCACTAATTAAACTCTTGTTTGTTTGAAGCATCTGCTTTTTTCGGAACAACCCATACATGTGAATTCCAAGATGAGAACAAGGGTTGAATAATTTTTTGGCCGAGCATTTCTTGAATCTGTTTATCTACTTCCTTGCGATAAATTTCTGGCTATCTATAGTTTCTCGGGTAAAGAGGGGCTTCATAACTTGCCCTAATTATGTAAATCAGTTTAATTTGATTTGTAAGTGAAAGAATTATTTTCTTGGTGGACTAAGTTAGAATATTCAGAAATTAATTTTAATATTTCCCGTTTCTTTTCGTCATTCATATGATCTGTTCTAATTTTTGTAAAATCTAATTTATTATATTCGTGATTTAACATGTTAAAATTTATAGCAGTTACTTGATTACTGTTTAGGTTATAGATTTAAAAATTACGTAGCGGTCCCCTGTCCATTGGTTTGATCTCTAAACGTTTATCAACCATTGTACTATTGAATAACTTACTCCATTTTCGATTTTTTACTATACATTGTGGTATTTCTATTCTGTCTTGTTTATTATATGGTAATATCCCTTCTCTATTGTGCACATTTAAGCATTTTTATAGAGGATAAGTTACATATTTTAAGAGGAATTGATTTGACATTTTGAAGAAACATGAGAGCAGAATAGTAGGAGATCCTCAAGAATTTAACTTCAGACAACTTCAAGTGGTTCTTACAAACATGTAGAATTAGAATTTGGACTATATGCAATTCTTCATTTATCAACAATTTCTTTGATTGTTAAAAATGTTATACTAGTCTAGTTATTATTAGAATTTCTATAAATTTTGTTACTTTGATATTTCATCTATTATTTTGAAAATAGGCTAGTAATCTATAATACAAAAATTATATATATTGATTTTATAATTTCAGAAAGCATCTAAATATGTCTACTTCAAAATTCAGAACAATTAATAGCTTATTATCTTGTGATTTTAAGACTATTGAGGAAGAACTTAAATTGTTGAAACCTTCTCCTGAGCTTTTTAATTATTACTTGAGTAGAATGAATGCATTAATTAAAAATCATGATTTAATGCTGGATCAAATTGATGGGTAAGTAAATAATGAAGGTCTATAAATAAATTGTACTATGCTGGTTAAATTGTAAAATTGTAGTATTGTTTCATATGAATTCATTGTATTAAATTATGATAGTAAAGTAAAATAAGGAAATAAATATAAAAAAATGCACAACATAGTAAATATGTTATACAAGTATATAAAATAAGATACATATCATTTTCAATTAAAAAAAGCTATTCAGGGTTTTATTATTTCAAGTCAGCTTGAAAATATTTTTTATTATCGTAAACACTTATTCAGTTATTTTTGAGATTATTATTGCTGTTTTACATGTTTACACCAAAGTAATTCAGATTAATAATCCAACTGCATAATGGTTAAACATATGTTTGAAACTGCATTATGGTATATTCTGTTTGAAAAATAGACCCGCTCAATTCTTGGGTGTTGCGGTGCTGTACACTGATAGTTTCAGAATTTTGTGAATTCATATTTGAATGAAAATATATTACTTATATATATATGTTATAATATATATATATACACAAATTAAATGTTGTAAAGTTGTAAAAATTTATTGAGACAGAACGTTTTCGATCGCTATCATTGCCTTCTGCTTGGAGATGTTGGTTAAAGTGGTGACGGTTTTAAAGATAGGTTTTTGATAGTACCAAAGAGTATGTATGATTTGTATTGGGTTTGTTCATTTAATATGTTTGTACTTTGTGTTTTAGTTTGTCTGTAACACAACACACAAAGTACAAACATATTAAACTAACAAACCCAATACAAATCCCACATACTATTTAATACTATCAAAAACCTGCCTTTAAAACCATCACCGCTTAACTCAACATCTCCAACCAGAAGACACTGATGAAGATCGGCACATAGCGATCAAAAACGTCTGTCTCAGTAAGTTTTTACAAATTTACAAAATTTAAAGTTCGGATAGTGATAAACTAATGTTAAAGTGATTAATTAAGATTCACCGAACGTAATGGACTATAAAATTTAAGATATATATATACAGTCGAACCTCTATATAACAAACTTCCAGATAATGAAATCCTCTATATAACGAATTTTTACCTTGTCCCATGACATTTTAGAAGTTATACTGCTTATTTACCTCTATGTAACGAATTTCGGAACTCTCAATAACGAAGTTTTTTCTTCACTTCAAACGAAGAAATGTAGTGTTGTATAGGCAGCTCACAATGTCATTTCCAGGAAATTGTTTATTTTCAGCAGGAAGGTGAACAAAACCAAAGCGTCCAGATGACAAACTCAAATGAACTTTTGAAAGATGATGACGACGACTATGACGATGATTGTAATAAATCTGAAGAGAAGAACCCTACAGATCATGAAGTTTTACAAGCTTTCAAAATCATCAGGCGAGGATTTCAACTGAAAAATGGTGTACCAGACAACATTTTTTATTGTCTGAATAAAGGTGAAACATTCATTGAACGTGATGTTTTATTCAAATGCAAAGTGCAACAAAAAATTACTAACTTTTTCAAGTAAAACTTTGAAAACTAGTAAAATCAGTATATGCAGTTAATAAATGTAATACGGTTAATAAATAATACAGTTACTAAATTATGGCCTACTGAGTTTGCTTCGATTAAATTCCACTACGTTCAAGTCATGCTTCCTGAAAATGAATTGGTGAGTGTACTTATTTGCCAGTAAGTTTTCATAAGCATTAGATAACTTATCATAATAGCCTATACAGAGTAGACCCTATGAAAAATATTAAATATGGATATCTAATACAATGAAGAAACATTCTTAAAACATCAATAAAACATTTTTAATAACTTGAATTTCAAATAAATTGAGACATTATAAAACATTATCCTATATTAACATTGGCCTATTACACTACTACGCTCGCGATATTATACTGTATCCCTTTTATTACCGCACTCGGTATGCGTAATGTGGTAAGATCAGTAAGATGGGGTGGGAGCATTCTTGACAACACAACCTCTCAATAACGAATACCTCTCTACAACGAATTCTTTCTCTGGATAATCGACTTTGTTATACAGAGGTTCGACTGTATATATATATATATATATATATATATATATATATATATATATATATATATATATATATATATATATATAACTTCTGTTTCAATGCTTAAGATACTGTGTGTATTTGGCGTAATGAGATTGATTTAGAGGGGTGGTTGCTATTTAGAGGTTTGAATCCAATTTTAAGTCTGCTATCATGCATTATTAATTTTGCGTGATATAAAATTACAATAATTAATTCTATAAACCAATAATCCTCCACACACATGAGATTTGTACCAGGAATATAACTATTACATTTTATTAAAGGACATGGAATAAATATTCTTAAAAATTATGAGAACGAATATGTGTTTAATATTTATTTTAAAAGAAAAATTTCTTAAAAATGTTAAGACACTAATTTTTAATAGACTTATAAAAATTGGCACTTAAAATTATGTACATGACTTCTGAAAATTATTTTTCCAATGGTTAAAATATATAGTTGCCATTTATTTTAGCGACAATTTACAATCCTGAAATTTAACATATAAACTCAAGTATAACTATGTTTTGGAGTAATATTTGCATGTAAGGTGTACTTGTAGTCCCGGAGGATGATGCTTTGTCACTGAAAGGTCTCTGATTTAATAGAGTATTTTTTTTTTTTTAATTTGTATTAGCTTGAATTTTATTTAGAAATATTTAAGTTTGTAATTTAAACTTAGCTTGACTGAAATAGTGGTGTAGAGTGTGCCTATAAATCTATTAAATGTTTGAAAGTCAATGTTTTTAAGATGCAACTTGTGAAGTGTGATTGTTAAATATAAATAGGTTACATTTTTGTTTCTATACATCATCTTATTTTACAGTTTTTTTAGAAAGTATTAACAGAATATTATTAATGATTTTAGGGGAAAACGTTTTCATATTTCCTGAAGTTATTCACACAAATAACCAAATTTTCACAAAAAATAAAAATTGTGTTAAAAAAATTGCAGTAGGCTTTATAAAATTTGAATGCATGTACAAATTGATCCTGAGTAAAAAAATTGTTAATAAGTATAAAGTGAGATAAAAAGTGTTAAATTGGTTTTCAAAATTATTGGTGTATAGACTTACATCCATGATAATGCCTGTTCTGGTTTCAAGAACACAATAATAGGGCTCCTCCAAGAAATAATTTTAGGAAAAATTATTTTGGAACAAACTGTTCTGAATTTTTAATAAAAAACAGAGACCTTCTATCCACAATATGTTTCTATATGGCAGATGTACATTTCGGTCGCAAAACAACCATTCTTAGAGGTAATAAAATAAACCAAAATGTATATAAGGAAACACAAATTTCTGGTTAAAGGGTATCTATGTTAATCAGTATCTAGAATCTTAGTCTGAACGCCTGTATAAATAACCTGCTCTATATATAATAAAAACCTTTGCAAAAAAATCAATGTAAACACATATTCTAACAATGTTGTCACTTTAATTTTACATACAACAATGTTGTACTTTAATAATATACGTAAAACAGCAGTCGTATATGACAAGGAATAAAAAAAGGTTTGCCTCAAATCATTAAATGAATTTTGGAATATAGTATCAATGTAAACAGACTAGTACCAGGAGACCATTATGCTTTGTCCTCCTTTTGTTTCCTATACTTTTTCCTATGCGGAGGTGTGACAGGTTTATGGCCCTGACCCTAATAGAAAACAGACCTCCTTCAATTATGTAACTCAGCACACATGATCCTAGAACAGAGGGTTTTATGTCCCTAAGATCAGTTTTCCCCACTGTTACACAAAAACTATAACGTCACTTCAGCATAAGACCAATATCGTCTTGTAAGTGAATTAAAATACCTGTAACTAAATTACAATAAACTAAATTGAATAAATTTTGTAAATAAAGGTTGAAAAGAATCACATTCATAAAATTTTTCACAGATTTAGTCTGAGTAAACACTCAGGATACTTTGATTACAACTAGGGATGGGCCGATTCCTAAAATTTTCGATTCCGATTCTGAAATTTTCCTTTCGATTCTCGATTCTTTCAAGTTATATTAGCTTACATGCTGGTTCTCTAATAATTAATTTAGTTAACATCTTGGTCATATGGGAAAACCTTTTAAAAGTTCTGTTTTTGTAATAGGCTACACAAAACCTTCAACCGTGAGAGTGATATCTGTCTATAATATAATTTATTAAGGTTAAGTTTCGGAGGAATAATACAGTGTTTCTGTTATCCATCTATTCGCTCAACCGTCATGGCCACGGTTCCGACGGTGGCGGTTAATCGAGTTTTTACTGTACTTTTTTGTGTTTTGTTCTGACATTTAGTGAGAGAGTGAGTGAGAGAGAGAGAGACGAGCGATGTCAAACGACCAGAAATGGTTACGATCTTGATTGCTGTTGCTTCATAAATAATAATATTTTCGTTTACTTGAATCATTTAATTCATTCAAATCAACTAATACATAAATAAGACATAGTTGGTAATTAATTATTTTTCCACACAAATATAATAAATTTTGTTTGGTAATAAATTACTCCACACACATATTTTAATAGTTAACAAAATAGGAATCGGAATCGACACTTTTATGAATGAAGAATCGAGTATCGACGATTCCTCGATACCACCTAGAATCGACGATTCCTGGAATCGAGAATCGGAATCAGCCCATCCCTAATTACAACCTATATAATTTGTGTCAAACCAGTGAGTTATGGGTAGTGATAAGCAATACAAGCTAAAGAATAAGATAAGGTCTTTAATAATAGTTGAACAATTTTCATTTAGAAAAATATTTGCCTTCTAGCAACTTGTTTATGAGAATTGTGTATGTATCCTTGGCCTCCAGAAACAATTAATACAGGTTAACCATCACTTTAGCTGTGATTCATGCTAATCAGTCAGATTAAGGCTGTTTTAAAAACTGTTCTCACAAATATTTTCATAATATAGTAATAATCTACAAGTAATTATTGCATAACTGAGTGAATACTCTAGAACTTACGTGCTAACGAGCTCCAAAACAATCGTAAATGAAACGATTGTTTTGAAACGTATCAGTACGTAATTTCTGAAGTATTTACTCAGATATGCAATAATTACATATAGTTTTATCAGTGAATTCAATATGATTACAACAAGCAACTTTAAAAGTAATAATTTTTATAATTATTTACTATAAACTCTCTACTGTATTAAAGAAAATAATTTTCCTGTCGTCTTGTTTGCAGATTAAAAAAGTCGAATGAAGCTGGATTAACATTTAAAGAAGAATTCTTACTTCGCAATGAGGAAGTGTCCAGCTTAAAATCTATCTTGAGTGATATGGAAATATACTTACATAAAGAGAGAGAAGAAGTCTTAAATCTAAACATGGAAAACGATTTATTAAAAGTAATTCAACCTTATATTTAATAACTTGAATGATGTGTCTTATATGCTTTACATCAATATACAGATTATACTTTATTGGGCATGTTATATTTATTAGGTGTGAATTTCGAATGTTATTATCCAGTCAAATTATTTATTAGCATAATTAGCAATCAGGAAAATAATAAATAAATTTATTAATGGATTAAATTGATTATTGGAACAGTGGGGGTACAAGAAAATTACTTTACCAAAAAATAATAAATTTGTTGCACAGTTTTCCTTAATTGTAGTATTACCTGCAACAATCCTCAATCTCTCCAGCTTTCTCTGCTGCTGCTTGCCATATATTAGTGTCTCTAAATCGAAATGAGGTGTCTCGACCATATCTTCAGAATTTTCTAGAGATTTGATCATTTCTGTAAATAAAAGGCAGGTTAAGTAGAAGCCAAAAGTAATGTGGCAATATAATAATCACAAGGGAAGAACTGATCATATTGATTATTACTGTTGTATCCTACCCACACGAATCTCATTGAAATGGTATAAAAAAAACTCTCATCATATATCACTGAAGCTTTAGTGCTCAATCTTGCTTATTATTTACAAGGTATGCTCAGGGGTTACGGTGGTGAGTTGAATGATCATACTGAAATTACGGTATCGTTATGTCTGTTCCTGTCAAATCATAAATAAAATTAATTATTAGAAAATTGCATTTCTATTCTTTTTGTATATTACTTTTATTAATTTAAATAAATGAAACCTCTATACCACAAATAACTTTTTTCTTTTATTTAAAACCTTATGTAGATTTCAATTGCATAGCAATCATCCTCAGAGGTAATTTACAATAAAAATACATTTAAGCAACATTTTTCATCAAATGTATACACCGGTAACTACTCGCCACACCCCTTTTACATTATCCGACCAATCAGGTTGCAGTAAATATCCCCCTCTGCAACTAGGTCTGGTCTCTCAATTTCCGAGGTGAAGACTTACAGTTACACATATTTCAATTTTAACCAAAATACAATTATACATATGTTTTAATTTTTCAAAACTACAACTATCTCCTAATTAATGAATATAATTGATTGATCGGTATAGGCCCTTTATCACAATTTAATAAACTATTTTTTATATTTATGCATATATATATATATATATATATATATATATATATATATATATATATATATATATTTAGGTTAGTTCTAGTAGAGCTTAAAGTTTATTTAGGAATTTTTGGACTTGATAGGAGACTGACAGACTTACCTAAAGGCAATAGTCTAAAACTGCAATCTCTTGGAAATAAGCACATATAAATACATATAAAACACTTAATACACTTTTATTTGAAATATTTCGATCAACATGATCTTCTTCAGTCAAGAAAGAGAAAAAAAGAGAAAAAACAAAACAAAAGATTGAAGTGACCCACAGATGTGTATAAACATCCAATGTCACAGATTCACAGATTTATAGTTTATGATATAGTGCTATAAGTGATATGTGTAGAAATTGTTATATGTGAATCGTGTAAAGATTGGTTACTTGAAACTAGATATTAAAAGTCTGTCAGAAGGAAGGTAATGGAGCTGTTAAAAATGGTAGAAGTTAGGGGGAAGTTAAAAGGAGTTTTATCTGATGTTGAGGTTAGGAGGCTCTCTAGATTTGGTATACCACTGGTATGATAACTCCCATCTTAAAAAAAATTTTAATTCTTGTAATAAAATGTATACATGCAAAAAAAATACCAACCGCATTTAAAGAGAATATTGGCCATATAAAATTTCAAAGACTTTACAAATCAGGTATTGCAGAACACATCCTAAACAGCAAACATTCTTTAGAAATAAATAATCTTAAATTAGTGAAAAATGTTAAATCAAAAGGTCTGTTGAATAGTTTTGAAAGTTTGTATATACATAAATATAATTTATTAAATTGTGATAAAGGCCTATACCGATATATCAATTATATTCATTAATTAGGAGTTAGTTGTAGTCTTATTTTGTAAAATTAAAACATATGTATAATTGTATTTTGGTTAAAACTGAAATATGTGTAACTGTAACTCTTCACCTCGGAAATTGAGAGACCAGACCTAGTTGCAGAGGGGGAAATTTATTGCAACATGATTGGTCGGATAATGTAAAAGGGGTGTGGCGAAGTAGTTACCGATGTATATATTTGATAAAAAATGTTGCTTAAATGTATTTTTATTGTAAATTACTTCTGAGGATGATTTCTATGCAATTGAAATGTACATAGGGTTTTAAATAAAAGAAAAAGTTATTTGTAGTATTGAGGTTTCATTTATTTAACTTAAACATTATGCCACATACAAGCTTCTAGAATGAAGCCCACAAATAAAGAGCAGCACTCCCTACTGCACTGTAAAAACGCTGGGAAAAAGTACTTTAGAGACGCCTGGGCTGCCCGGTGGGAAACTGATGCGACTGGACGACACCTGTTCCATTTGCAAAACAAACCTGCGTCGGCCGACAATTACAGAGACATCAAACATCAAGTCGCGACATTTGCGGCAAGAGCCAGGACGGGTCATCTGGTCACGGAAGCTTATTTATACCAGTTTAACCTTGCTGAATCACCTTTGTGCGCTCTTTGTGATGAGGAGCAAGACGAAACCATCGAGCACATTCTTCGGGATTGCACTTACCCCATCCCGGCGAGGGACCACATGAGGGTTGAACTGGAGAAGTGGCAGGACTTCCTTCTGAACAGAGGGCTGTGGAGTTTGGCGTTCCGAATATATAGTGGACATCGGGCTATCGGCTACACCTAGAGCTGGACGCCTGGACTAAGAAGAATAAAGAAACATTATGCCACTGTTGTTTTATACAGTTATTACTTTTATTACTCAGTAGTTGATTGTTTTTATAATGTGTAATATTTTGATATTTTTGTAATGTGTATAATGTATTAAAATTTTGAACTAAGAAAACTGAATAGCAGATTATAAATTCTAGCAAACTGTTTGGAAATGTGTGTACATGGCTTCAAACTGCTAACTTATTTCATTGTTATTGCTACAAGGATGGATTTATGAATGGTTTATAAAAGTAAGTTTTCAGTCAAAAGTGGCCAAACTATTACCAAAACAATAATAACCTAATACGAGGGTAAGTCAATAATTATCCGCAATATAGTTATAAAATTTTATTGAAATCAAATAGGAAACTTACAAGTACATCATTTTTCGACATAGTCCCCTTGCTTTTCAACGCACTTGGTCCAACGTTGTTCAAGTTTCCTGATGCCCTCGTGGAAGAAGGTTTTGGGTTGAGATGCGAGCCAGGAATGCACCGCTTCTTTCAATGCTTCGTCTGTCGTAAATCGATGGCCCCTAATTGCCTCTTTGAGTGGACCAAACAAGTAAAAATCAGATGGAGCGAGATCGGGACTATATGGAGGATGATCCAATACTTCAAAATTGAGTTTCTGAAGCGTTTCTGCAGTGTGGGCAGCTGTATGCGGGCGGGCATTGTCGTGCTACATCACAACGCCTTTTGACAGCAGTCCTCGGCGTTTGCTACGAATTGCAGGCTTCAGCTTAGCAGTAAGCATCTCACTGTAACGTACACTGTTTATTGTTGTGCCCCTTTCCTGATAATGTTCCAGTAATGGACCTTGTGAGTCCCAAAAAACCGTAAGCATAAGTTTTCCTGCGGACGGTTGGGTTTTGAATTTTTTCTTGCACGGCGAATTTGGATGTTTCCATTCCATACTCTGCCGTTTACTCTCCGGCTCGTAATGATGGATCCATGTTTCGTCACCAGTAACGATCCCGTCTAAGAAGTTGTCCCGTTCGTTAACATAGCGATCCAAATGTTTTTTGCACACGTCCAAGCGCGTTTGTTTATGCAACTGTGTCAGTTGTTTTGGAACCCATCTTGCACAAACTTTATGAAACCCAAATCTGCTGTAAATGATTTTGTAGGCAGAACCGTGGCTAATTTGCAGACGATTTGCCACGTCGTCAACAATTATTTGTCTGTCTGAGAGAATCATTTCACGTGAACGCTCAATGTTTTCCTCATTTATGGCGGTAACTGGTCGTCCAGCTCCTTCATTTTGTAACACTTGTGCGACCATTTTTGAATTTTTCAATCCATTCATAGACACTCCGTTGTGGCAAACAATTGTTCCCGTACTGTACCAAAAGTCTTCGATGAATTTCGGCCCCTGATACACCTTCCGACCACAAAAAACGGATCACTGAACGTTGCTCTTCTTTGGTGCAAATAGAAAGTGGAGCGGCCATTATTAACAGCACGGCAGCGATAACGAAACTAACCTAGCAGCTTGTAACGTGCATAGACATAACAACGAATAAACAAAGCATGCGTCATCAACGCAAAAGGACAGTACTGCCAACGTAAACAAAAAATATACCTATATTGCGGATAATATTTGACTTACCCTCGTATGTAAGATGTTATTCAAACAACAATATAGTCACAATGTAAATATTGGAAACCACCCAAATACCACAAATATAATAAAAAATAACAGATAATACAAGTTACTTAAGATTAAACCCTTATGTACATTTCGATGATCATGTCATCATCTTCAGAGGGTCTTATTACAAAATTACAATCTAGAAAACAAGAAGTTACAAACTAAAGTGACATTGCTCTAGTTATATTTAATGTAAATTCAAGGAGCCAAGAATTTTGATTTCTTATACCAGTGATTTTAGTATGATGATGTATATCTGTTGTACAGGGTGATTCACGAAGATATGCAGAAACGTTTGGAGTTCATTCTACATTTAAAAATAATGAAGTTATAAAATAATAAAAAAGTCTATATTCACAATGGTTCGAAAATTCTTCGTTAGCAAGCTACGGCTAGCAAAAGTTTAATCTTTAGTTTAGTGGTTTACTTATCACATCTGTTGAGAATTAGAGTACTTTTTTGCACAGTTTATCTGGTTTAGTTATGACAAATGTTTTTTAGACTATTAAAGAATCTGGAAGTTAAAGTAAGCCCTCTTGCTGGTCACTATAATAATGAATATCATAGTTGCATTCTATATAATTTGTTCACTCTTACATTTTGAACATTCAGTTATGTATTTAAAAAGGTAAAATATTTTATAAGAAAAGTTAATTTTTTTTTAATATGTCCCAAAGAATTTCTTCAAATAGGATAAAATATGCTGATTTCTTACAGATTCAATTGTTAAAATACCACAAAAAATTGGAAAGGCTGTCGAAAATATTAGAACTTAATGGTGACACAACTATGCATCAACTTTTATACATTGATGAAGATAAAATTAAGCCTCTACAAGTAGACAAGAAGCATACTCCTGAAGATTCTAATTATTCTAAAAATAAACCTAAAAAGAGTTCCTCAGTGTCTTCAGGTATTTATCCTGTAACAATAGTGCTATATGTTCAAAGTTCTTAATAACAGAAGTATCTACTGAATATCAGTAAATGATTTTCTATATTTCATAAATTGATTTAGCCAATTGTCAATCGGTATTCAAACCATAACTTAGGCTATTTAAAATCAAACAAATCAATTCCCAAAACACACACACATATACCAGTATTTTAGTTTTTTTAAACCAGGGGTCTTCTAACTTCACAGCCTTAGGGCCACACTGATTACTTCAGTAAGCTCCAATGGTCAAACATGTTTCAATTTTTCCCTCATTATTTATAATTAAGGACATTGCCAGGAATCAGGCGTATAGACCCATACACCCTTTTTCCCAGCAATTGCTGTTTTGGATTTGCCATATTGTTTTAAATATGCCTACTAAATTTCATAATGATAGCATAGCTTTCTGAGATGTTAGGGAATTTTTAGTGGAGGCACATATAGTTGGTAACTCCTACCAGATTATAATGACTTAGAAAAAACTTCATGGAAAAAAACACTAAAATATGCTTATAATGATGTACCAGAGTGTGTTTGTACTTTCCCTATCAATAATAACTAGTTTAAATATAAACATTAGGCCTAAGTGTGGTTTTTTATCTCCAGTCTATTACCTTTTTAAAAATACTACGGTAGCTATAATTAATAAGTCAGAAATATTTTATTTTCATTAGATATAAACAGTTCAAAAAGATTATGAAATATTATTTACAAATGTACAAAGGTAACTCATGTAAAAGTTACTATTTGAGTTATAATATGTTAGTTTATAGTAGTATTAGTTCTTAATACTAATAAACAATTCCTGGGAAAAGGGCATATAACACATTTTTTAATTTTATTTATCACAAATAAGATAATACTATTTGTGTTTGGAGTTTCTGTTATTTTTCTGTTGAAATACAAATCTTCAAGAAGAAATACTTTTTAGAACAATAAAAATGTTAGGAAAGTAACTGAAAAACAATAAAAACTTTAAAGGCTATTTTCTCAAAACATGTGTTTCCCACATACACCCTTCTTCCAGCAATGTCCTCAATTTCTAAAGTACTCTCCAAGTTCATGCCCTGAGTGAGCATCCATACGAGGTGTGATAAAAGCATATGGTGAATATATTTGTATTTCAAAAAGTAATTAACTTACATCGAATTCGATTTAATCTTCTTTAAAGTACTGTCCTTGGCTGGCAATGCACTTAACCCAACATTGAATACATAACTAGAAACATTTTTGGAAGGGTTCTTTTGTAAGGACGTTTAGCTGTTCGGCTATGGCTCTCTCAATGTCAGGAATGGTGTCAAAACGTTTTCCTTTTAGCACAGTTTTAATTTTTGGGAAAATTCAGGAGTTGCATGGTGCTAAATTGGTTGAGTGTGGTAGATGTGGACAGACAGGAACACTTTTTTCGACCAAAAACTCGCGAATGAGAAGCACGGTGTGACATAAAAAAGAAAGCCATTCGCCCATTTTTCTGGTCTGTTTATTTGGGTTCGTTTTGCAAATGTAGCAATATGCCTTTATAAAATTTAGAGTTCACAGTTGTTCCCCTTGGAACAATATGATCGCACCACGCCCTCACTATCGAAAAAAACAATGAGGATGACCTTGATGTTCGATTCTGATGGATATGCCTTTATAGGGCGAGGAGATGCATTGGTTTTCAATTGAGAACTCTGCATTTTTGTCTCAGGGCCATATCCATAGATCCAACTTTCATCTCCAGTTACAATTTTGGCCATAACTCACGATATTCCTTCTTTCTGTTCATCACTTGTCAGAAGTCTAGGATTTTGCACTTAATTGTCTCATTTCCAAATTATTGGTTGAAATACCTTCGGTTGAAAAGGAACCATACGATATGTTAAGATTTTGCTATAGCTCTGGGATAGTCATTCGCCTGTTTGAACAAACCATTGTTCCTACCTTTTGCACATTGTAGTCTGTTTTTGAGGTTAATAGATTTCCTGAACCCTGCTCGTCTTCAACCGACTTATTTCCGCTTTCAAATCGGTCATACCTCTTGTACACCGTCTTCAGAGCTACCACATTATTGCCATACACAGATTTTAACATTTCATGAGCTTCTTTGCCATTCTTTTGCAACTTAAAACAAAACTTAATGTTGATGCCTTGTTCGAAATGCATGATGCGTGATAGACACGATAAACACGTCCTCACCTAGCAGCTCTTTCAGTCGACTGATAAGCTCTAGCGTTCTGAAACTTGTCGCTGCCTGTCTCAAGAGATCACGCTACTAGGCAAATTACATCAAATGGATGTAGCGTTAGCTGTTGGTGCTATAAAAATTCATTCACCGTATTTTTTTATCACACTTTGTACAGTTATGAATAATTCACTAGTTCAATTATAATCGTGTGTTGTTACAACCATGACACTTTTTTATCATCAAAAGCAGAAATAGGTAGTGTTAGAACCCTCTGTCACTAATAGATAGTGCTAGTACTACTTTTGAAGCAACCTTGTTGGTTCCAGGAAGTTCAAAGTTATTCCACTCATTCTGAAATGGATATAATTAGAGTATAAAAAGACTAGCAGCACAATTGCAGGTCAGTCTGCCTAAGGAAAGTGAAGAAAGTGAGATTGTGTGTTGTGTGATAACGTAATAAGTAACCTTCTTTGAAAGCCATCTTTGAATAGTCCAGCACCTATACATATCATTATTTGGATTTGATTTCCTTCTGTGTGTGATTTACTACCATGGAGAGGATGAGAAAAATAGACAGTGAATTTAGAACATTCAAAGATAAATGGAATTATAAATATTTTGTGATTGATTCCAGTAATAAGGTGCTAAGTTTAATTTGAAATGAAGCTATAACTGTTTTCAAAGAATTTATCTTTAAATGCCATGAAATAAGACATTTTCAAAATTTCTGAAAAGTTTCCTCGTAAGTTTGTGGCCAGATAAATTTGAAATTGTATTAAATTTTGTAAAAAGTGATGGAGGCTCAAAATCAATTGTGTGTTGTATCATTCATCAACAGACCTTGTACGGAAAATATTTGGATATCCCTAAAGTTTTAACCCTTAGGACATATAAAGGGCAAGTAACAGATTACGTGCTATTAGATAAAAAAAACTTTTTTGCGAAATGTTAAAAGTTCTATTTAATTCTGAGTTCCTAAAGATGTATTTGAACAAAAAAAATTATAAACTAGTTATTTTTATAATTTTTTATATTTTTACACAAGGTAATTCAAGATATCAATTCCATTTAAAATAAAACTAAAATTATTATTCACCAAATCATAAACAATAAATTATTCTTACAGTACAAACAAAGGTCACTCACGTAAACAGTAAACAACTATAGCAATCACAATGCCAACACAAAATACGACAATTGGCAAACGCTGCGTGCTGCCGAGAATACCCGTCATACGCGCATGCATAGACCACGTAATGGCGCCTGGTGGCTAAAACAACAGAATGTGGATCGGTAGCACGTGGCCAAGAACAATAAACGTAGCGGAGGAGTTAATTTACACCAAACAAATATTGTAATGGACTTTAAACAAACAACCAGGACTTCCATAAACAAAATATTGTAAATACGTGATTTCTCGCCATACGCGCTAGCAGAGATTTCAGCCTTACGAGAAATCATGGTATATGCGAGCAAAGGGTTAAAATGCATTGTCCTCTAACCAAATTAAACAAAAGGTCAATTGCTGTGGAAATTATCTTTTTATGTTAATTGGACAAAACATATGAATAAAATGAATTTGAGGTTGCACGGAAAGAAACAGCTTCTCCCTGATTTATATACTAATATCATACTAGCAGAAAATAATACAGTTTCAGTTATTATTACGTAAAAATTGTTTCACACATTTCAAAAAGTGTGAAGTATTCAGCTACTCTATGATTCTGAGTTTGATGTCAATTTCGCAATTGAAAATTTAAGTGCTTTGAAGATAAATTTTTATACTTGTTTCTCAAACTTTGATGTCGTTGGGGATAAAATTCTAAATTTTCAAAATCTTTTTGATATTGACATTGAGATCCTAGTCCTGGAACTTTAAAATGGAAACTATTGATTTACACTGCAGTGATATAATTGATAACAAATATCACAACTCGTCTTTGTTGGAATTTTAAGAGTATTCTGCATATATAATTTGATAATTTGTTCTGTTTAGTACACAAAGAGTATTTATAGATCTTAGCTAACCAATGATCATCTTTAATCTTTTTTGATAATTGGTAGGAGTAAAATTTATCTATAACTACAAACTATTGTGAGTGGAAAATCACAATTATAAAAATTGCATTAGTGTTTTTTACAAGTGGACTTATAATTATTAGTGGGATTTATTTAATTTATTGTTGGGAGAAGAAGAATTTATTTATTTGTCACTATGCTTAAGTTCAACTTCCTGACATTAAACTTGTGAAAAAACTTTCCAACTTATCAACAATAAGCCATGAGCTACCACAGGCAGATTTCGTTCCGCAGGCTTTAGCTTGAAGACCCCTATTATAAACCAGCAACAGATTTTAAGAGACCAAGTTTCCATGATTTTAGCTCTTTTGTTGATACAGAATAAAAACATCCTAAGTGAATAGATTATTTACATCTAAATAATTAATGAAGTAGTACACACTGATAGACACTTTTCTCACAACTCAAATTTTATTGATTATAATATATTTTGTTAACCATATCGAAATCTTGTTGCTGTTCATGATGAGCTGGTTGTTAATTACTTATTACACTTTTGCTATTACTTGTGACCAGACTTTTTGTGTGTGATAAGTGTTTATATGTGTCTGTTTATTTATTTACAAGAGATTGCAGTTTTGGACTATTGCCACTAGGTAAGTCTGTCAGTCTCCTATCTAATCCAAAAATTCCTAAATAAGCTTTTAACTCTACTAGAACTAACCTAAAATTAAAATATATATAAATATATTTAAATATATATATATATATATATATATATATATATATATATATATATATATATATTTAGGTTAGTTCTAGTAGAGCTTAAAGCTTATTTAGGAATTTTTTGGACTTGATAGGAGACTGACAGACTTACCTAAAGGCAATAGTCCAAAACTGCAATCTCTTGGAAATAAGCACATATAAAACACTTAATACACTTTTATTTGAAATATTTCGATCAACATCGAAATATTTCAAATAAAAGTGTATTAAGTGTTTTATATGTGCTTATTTCCAAGAGATTGCAGTTTTGGACTATTGCCTTTAGGTAAGTCTGTCAGTCTCCTATCAAGTCCAAAAAATTCCTATATATATATATATATATATATGAAGTTAATAAATTACTAATTTTGAGTAATTTTATCCACCATTAAGTGCAATAATTTTACCTTGAGTGATGAGGCACCTTTCGGTCTTTGACCATTGTCGAATCACTTGAGTGATTCGACAATGGTCAAAGACCGAAAGGTGCCTCATCACTCAAGGTAAAATTATTGCACTTAATGGTGGATAAAATTAATCAAAATTAGTAATTTATTAACTTCATAAAGTCTGTGCAACGGAAAAACAATGGATAATATTAAATATCAAGAATATATATATATATATATATATATATATATATATATATATATAGATTAGATTTTGTTAATTATAATAACATAAATCATCTAGTATTTACACAGTACAAATCATTGTAGTTTATTAACTTAATTTTTGTTTTACGCTAGCAAAACCTATGGTTGTTTATTGAGATTATAAATACATAAGCTCTTTCAGAGAAATATCTGGAAACCATGAATGCTGAGGACTATGAGGCAGAGATGTTAAAAATGGGTGCTATATTAGAACATAGAAATGCACAGATTTCTTTACTAAATGATGAAATTTTGGTGTTAAACGAAGATAGAGAGATGAAACAAAAGGAATGGGAGGTTGAAGTCAAGACGCTTCAAAACCAAGTTTCTTTATTAACAGAGAGGTAAGATAAATGTATTTTATTCATGATGTCTTTATTTTTTGTACCTAAATACTGTAGTCCCTCGCGATCGCAGGGTCAGTATTCACTGTTTTGTCTATTCATGGTTGGAAAAATTACAGGACATCCCGCTAATATGTATCATATTTTAAAAAAAGACAAGAAAGATAGTATAGTTGCTCTGCAAGTTATAGGATAATAAGTTCTCATCTTATTTATTTTGTCCAGCACTGTAGTTATTTACACAAAGAAATCTTACTATCCCCCAAACATTCGTTATACTTTACACTACTAGGTCTACTACTCAAATGATAGGGCCTAGTAGTGTTCAGTATAATTTATTATATATAATAATTAGACTGAACTGTTTTGGAAAAGAATGGCTTCATGAACCTTATCTAAGGAGAAGAAATCTGCTTGGGGTTTAAGGTTGCAAAGGATCGTTTAACTGTTCTACTGTGCTGTAGTGCTAGCTGACTGATGTCTCAACAGTACATGGAATTTACGGTAAAAGATTTAAACACTAATTAACATTGAAGATCTCGACAATCTTTTGAAATGTGCGAACTAGGGAAGAAGAGCCAGAAGAAGTAATTACTGAACCTGTGCCTATCTCGGATAATCTGTCAGTGAAATGTATGTTTGGGGAAACCGTTAGCTGCATCCGTTACTGAAATTAGACATTTGGGGATCCCTCTTTAGAATGGACATTAAAATTTAATCAAGAGCTGAAAGAAGCACTATCGCTATATAAAGAAGTGTTTAAAGAAATAAAAAATTACACTAAACATAAAATAAATTTTTAAAAAATCAAAATAAATCTTCAAATGATTATTTATCTAAAATTAGGTGTTTAATTTAGGGGATAGTGTTTAACAATAAAGAGTACGTGTGTCTGTGTATGTGAGCGCTCATATTTAATAGAACTTTGGTGCCTACGGATTGAAGGAAAATGTAAATAATCAATAAAAATATGTATGTAATTGTGTAATGTGAAAATATTCCATACTGTATGATAAGTGTACAGTATAGCTGTAATTAATGTAACGTTTTTCATGTGGAACATAACCCTCCCTTTTCCATATCCAGTTGGTTTCATTATTCACGGTAAATTCGGGGAATGTAACCCCCATGAATAAGGAGGGATCATTGTACATCTACTAATACTTGGAATCACGATAGTATGACCACACTTTTAATTATGAAAAGATTTTTCTGATCACTAAACAGCAACAATAAACTATGCTACAGTTGGAACAAATTCAAAGTTGAGTCTTTGCTTCAGTAGAATAATCATAGATTTTCAAGTATTCATTTGTCTTAAGTGTAGATAGGTTTGATTAATAAGATATTTGATAGTACGATAAAAAATCGAATAAGTTGGAAACCAGGATCTGGGAAGCCATTTTGTTGAAAATATGGATGCCTTGGTAAACTTTATGTAGAACACTTATAGGATCTTGAAAGCCTTGTTAATGTTTTTGTAGGACCTATAGACGATCTTGCCACCTCTTAACATCACCTAGAGACTGAGGTTGGGATCAGACTCTCACCATGAACACAACTGTCTCAATAGTTCAAATATATATATTTGAGTTTTATTTGTCTTACATCTTACTGATATAATATATAATGCTTCAATTGTTATTTCTTCGAAGGTTTGTAACAAATTACAATGTATTCTTGCAACTTTGGGTTAGACCAATAGAATTAATATCAATGTATTGACTTTCTATGCACATAGAATGGTTATTAACATCATATTCGTATCTAAACAACATATTCAGTGTTTAGTTTTTTCTTGTTAATTTTCTGCTGTTAAACGTTTTGACAAATTAAATTATTTTATAGAGAGAGAGGGAGAGAGGCAGAGAGAGAGAGAAAGGGTTCTTTTGTTTTCATACTGCATCTAACTACAAATCTAAAAACCTATACCCAGGTAATACTAATGGGATTAACAAAATTAAAGATTTTTTTCAGTTTTATTTGAATTCCAGTCTATGGATCGTTTGATTCTCGCACAATCTTGTAGTTCAAATCAGCGATATATCAGTAATAGATGTTTAGTAATTATAATAGTTGAAAATGAAGCTATTGGTTATCAAATTAGTTTCGCAATTTTGTTATAATTGTCTATGTTAATTATTTAGATTACATGAGACGGAAACAAAGCTCATTGCAGCAACACACCAAGCAGCCAAAGTTGGAAAGGAACTTATATCAAAAGAGGTTTTGTTTATGAAAGAACGAAATCAAGTATCTGGCTGTTTGGAAAGATTCTATGAACTTATACAGAATGTACCGCTGGATTATCTATCTTCAGGGTCATTAAAATGTGCCACTAGACATCCTGATATTAATGCAATTAAGGTATTCAATAATTCCACTATAGTTTTTTATCATGTTTGTTTTTAACAGTGGTAAAAATTTATAACTTCATAGTTTTACAGGCCATACGTTTATAAAAATGCAAGGCTTTTACTAATAAGGTATTTACAGTTATTGTAATATCAGCCACAGTCTATGTAGTCTAGACCTGGCCTTATCAGACTAATAGAGAAACATCAAATAATGCATGTTCATTGGAAATATAGACTTACACACTTTAACATATAACAATATGTAAAAACTTGCTTACAGAAGGACTTACTTTTGATGTTTAATGTGAATGGCTGTTTGCATTTGTCTCTCTTTATTGAATAAGTTTATATACAGCTCAAGTTGAAGATGCAAATATCTTTAAGTAATGAAATTATGTAAAGAAATGTATTCAGTTTATTACTGAAACTATTTGTAAAGATAATAACAGATAGAAGTAAGTAAATGCTTCAAAGCAAAATAATCACTTAGACTAAGAGTTAATCTTAAATGTCTACCACAGTAAAAATATTAACTTTCAGTGTTTGGCACCAGTTTCTTAGCAACTATTGTACAGTAAACAATGCCAATTGGTTGGACCGAATAACATAAAGATAAGTAAATAGTAAACAATCCACCGAATTTAAAAAATTATTTCAAGTGAATGTTGTAAAGTTTTCGAACTAAAATAAAAGCATACTTTATTTTTTCTCACAGGAGAAGAAATTGTATGAAAGGCATTGAATAGTTTATCCATAATTTTTCTTGGTAAGGAGCGCAAAAAGTTGAAATGAGAGAGCCTGTCAAAAATCGTAACAAAGAAAACCTTTAAATTTTTCTACAGTACTTGCAGTTTTTTGAAATGGAGAAATGTTAAGTTACTTTTACAAATATACAGTACTGCTTTAGCCATTTCTTAAATTTTGTTTGTTTCAAACTGTACTTCAAATTGATACAAGAAAAGTTACACATTTTCAGAAAAATATTGAGAATGTTTATGCAATTATTTACCTATATTAGTATTTTGTTCCATCTCATCATTATAGGTAGTAATAACTATGTGAAAAAATTAAAACCATGTTCGGTTTCTTGTGTAAAAGTCTCTAGTTCATGGAGGTTTTCCACTCCTTTTCCACATTTTTCCCATTTAATTAAGCTTCTTCTGCTTCATTTGAAGCAGTTTTGGGTTATCAAACTGGTAAAGAGTTTCCCTATAGATAATAATCTATAATTGTGATGTTTCACTTATAGAGGTAATGTATACATTTGTGTTATGTAATAACCAATATAAACTCAATTTTTTAATAATTTTTTTTAAAGAAACAACTTGCCCAAAGAGACAATTTATTGAGTTGGTATCATACCCAGTCGAAGAATTTAGAAAACCAGCTGAAACAGCAATCTAAGCATGCACATGAGATGGAAGTATCTTGTAAGGTATGCAATTTTTTTAAATTTATAGTTTTTGTTTTATTTTCTTGTGAGAATTGTTATCAGCAATGATAATAAAATCACAAAATCTATAGGAATAAATAAATAACAGCATATTAATATTGGATGTTCAGATTCTTTATTGTGGTATTATAATGTAAATATCAATAACTTAGTTATATTTTTGTGTAAAGAGGATACTTAACATGCAAGGAAGCAGGTTTCCAGCCTAAGGGATGAATAAGTTATACTTTAATTTAAAGTAGAATAGGAATGGGTCTGTGGCAGGGTATGTATGCGGAGTTGTCAGTTCGAACGCTGTAACAGTCAGCCCGTCACTGCCAGCGGCTAATATCATCAAGAGTAGCTAGTTGGTAAAATCATTCAACTTGCAGATTTTTTCACATTTTTTCCCAAAAAAATGATATTTTTTATTCTGAATTTCTAATCCTCTCTATTAAAACTGCCTTCATTATTGAAAAACTGTTTTTTCGTATAATAAGGCGTGAAGTATCTCTCATAAATACCACTTAATTATAACCGGAGTTAATTTGGAAATTGAAAAAAGTATGTAATTAATAATATATAACAAGCAACAATTATTTAATTACTATCTTATACAATAAAGTGTTATTCATGAATATAGGTTAGAACTTTGAAGCGATTGTACAAAGAAAAATTTAGTTAGACAGTAATATGATAGGTGTTTCATTTTCACATTCGTAAACAAAATTAATTCATTTACACACAAAAATACGCACTAAATATATATACTTTCACCAATAAATATCTACATAAATTTACATAAAATGTGTAATTTTTTATATAAATAATGGATATATATATATATAGGTTAGTTCTAGTAGAGCTTAAAGCTTATTTAGGAATTTTTTTTTTTGGACTTGATAGGAGACTGACAGACTTACCTAAAGGCAATAGTCCAAAACTGCAATCTCTTGGAAATAAGCACATATAAAACACTTAATACACTTTTATTTGAAATATTTCGATCAACATGATCTTCTTCAGTCAAGAAAGAGAAAACAAAGCCAGAGTTTGTTTTCTCTTTCTTGACTGAAGAAGATCATGTTGATCGAAATATTTGAAATAAAAGTGTATTAAGTGTTTTATATGTGCTTATTTCCAAGAGATTGCAGTTTTGGACTACTGCCTTTAGGTAAGTCTGTCAGTCTCCTATCAAGTCCAAAAAAAAAAATTCCTATATATATATATATATATATATATATATATATATATATATATATATATATATATATATAACTAACACACACGGATAAATGATAACGGTCTAATATAAGCAAATGAATTGATAACGTTCTAATAAAATTATGATGATATAAATAATGGAATATCTGTTAAACAAATTAATTTTTACAAAAAGCCTGGACCTGACCAAATTTAGACATTTTCTGACAAGTCATATTTTTGCACTACATTTTATGTTATATTTTCAATGAAATCAGCCACTTGAGAACATAATCTACTGCTCCTAAAACCAACCATTGTGCAATTTTCTTACTTAACATGTTTTTGGTTTTGAATCATATACTGCAGTTTCTTCAAGATTGATGACTCAGCATTTACTTTTTAATATTTTTTAATTTTTTTTAGACAAAATATGAGTAACACCAAAAGCCTATCCTAAAACTTACACATGATTTTTTGTGATGAATTTATAAACTTGAACTGTGCTTTCATGCAAAAACTAGTCACATTTTTTGTGTAATTTGTATCATTTTACAGTTTGAGGAACTTTCAGTAATCAACAGTATTTTAAACTTAAGTTATTTAATGCAAATGAGAACTAATATTCATGTAACATCTTACAGCTATTATTCTCAGTAGACATACGAGGGTTGTCCAAAAATTAAAAACCGTTTGAATTTTACCGCCGCACCGGTGAAATATTCCACCATGTGGCAGCACTACCTTGTAGCTTCGCCTTTCCCCTCTAAAATGAGGCATCGCGCGCATCTGTACCTTTATTAGTGTGTCCTTGGCAGTCGTTAGTGATGATGGATGTCCCAGTACCGAATCCTGCCAGTTGTGAAGTTCGCTTCGTCATCCGATTCCTTCACGCGAAAAAATTTAAGGAAGGGGGAGGAAATAATCCATTGACAAAGCATTGTTGTTGAAAATTGAAGAAAAACTTCGAGAAAATCGTCGTCTGACGATCCGAGATCTTGCCGAAATGATACCTGAAGTCAGTAAATCAACAATTCAAAGAATTTTGACGGAAAAATTAGGTTACCGAAAAGTGTGTGCTCGTTGGGTGCCAAAATTGTTGACCGAAGTTCACAAAGAAAATCGCGTGGAAAGTGCCCACAAGTTTTTGGATCGTTTCAACAGGGAGGGGGAGGAGTTTTTGGACTCAATTGTGACTGGTGATGAAACGTGGACGTACCACCACACACCTGAGTCCAAACAGCAATCCATGACATGGCGTCACTCCACATCACTTCGTGTCAAAAAATTTCGCCAATCTCTGCAAAAAAAAATCATGGCAACCGTCTTTTGGTACCGTCAAGGAGTTCTTCTTGTCGAATTTTTATCTAATGGCACCGCAATTAACACTGCTCGGTATTGTGAAACCCTAAAAAAGCTTCGAAGAGCAATCCAAAACAAGCGCAAGGGATTGAGCAAGGGAGTCTGTTTGTTGCACGACAATGCTTGACCCCACACTGTTGCTGTCACCACCTCGCTTCTGAATTCCTTTAAATGGGAAGTTCTTAGCCATCCTGCTTACAGCCCTGATCTGGCACCGAGCGATTTCCATCTTTTCCTTTACCTGAAGCAACATTTGGCTGGAAAACGCTTCGAGACTGATGAAGAAGTCCAGGAAGAGGTGGAGAAATGGTTGCGGTCACAGGCGGGAGACTTCTAATGACCAAGGCATTAAGAAGCTCATCCCCCGGCTAAGCAAGTGCATAGATGTTGACGGGGACTACGTTGAAAAGTAGTTTTTATATGTACTTACAACTCCATGTACTTTTTTTTGTTAAAATCAAATTTTCCTGCTTTTTAAAATAAAAACGGTCTTTAATTTTTGGACAACCCTCGTATAAAAGGCAAGGGGCAGTGATAAATAAATACACCAACATTACTCTTTAACATATTTCTTACATTTTAAGGTTATTTAGCGTACACTAAATAACTATAAATTACTTCAATAAAACATTCAGTATATAACATTAAGTTTCTATAAATAATAAACTCTAATATACTAACAAGTATCAGTCAGCTGAATTCAGTTTGAAATTCAGGAGTAAATGAACACTATCTGATGCTATAATTGCATGTGCACTGTTGTAGTAAAGTCTAGTGCATTTAGAGTACAAGACATTAAAGATAATCTTTCTTTATTTATAAGAACATTTATTATTGTCTATTTCAAAAGATTAATTGTGGTGTTTTTTTTTTCAGAGTAAGATTGCGAATGTCATGAATAATATAGATTACCTTCGAGGAAAATTAGTAGAGGAAAATCAAAGACGGGTTTATGACACAGAAGGCTTGCTAAAAAGTATTCAAATACTTTGTGATAGAATAAAACGCTTAGAGAAAAAAATTAACAAAATAATTTCTATAGGGTGTACTAATGTAAAGGAATAGAAAAATGCATTATCTGTGTAAAAGTAATAATGTAGCAGGATCCAAATCACTTGAAGAGTCATATGAAGAAACTCTTTACTTCAATTTTAAAATGCTGTTTCCTTCAATAATTTTGATGGCTTTGGTATCATGTTGTTTTAAAATTATAAGTTTCTAATATTCTAACGTTTTTATACAGACTACACAATTAAGAAATTGAGAACAATGAAACTTTTAACCACTAAATTGGACAATCAATCATCCGTTTTGTTTAGGCTACTTTGTGATTGATCTC
Organism: Prosapia bicincta; assembly: GCA_036971475.1. NCBI lineage: Eukaryota > Metazoa > Arthropoda > Insecta > Hemiptera > Cercopidae > Prosapia > Prosapia bicincta. The sequence continues at coordinate 42,658,154 of JBAIZL010000006.1, read as the reverse complement.
TTAACCCACACAAAGTCTGGTGGTATTGCTTTTGTCCAGTTCATAATAGTCATGCTCATTACTTAATGCCTTTAAAAACAGCTCTACGCAATTTACCTTTTGTAACTACATAATGTGAAAAAAGTAGTTTATGGCAGTAATACATAAATAGCTAACATACTTCTCACAACTAATACTGAATCATTTTCTAGTTCACGAGGTTATGGAATTGTTTTAGAAAATAAGAATCAGTTGGAAACATAGTTTAAGGCAATAATACATAAATAGCTAACATACTTCTCACAACTAATACTGAATCATTTTCTAGTTCATGAGGTTATGGAATTGTTTTAGAAAATAAGAATCAGTTGGAAACATAGTTTAAGGCAATAATACATAAATAGCTAACATACTTCTCACAACTAATACTGAATCATTTTCTAGTTCATGAGGTTATGGCATTGTTTTAGAAAATAAGAATCAGTTGGAAAACAGTTTAAGGCAATAATACATAAATAGCTAACATACTTCTCACAACTAATACTGAATCATTTTGTAGTTCATGAGGTTATGGAATTGTTTTAGAAAATAAGAATCAGTTGGAAACACAACGGTAAAAATTAACAGGTAACTCTAAATCTCATTACACATTAGTTTATTAAAAGAAACACATTAATTTATTTAAACAACCAGACTAGTTTCAATGATGATGTGGCCTTTATCAGTGCTTGGCTATTATTAACATATTTCATCAAGCTATCGTACAAGTACAAAACAAACAAGATAAAACATTTAAAAGTCAAGCAATTAAAATATTCTAACCTTCATAACATAAAACTCCTTACTCAGGAGAGTCATATATTTTACATTATTTTGTTTCTCTCACCATCAATATACAAACTTAAAAACTAGGCTGAAATAGTTTTAATATTTTATATAAATACATAATGTAAACAATCACTTATAAAATGCGCTTATTACAAAATTATAACTAAAAAACAGAAAGTCATGTCAATGATTATTAAGCAATTATTAAAATTTACACATCATTTAAAATATTTTAACTAGGTAGCAGTAGCAACTAATTTAACACTTATTACATCTGAAACAGAAATCACAGTAATTAATCAAATATTTAGCGAAATACCAAAGAATTTGGAAAAAGAAGAGAGGGCTGGACTAGGCTGGCTGAGACATCTTGAAATTTGTTAATAAACTAGATCTCCCAAGCATCAAAAATGTTGTACCTCGTTAACTTGTTTCAGCAACTTAGGATGGTCAGACTTGAAGAAATGCTGGTTATGTAGGCAATGCTTAGCCATCGCTGAGTATTCATGCTTGTTGTTTTTAAAATGAACGAAGTGCTCTCTGCGTTTTGTCTTAATACTCCTACGGGTTTGGACATCTCACATTTTATGCTGTAAATCCCCGATTTTTCACAGTTATCTGTGAAGTCCTTAGGAGATCCAAGGATTCTACTCAAACTCCATCCTGAAGCCACTCCATACTTCATGAGGCACTTCTTGGCTATGCTATATAGCGGAGGGTTGTCAGCTAACCTTACCCAGCTGTCTTCAGGTTTGTCTCTGGCTAAGGTTGCTCTACCCAAACTTCATCCTGAAGCCACTCCATACTTCATGAGGCACTTCTTGGCTATGCTATATAGCGGAGGGTTGTCAGCTAACCTTACCCAGCTGTCTTCAGGTTTGTCTCTGGCTAAGGTTGTTCTACCCAATCTGTTTTTCTTAAATTTGGCTTTTCTTATGATACTCCGTATTAGATCATTCCTGAATCCGTTAAATTCAGCTATTCCATATATCATGTTTAGTTTTCAAATAGTTTTTTCTTGATAATGAACTAAACGCTGTGCCATACTATGATACACCACTAATTTGTGCTCTTTTTGGGGAGGGGGTGTGAATCTTATGGAATGCACCTGAAACTTTGTGTAGGCTTCTCAAGCATACCATTTTCCCTCAACACCATTACATACAGAAAGGCAATGCTATTCTTTATGTCTACTTCAGTGGTGAACTTCATCAAAGGAAAGAATCCATTAAGTTCCTAACAAAACTCATAAGAGTTTTTTCTTACCAAAGAAAATAATATACACATCATCCACTTACCGGACCCAGACCTGTGGAATAAAATTTCAATGTCTCCTTAGATTTGGTCTCAAACCTGCTCATAAAGAAATTGGCCAAGAAACTAGACATAGGGTTCCCCATTGTGGTGCCTTTTTCCTGCTTGTAAAGCTTGTTGTTAAACTGGAAACTATTCTGACTCATGCATATGTTCAAAAGGAACATATTCTTTAACAGTAGATTCCTTAAGTTTGTTATCTTTGAGCCACTCTATCATACACATAGTTTCCTTATCGGAACACTGGGGTATAAAGAGACAACATTAAGAGATACCATATATGTTTCAGATGTAATAAGTGTTAAATTAGTTGCTACTGCTACCTACATAAAATGATTCTAATGATGTGTACATTTTAATAATAGTTTCATAATCTTTGACTTGACTTTTTTGTTTTTTAGTTATAATTTTGTAATAAACCTATTTTATAAGTGAATTGTTTATAGCACGTATTTATATATAATATTTTTTTAAAACTGTTTTAGCTTTGTTTTTAAGTTTGAATATTGATGGTGTGAGAAAAAAAAATTAAATAAATAACTCTCTGAATAAGGAGTTTTGTGTTCCCTAGGTTAGAATATTTTTATTGTTTGACTTTTAAATGTTTTATATTGTTTTTTTTTTTTTTGTTTGATGAAATATGTTAGTAGCAGCCAAGCACTGATGAAGCTATTGTCGAAACTAGTCTAGTTTTTTCAATAAACTAGTGTTTTTGTTTTAATAAACTAATGTGTAGTGAGATATAGAGTTAACTGTCTTAATTTTTGCCGTTTTGAATTGTTCTCACTAGCTAAGCTGTAATTGACTTAATAGTTGGAAACAGTTAATTAAATTCTGGTTGCAGTTTAAAAGACCTGTTTCATGACGGATTTATTTAAAGTTGATTAACACATTCACTGCAGCAGCGATGCAGTAGTTTAACTCAAGCCGTTTTAGTCAAGATGCAAAACTGGTGTAAAAATTCTCGATAGTTATCATTTTAATCTTAGCTTTCATACTGTAAAGTCACCTTTTAGGAATAAACAAATAGCATCATAAACATGGCAAAAACCTTACCACTTTTTGTTGCTGTGTTTTTAGAAATAATTAGATCCTAAAATTAAAGGTAATATTTTTAATTAGTTTTGTATTAAACATTGGTAAAACTAGATTTTTGTAATAGTTTAAATATGAATATTTTTTTTCAAATCAGTGCATTGACTGCTGACGTGTTGATTACAGACCAAGCAGAAACTTGAGAAAAATGCTACTATGACAGTTTTTTTATTTCTGTGTTATGACGACTGTCAAAATAAGTAATTTGTGTTTAAGGTTTATCTAAATAATCAGTAGTGCTTCAAGGAACACACTTAATTTTTTATCTAAATCAATTCTCAGAACTTGATTCTAGATGCTAATTGAAGCATATTTATTTACTAAGTATTAACAATAAACCACTTGTAAATGTGTGGTATATAAAAAATATTGTGTTCTATTGATAAATTAAAATAATTTTTTTATCCTACTTAACTAGCTCGAGAACAGCAGGCTTTTTTTGTATTACACACACAAATATGACCAATCTATGAGAAACAAAATGTACTAAAATTTACAGCAAAACGGGCATAGTATGCGGCAGTATAAATCTTCCATGGCAATTACTAACGTCATGCTGTAGGAATAATTTGAGAGAAAATAAGAGACGAGGCTCTAAATCTTATATATTCAGTACTCTTGTTGGTACACAAATTCATGCATATGTTTAACAATCACAACTAAATCCATTGGATTTCTTATAAAGCATAATTTTTCATTTATATATAATGTTTATACGGTTTCCATCCTCCCTTAAGAACACTTTAAATGACTTTTAGAAATGTTAAAATTTTTCTGTCAGTAATTTTGTATCTTCAGTGGAGCTCTACACCTTCTATACATGAATGGATTATTCTTAGGAAATGTAAAGAAGTTCACAGAGGGCCCAATATATCTTTCTTGTAAAAATTGTGAAATTTAAAGAATTAGCAGGCATATTGTTTTGCAGAAACTTTAACTAAAGCAATCTCATTTGGAATAATTTTTTACTAATTCTGTCATGGAGATGTTTCAGTACTGAAGTCACTTTTATTCACAAGTACTATCAAGTTAACGGTTATAACAATTTTGAGCCATTCAAAGATTTCTACACATTAGACATTTTGATTTAGTGAAGCTCAAATACTATGCACAGAACTTTCTGTTGGTGGGTGGCTGTGTGTATGCATAAAGATTTGTTGAATTAAGTTTTCATTGTTTGGAAAAAATATAAATTGTATAGTGTGCTACATTATTTCTTTATTTGTAAAGATTGTAAAAGATTTGTTACATATATTTGTTTATACATTCCAAAAAAATATATAACTATAAAAAAGGTAATAAAGAAATTCTTTCACATTGGTATATCCTGAAACCCCTCCAGAAATCCATGTATCAAGTCTAATAAAACATGCAAAATACAACTTGAATGATGAGCTGATAAAATATTCTGCTGTGTCCCTTTTTGGGACAGGCAAAATTATATTGTAGAACCATTTTATTTATTAATTTTTTTGTTTTGGTTAACCTTTTGAACTCCAATTAATTGGTCGCTGGCCGCTCCGCCAGATCCAATTAGCATGTGTTTTGCACACGTATGTTGAATTATTCACTCAGAAATTAAGACTTCAAGTAAATATATTTTAATCACTTAAACAATAGTTTATGACTATCCGAACTTTAAATTTAGTAAATTTGTTAAAACTTACTGAGACAGAACGTTTTTGATCGCTGTGTGCCGATCTTCATCAGTGTCTTCTGCCGCAGAAGACACTGATGAAGATCAGCACATAACGATCGAAAACGTTCTCTCTCAGTAAGTTTTAACAAATTTACTAAATTTAAAGTTGGGATAGTCATAAACTATTGTTTAAGTGATTAATAAGATTCACCGAACGTAATGGACTACAAAATTCAAGAAATATATATTAATATATATATATATATATATATATATATATGAAGTTAATATATTACTATTTTTGAGTAATTTTATCCACCATTAAGTGCAATAATTTTACCTTGAGTGATGAGGCACCTTTCGGTCTTTGACCATTGTCGAATCACTGATTGTTCTCTGCTGTGGATGCTACGTCCGTGAAGCCGGTGTTTGTTGAAGTTACGCGCACTATTTCTTGATCTGTGTGTATGAGGTTTCTGTATAGTATGTCTTCTGTATATGTTGTTTGTAAATTCATTAAGTTGTTGTGTATGTTTTTATAAATGTGGTATTTTTCTAGAGAGTTTAGTTCTATTGGGTTGTTATTTATTTCCAGTATGGTTAGGTTATTTTCGTAATTTGTAATTTCGTGTTTATGGGAAATTAGGTGTGCTGCAACATTTGATACTTTAGAATTTTTATTTTTGAATGCTCTATAATGTTCTTCAAATCTTATTTTAAATGTTCTGGATGTTTTTCCTATGTAAACATAACCTATCAGGAATCTACAAAATCACATGCAACAACTGTAACGCTTTTTACATAGGAAAAACATCCAGAACATTTAAAATAAGATTTGAAGAACATTATAGAGCATTCAAAAATAAAAATTCTAAAGTATCAAATGTTGCAGCACACCTAATTTCCCATAAACACGAAATTACAAATTACGAAAATAACCTAACCATACTGGAAATAAATAACAACCCAATAGAACTAAACTCTCTAGAAAAATACCACATTTATAAAAACATACACAACAACTTAATGAATTTACAAACAACATATACAGAAGACATACTATACAGAAACCTCATACACACAGATCAAGAAATAGTGCGCGTAACTTCAACAAACACCGGCTTCACGGACGTAGCATCCACAGCAGAGAACAATCAGTGATTCGACAATGGTCAAAGACCGAAAGGTGCCTCATCACTCAAGGTAAAATTATTGCACTTAATGGTGGATAAAATTACTCAAAAATAGTAATATATAACTTCATAAAGTCAGTGCAACGGAAAAACAATGGACAATATTAAATATCAAGAATATATATATATATATATATATATATATATATATATATATATATATATATATATATATACTATTGTATTCAGACCAAAATGAAGAACGGTAATATGAGGTTTGTATGTTAAAAACTTGAAGTTTGAATACAGCACATGCATAAAAATGCCAAGAATGGTTTACCTACTATAATACTCAGCTGCAACTAGGTTTGAATGTGACATAGCACTTTGATGTAATTATTTTAAAACAAAAGCAAATTTCACTAAACACCATATTTATAAGCACAAAATATATTTACAAAAGTAGGTACCAGAAAAAATATATAGGTCTAAATTATTGATGGGTCGATTCCAAAATTTTATCGATTCCGATACCGATACCAAGAAATCGATTCCCGATTTTTGATTCCAAATACCACAATTACCAACCCAATATAAATGGGAAAATGTTATTTTGTATGATATTTTAAGAGATAACATTGTAACACTATTTATTATGATGATTGATGTTGAATATTGCAGTTATATGTTACATAATTAATAGTTTACCTGCAAAGTTATGTGCATTCTAATTGGATTAATAAGTGATATGTTTCAAGAAAGTCACTTTTTAGGAAAAATACAAATCAATAATTTTATTAATGAGTTTGAAATATAAACAAAACTTGAACAAAAGAAAATTATATACTAAATACACTCGTTTTAAAATATTAAATTTCTTTGAGTATGAAGTTGAACAACTTGAACAATTGTACAGTTAATGCATTTGTGGTATAGCTATGAGATATCTGCTAGTAAGGTTGTTTCATTAACTAAATGTATTATACATACTATGAATCTAAAATATGGTATTTAAAAAAAAGAATTTATAACACGGCATGGCTTAATCACTTATTTATAATAAGTGCACAGATCACACATACTCTTCGATCACATCACTTCTAACTTTCAAAATAATGGTACCGAGGAAGCACAACTGCAGCATTCCTAGCGGCAAAAATACGAAGCTGAAGAAGTCGTAAGATGAAAAAAGTTTCCTCCAAATGTAAGTTAACAATCTTTAGTTAACAAAAAGTCTGGTCGTTCGCAAGTAATAGCAAAAGTGTATTTATAATACTCGGATGGTAACACAAAATTTAGGATTTTCACTATTTGACCTATTATAGTTTTTGACAGTGTGAAACCTTTCAAAGTATTTGGGCAAGTGGTGCAGTAAGCCTACTGCTTACACGTTGTAAGCACATTAGAAAGCACATTATCTATGTAACATAATTTGTTTGAACTAAAATTAAAGTAAAACACTAAATAAATAGAGGACATCATGAATAAGGATAAGTTCACATAAAGAGCAATCTATCAACTAAGCCAGATGTCTGACGCTTACTGTACAGTACATCGTATATAACTGTCTAGAACCAGTTGTTTATTTACGGAAAAAATTATGATAAATATTTCCAATCAGACTTATAAACATAAACATTGCTTTATCATAACACAGCAAATGAACATAGTAAAGAATATCATTAAGTTAGGACATTCTAAAGTATGTAATAGTTGCGCTGCAAAATATGTTGGACCGAGTCCTACAGTGGAGCGGAACAGGATTTTTAGTAATGTCGGACTCAGTTCGCCTATGGAGAGCAAGGGTTAAGGTAATAAAACAAAGGTAGTTTTATAATGTAAATCCTAAATCAAAATAAAAGTAGATGAAAGGTACAAAGTCTTTTAATGTCTCATACAGATTGTAGATCTGCTCAAAAACTCATTTTTATAAAACCTTCCTATTTTACTGATGACATTCTCTTCTTAAATTGCATGGAACTACAATACATTTATTTACATTGTACCATTTGTTTACTGTATTTATTTTAAATGCATGTACTGCATTTATTTAATCAAAAGTATTTTTCCTGACTGAATTGTATCATTCTATACAAAGATATGTATGTGACCATGAACTTTTGATCAAAATGCAGATGTAAAGGTAAATATATTGACCATCATGGTGTGTGCTCTCTTTATACTAATGCTTAACATGTTGACAGCGGGAATCCTTTGAGATAGTTTCTACGTGCTAAAACGGTTTATTTTAAACTTATGCCAAATATCAAGATAAGTAATCTGTATTATGTATACTGTCTATGCTCCATCTGATGACATGTTATTAGTATTGGATCAAAGAAAATTACAATCTTTTGCCTACATCAGTTCTTAAGACTATTAGCTTAATTCCTAATTGAATCATGTAATGGATAAATATCATGTCCTAATGATAATTGTTTTTGTCCTGCTGAGTTAGAAATATGCCAAAGAACAAGAAATATATACAACCTGCCTCTTCTCTCTTTATCATTATCTTGTTAATAGCAACCTTGATAATGTCCATGTGTTGTGAAATAATCATTTACAATTTTGTATACATTTTGAACATAATATTTTAATACACAATATCAAGAACACAGTGGTACAATATATTACAATGAAAATATTGGAAAGAACCCCAATACCACAAAATTAACAAATAAAACAAGTTACTTAAGATTAAAGGGTTTACTCTTATGTACATTTCGATGACCATGTCATCATCAGAGGGTCTTGCTACAAAATTACAATCTAGCAAACAAGAAGTTACAAACTAGAGTGATGACTCTAGAGTTATCACTCTAGTTTGTAACTTCTTGTTTGCTAGATTGTAATTTTGTAGCAAGACCCTCTGATGATGATGACATGGTCATCGAAATGTACATAAGGGTTTAATCTTAAGTAACTTGTTTTATTTGTTATTTTTTATTATATTTGTGGTATTGGGGTTCCTTCCAATATTTTCATTGTAATAATATTTTTAATATATTATTTGTGGTATTATTTTATAGAAATTATTAATCATATTATTTTATACAAACTCAGAACTATGTTCAATATTAATCACTTAAACAATTGTTTATGACTATCCGAACTTTAAATTTAGTAAATTTGTTAAAACTCATGTTTATAAACTACATTTTTTAAATAAGATAACATAAAAAGTAAAAGATATTTTTTTAAACTTTGACATTTTAAAATGTTTTACAACCACTATTTTAACTTAATTAAAAATGTTAATAAAAAGTAAGCAATAATAATTAATGTGTAAAAATGGCAAAAAAATAGAATGAGATAGCGAAAACAGTCAGAAAACCTACAGGCGTCTCTTGATACAGACCTATTTCAAGCTTCTCACCTTTGCTTTATTTTAGTCATGGTAAGGAGGTTTTTAAAAAAATTTCTTGATGAATACCAGTTGTCATTATCACGCAAAAGTAACACCCCGTGTATTGTCTCCAGTAGTAAACATGTTAAAAGTAGAATATTTTATTTGTAAAATATTAAAATTATTCATTTAAAAATAAATAAATTCATCTTGTAACATTTTTAATGCTTCTATTTAAAATATTCATTGGAACATTACATTACACACTTACTTATTAGTAATTTCGTAAGTAGTTTTGATGGGTTATATCGCAGACATAACTTCAAGAGCTACACCATTATAAAATAATGTAAAACACTTCCTTCACTTTATATACCTTATACTTCTTTATTTTACCTGCATTAAAGGTAAAATTCTTCATGTTTCTAGTTTATACGTTTATTATTCTCCTGTATATAATTTTTACATAGAGGTGAATTTATTACAAACAACGTATAACTAATTATAGGTTGCTTCACTTAATATAGGTATATTTCTTCTCAATATGGTTTTAAAATTGGTCACTTAAGAGCCACGCCATTCAAATTTTTTTAAATATATTTTTTGTCTACTAATATAATTAAAAATGTATTTAAGAGTAAATTGTGTAAACCATACAGTTCTTAACATAAATTATTCTGTTGTTTTAATTTTTTTTAATATTTTTTAATTTTTATAGTTGTTTTAATTTATATTAAAAATAATATAAAATGAAAGTTTTAGTTATCCATAACTAAAGCTATTTCATCTCAAAGAGAAATTATTTTTAAGGAAAAGGTGATGTGATATTATTAGAAGGTTAAGATTGTTTGTCCTTGGATAACAATCAACCTATATTGATGAAGCTGAAGGGGGATATAATGAATTAATTTAACTACAGATTTAGACTGAACTTGTTCAGACAATGTCCCATCTGGTAACAAAAGAAGAAAGGGTTAAGGAAGTTTTAGAGTTGGAAAATTATTCAACTCCAGCTCGTGAAAAATGGGCAAAAAACATTGAATTCGTTTTATCTGGAATTGGATTTGCAGTTGGGCTTGGAAACATTTGGAGATTTCCTTATCTTTGCTACAAAAATGGAGGAGGTATGGCATTCTAATAATTTGTTCTTTATACGAATAACTTAATTACACACACACACACACATACATACATTTAAGCATATATCAGTTAAATACATCAGAAATATTTTTAGATATCTACTAGATAACGTTACTGTGTTTTGTGTTACCTAGTTAAATTGTTTCTTTTATTTCTTTTGCTACAAAACATTTTGTTATTTTAAATAAATTCTCTCAAGTCAACATTTTACATTAAAGCAAATTTTATACTATTGAATAATTTTTCAAATCCATCACTTCTTATAGCTGAAATATTGTCGGTACATAAAAAGCCACTAATCTAAGGAACAATGAAAATGGTTTATAAAAATATAATACTAGAAGAAAACAAAAAATGATAAATCAATACATACCTTTGATTTACTGTTCACTCATACACTATGATGACAAATTGCGGTCACTGATGCTGTGTACACTGGCATTATAATCCAATCAAATGAACCCAACTTTCCTGTGGGGTCTGTATCCCCATCTACCAAATCTGTTAGACCATAGTACTAAGGTTCATTTGTAAACCAGTTAAAAGCTAGTTTTTTGACATGTTCCATTTAAGGGATAGGCTCGAGGTATGCTCTTTTGAAAAATATGTTAAACAATATTCTAAGAAGTTTATTTAGTTAGTATATAATAATTACATTATCTGTTAATTGGAAAGTAAAACCTTTTTTTTATTTGTAACGAATTTTGAAAATTTACATTTATCTTCTTTTACTGACTTAAATGTTATATATTGAAAAATTTATAAGAACAATTGTGGTATTTTAATAGATATAAAATTTATAAAATTAGTTTACAAATTTTTTTCCAAAGTTTACATATAAAGTTTTTAATAATTTAATTATATGTTTGTCTCCCCTTCCAATATTTGTGTAAAATTACTGTGTTTAATAATCAGCTGTAATTTTAAATTCCTTTATCCCTTCTTGATACAAACAAAAACCAATAGTGATCTGATTCTAAAAGACTCTGCTCTCTACTGATATTAAGTATTTGAAATCCTTGAAAGAAGAAACTTACAGGTTCAAAAATACTACTCAGTAAAATAATTGTTTTAAAATTATGTAATATTATGTGCTTTATCTTAAACTATGGATGAATTTGTTTAAGTTTAAACTTTCCTACTATTAACACATAATTTTTAATATCTGGATATTTCGGGTGATGTGCCACATTTCAACTTAGTTTGTAACTAATTTATTTGATGTGAATGGAAGGGTAAGTGGTAGTTTGCTGCAGATATTCTGTTTTAGATTCTAAGATGTGATTGTGTCAAATAGTGTCTGATAAATGTAATATAATTGTAGGTTGAGTTTACAGTCTGAGTGGTAAGTCAGACATATCTCCTGAAACTGCTGCTAATATAGATCAAAAGAAAAAGATACTTTTAAAAAAGTTGTTAGATCAAATTATTTCCTATCATGTGACATTTTCAGTTATTAATACAATTATATCTTTGGTTACAGGAGCATTTCTTTTACCTTATTTAATTTGCTTAATTACTGGAGGTATTCCAATTTTTTTCCTGGAAGTAGGACTTGGCCAATTTATGAGTGAAGGAGGAATAACAGCTTGGAATATATGTCCAATATTTAAAGGCCAGTAATATCAAACTTTATATTCAGTTTTCTTGGTGAATACAGTATGAGAACTTTGTAAGGAATGTAGTATATGTGATGTGTTGTTAGAGCTTAGCTACAATCTTCAAAAGTAAGAAGGCCTACTAAAGCATTAGACTCAAACTGTTACTTTAATTTAAATAAATAAAATTTCTTACCCTTAGAACTTTCTATATAAATCTTTGTACATTTCAATTGCAAAGCACTTATCTTCAAAAAAGTTATTAGAAAAAATCATTATACATGTGTATATATATATATATATATATATATATATATATATATATATATATATATATATATATAATTATTTTTTAATCTTGAAGTATTTTTATTAATTTTGTTGTAATAATTTGCTCTGAATATGATTGTTTTGCAATAATGTACATAAGGGTTTAAATCAAATATTATTTTGTGGGGAAGAGTTTTGTTTATTTATATTAAAAAACTATGCTACAGATACTTCAAGTTTTTGTCAAACAATTACTAATCACTAATTTACTGACCAGATTAAATTTGACAACCATGATATCCAGATGAGAAATGGGCTTACAACAATTTATTTTAATCTTGACACCAGTCAGTTGCAATTGACTTGCCTCACACAGTATCAATCAACAAATAAGTAAAATATTCAATGAGTCAAACAACAAAATCAAATATTAATCTTAATAGTCACAAAAAATATACAACCAGTAAATTAAATTACATGACTAAAGTGTGTAATCTCAAATACAATATCTGAAGTCCAAAAAGTGAATTGAATATAAATTTATTAAAAATATAATAAACAAGATATAAAAAACACTAAAGAAACAGTTATTAATAACAATTAAAAATGTAGCTGATTTTAACTGTTGTAGTTTAGAACAAACCATGTTAATTGTTACACAATATCAAGAGCACAGTGGTACAATATATTACAATGAAAATATTGGAAAGAACCCCAATACCACAAAAATTATCAAAAATAACAAATAAAACAAGTTACTTAAGATTAAACCCTTATGTACATTTCGATGACCATGTCATCATCATCAGAGGGTCTTCAGTTACATCACTCTAGTTTGTAACTTCTTGTTTGCTAGATTGTAATTTTGTAATAAGACCCTCTGATGATGATAACATGGTCATCGAAATGTACATAAGGGTTTAATCTTAAGTAACTTGTTTTATTTGTTATTTTTGATTATTTTTGTGGTATTGGGGTTCTTTCCAATATTTTCATTGTAATGTCAATTGTTGTATACATAAACAAACAAATTAGTGAACTTGAAAGAAATAGACAGACAATATTCTAAGCCGCTCGTCAACAAAACTGAGACCAATGAGGTCAACATAGATGTTAAAGAAACATAAACACAGTAGGATATCCAGTCTACATAATTGTTATAATAATAATAAACAGGATATTTATTTATACGAGGTAACTGATAGGGTTGCAAAATACTTACTGCTATATCATAGCTGCCTAGAAAGTGATAAGCATGTCTGTTGCCCAGTTTTTTGTTGTTTACTACATTGAGTACAAATCACTGGCAACTGTGAAGGCAAATCATTGAAGCACTATGAATCTACACTAAACAGGAAACTGTCAAGGGAGGTATTTACTGTATGTTGACATACAGTAACACAGCAAGAACTGTGTTTCTGTTTGCTCACCATAATGTACTTTTAGAAAACTAAAATTCTCTATCCACAGAACAGCAACCCCACAGCACAACAAACACTGGACAACCAACTCGTCTTGGCTAGTCATGCTAGACAGATTGATTACATATATTAGTCATTTACATTAGTCAGGTATGTGTATATTCCTTATATCCTAATATCCTTCCTCTGTGACAAGCAGATGGGTGAAGGCTACACAATCGAACATCTAATAGTAAACAAAGCAGTTCTATTAATAGGCTACAATACAGCTCATTACCTAAAGCTATCATTTATAAACAGACACATCCGTTAAATGTTAAAGAATGGAATAGACCTGTGCAAACAATATTTTTCTTGAATGAAGGTCTACAGTACAGTATTGATACAGAAATATGTAATGAATGCTCTAATATTGCCAATAAAAAAATGCACTTCTGTCAAATGCAAAATACACAGCAAATCCGATATCCAAATTTTTTTGGCAAATCTAAACTTTTCCAAATCCGAACAGGCTATAGCCCCAATTAGTTCAGATTTGAGAGATTCTACTTTAGTTCTTAAACTAAATATCAGTGTAAATATGTATAGGAAATATATATATATATATATATATATATGAAGTTAAAATATTACTATTTTTGAGTAATTTTATCCACCATTAAGGGCAATAATTTTACCTTGAGTGATGAGGCACCTTTCGGTCTTTGACCATTGTCGAATCACTGATTGTTCTCTGCTGTGGATGCTGCGTCCGTGAAGCCGGTGTTTGTTGAAGTTACGCGCACTATTTCTTGATCTGTGTGTATGATATTTCTGTATAGTATGTCTTCTGTATATGTTGTTTGTAAATTCATTAAGTTGTTGTGTATGTTTTTATAAATGTGGTTATAAAAACCACATTTATAAAAACATACACAACAACTTAATGAATTTACAAACAACATATACAGAAGACATACTATACAGAAATATCATACACACAGATCAAGAAATAGTGCGCGTAACTTCAACAAACACCGGCTTCACGGACGCAGCATCCACAGCAGAGAACAATCAGTGATTCGACAATGGTCAAAGACCGAAAGGTGCCTCATCACTCAAGGTAAAATTATTGCACTTAATGGTGGATAAAATTACTCAAAAATAGTAATATTTTAACTTCATAAAGTCAGTGCAACGGAAAAACAATGGATAATGTTAAATATCAAGAAAATATATATATATATATATATATATATATATATATATATATATATTCTTGTGTATTAATAAAGAACTAAGTCAAAATACAAATACAAGAATTATAATTGAATTCAATTATAATTCTTGTATTTGTATTTTGACTTAGCTTTGAATAATATATGCATTAAAAGTATTCTTGTTTTTGAAATGTTTTTAATTTGTTAATTATATTACAAGAAAACATATCACCATATTTATATTCATATATATATATGAAGTCAATATATTACTATTGTAAATACTTTTATCCTCCACTAAGTACAATAATTTTACCTTGTGTGATGAGGCACCTTTCGGTCATTTGACCATTGTCGAATCACTCAAAAGTATTTATAATAGTAATATATTAATTTCATAAAGTCAGTGCAACGAAAAAATAATGGACAACGTAAAATAACAAGATTTTAACACCTACCAAGGTAAACAGTGATTCGACATTTTACTAGCCATAAAAAATAACAATTTTGTAAACCGTGTACCTTTTCATTATGCTTGATAATGGTTTCCACACACACACACAACAAATAAACAAACACACACATATAATTCCAAGAGCTAGCAAAAAAATTAAAATATTTATAAACAGACATAAGTCCTTCTTATTATCCTAAGTCCTTGTAAAAAAATTAAGTAATAAAAGTTTTTACAGGTATTGGATATGGTACCACAGTTATATGCTTTCTACTCAATGTTTACTACATTGTCATACTAGCTTGGGCTTTTCATTATTTCTTCAATTCTTTTACTTTGGAATTGCCTTGGAGTTCGTGTGATAATTGGTGGAACTCTGCTAACTGTTTCCATGGTTTAAAACCAAACAACCTTACAATGGGAGTAGATGCAGTTGTAGAATATTGGGAGTAAGTAAAAAGTTTAATAATTACAAACACACACACACACACTTGCATACTCACATACAGTGTATAAAAGAACCTCATAGTAAAATCACATAACCCTAACCTAGTAAAATTAATTTTAGTTTAATTGGCCCTGGAATTAAACTGTTAGAATAAATTAAGAGTTTCAAATTGAGAATAGTAAGGAATTATAAACACATATAAGTACTCTAACTAAAACAAATTCCACAAACACTTCAAATAACAGCTCAACTTAATGAGTATATAAATAATTTAAGTTATATAATCTAAAAACATTTGTAAATATGTTACACTTGTCTATAGTGGCCTTTACTTTTACAATTGTTAAGGATGTTTTACAATTGTCTGATTGTTCAGTTTCTGTCTGAGAGGATATTGGGACACATCTTCCGAAACGAATGTCTTCAACAATTATAAAAGTGAGTGCTACTTCAGGCAAGTGTAACATATTTACTAGATATCGAAATCTTGTTGCTGTTCATGACGAGCTGGTTGTTAATTACTTATTACACTTTTGCTATTACTTGCGATCAGACTTTTTTGTTAAGTAAGGGTTGTTAAATTGTTACCTTACCCTTGGAGGAAACGTTTTCGTCTTACGACTTCTTCAGCATCGCCAGATGAGGCTGAAGAAGTTGTAAGACAAAAACGTTTACTCCAAGTGTAAGTTAACAACTTAACAACCTTTAGTTAACAAAAAGCCTGGTCACAATTAATTGCAAAATTGTAATAAATAATATTTACTAGTGTTTTAATAGTAACTACGTGAAGATGGAATCAATTAATTTTATATATATTATCTTATTACTTATCTCTCAAGTGATATGTGTAATGTATAACCATGGGAAAAAAACTAAAAATATTGTAAGTAGAGTATATTAGTTTTCCTTATAAACAAGCATTATAATTATTTTAGTTTGTAAAACAGCATCCAAAAAACATGGGAACATGTTTCTGCGCAATTGCCTTGCTAATGACATAAAATCGATGAAAGGCTTGGTTTTCAAATCTGATGAAAGATACAATATTACTTTTTTTTGTCCTTATTGATTGGTATTATATCTAATCTAAAGCTGATTATACATTAAGTGACAATAAATAGTCACTTCACTCAGTTACTTACTGAACAATTGAAAAATATTAGCATATGATTGCTGTTAAAAGTTATACCACTTATAGTTCTTTAATTTTTGTTTACATGTTCACTGCTGACATATATGATGTGCTATAAGTAATTCTGAAATACTTTATATTTAAACATGTTTATTCTTTTAAAATTATAGCTAAAAGACATTTTAGGTTGAAATTGGTTTTCTGATAAACAAATTGCACGATACCACTTGGTGTGTTATTATAAAGAAACAAGTTTTGATTGTATATGCTGATAGGCACAACAGAGTTATCGTAGTCTGTAGTTTGTCTTTAAAAAATTGTTTTGTAATTTGTTATCTGTTAAAGTTTTCGTGTTTATTGTTCTATTTTGCAACTAGGATTAATAATGATTGTTTTGGTTTTGATGAATTGGTAATTGGTTTATGGAGCCTACATTTATAAGCATATAAGATATGTTTTCTGATTTTGAAGAAGATATTTTACATAATGTTATGAAGATAGTGATGGTGAAGATATCGTATCGGAACATAGAAAATATTCTAGGTAGACATAGATTTAGTGGATGGAATAATGTTTCAAATTATGATCCTGACATTCAAAAACCTTTGACATGGAACTAATTTTTTTCTTTGCTTAGATACAGAATCATTATTTATTGATTATTTTGAATTATTGTCAAATGTTATCTAACGAATTTAATTTCCGTGGAAACAGATATTATTCAAACAAAAGAAAAAACATAAAGCTTTTTTTAAATTCATGATCGAAGTCAAATTTGTGACCTATCTGTTTTTGACCTAAAAGCTTTCATAGGAACTTTAATCAATATGGGTAAAATACCATACAAAATTTGTATATTAATTCAAGACAGAGTTGGAATGTCAAGCCATTTGTTAGAAAAGGTTTTCAAAGAATGAGTTCCTATATAATTTTTGAAATTTACATTTCAATCATGAATGTGGACAAGGAGATATCAGGAGTTTTGCTGGATACAAGCAACAACCAGAATTTGTTAGTTTTTAACCATCCAACAAAAGACGAAGGATGTAGATTAAAGGAACTTGTCTGCTGCATATGGCAATGCTTGTCCCTTCACAGCTTAAGCAACAACTGATTGTTTAGAAAAAGGTTTGGCCTCTTACCTAACTAACCAAACTGAAACCATATGGAAAGTCATTACTGATAGTGGAAGAAATAATTTGTCAACACTTGGCATTGTAAGGTGGGAGGAGAATTATTTGATAACATATTCCCAGTTTATCCCAGGATAATGTATTTGATACCTGTTTATTAAAAAAAAACTTATTCCCAGGTATACAAATATGTTAAGCATAGTGAGGACAAAAAAAAGTTTAATGTTAAACTAAAACCTCTCTCACTTTTTGTAAGTAATTACTATTTCAAAATTTGTCTACAAATTCCATTTACTTTCCAAATAAACCTAATACATCAGTGAAACTGTAATGTATTATTTATTCTTGAGATCTCGCACAGTAAAGACGTGTCGTTGGTTGTAGTGGTTTGTTGCCTTATAAACAAGTGACGTGTGTAAACGTGCTGCTATGACGACCGACTGTTTTTCGATTCCTGGAAGTGATTCACCACCAGTGTCAGACATTTATCGGCATTTCTGTGAATCCTTGTGCGTAACTCTTTGTTTGAAAACGAATTAATCTTTTAGGCAGTGTAAAAATACTTTTATGAGCCAGCATCATTTCGCAGAAATAATAATTTCAATATTTTTACTTTTAGTATATATAAACTAGCGACAGTTCACAAAAATTTATAATAGTGTTTGTGAATATTGTTTTGCTCACCCCTCAACTTATAAACTGTGATAGTTCGCTACTTTTTATTTTAACGTGTTGAATATTTCTAGTACATTTCATGCTAGGTTTATCTTTAATTAACTGTTCCTTCTGTTCTTTTTTCTCTTACTGTTCAATATGTCAAACACTGACATAGTTGAAAATGAAGAAGCCATGGCAACCATCCTTAGCACCAGGGCTTCAGAATTGCCACCATCCACGTGACAATCTGAATGGACTGTTAAGACTGGTCGAGTCAGAAAATGCCCTGTGTGTTTCCCTGATACCGTGTCTTTCAAGGCTACAAAACGCAATAATAGACACGGTGCGGTGTCACACTTTTCCTTTTCCTGATTTTCTGCCTCGGACACTGCGTCTCCTATGACAGTGGAACTTCCTTTCACACCAAAAATCCCCCCGAAATTCCTATCATTGCCGGAAAAGTGGTTGGAATTGGCCAGAGAGTTACAGGCTGCAATTAAAAATCCTCTGGATGTTAAATTCCAGGGAAAATTATTTAAAATCATGATGTCAACTGTTGACGACTTCCTAGCTGTTCAGAGACTGCTGACCAGCAAAGGGAGGGGATATCATATCTTTCCCCCCCCCTAGAGGACTTTGAGCTCAAGGTCATCATACGTGGAATCCCTCACGATACGCCCCCTACTGCAATCCACCAAGAGTTGGAATTACTGAGGTTCACCATGAACCACGTGACACCCCTACTGACTAAAGACAAAAGACCTGTCAACATGTTTCTCGTCAAACTAAGACGGGACACCAAGGCAGCTGACATCTACAACCAAAAGTGCTGTTCTATATTAGAGCCACAATCGACTCTTTCACACCTCGACCGGGAATACCCCAGTGTTTCCAATGCCAACGGTATCGACACAGATCCGTGAATTGCTATTTGGCTCCACACTGCATCAAGTGTGGGACGTCCCATGAAAAGACCTTTTGTTTCAAAAAACCAGAAGAGAACCCGCGCTGTTACACCTGCGGAGGGGTTCACTCTGCAAATTACAGAGGATGCCCCCACTACAAAAAGCTACTCCATCAGCAGAGGAGGACACCAGCGACAGCAGCTCCGGTCCAGGAACAGGAGATGTCAGCGAGGCAACAGGTAGTTGGACCTCCCACCCTCATCCAAAAACCTCTTACACCTGCCACTAGAATCACTCGAATACCCCAGTGTTTCCAATGCCAACGATATCAACACAGCTCCGTGAATTGCTATTTGGCTCCATACTGCATCAAGTGCGGAACGTCCCATGAAAAGACCTTTTGTTTCAAAAAACTAGGAGAGAACCCGCGCTTCTACTGGGGAGGGGTTCACACTGCAAATTACAGAGGATGCCCCCACTACAAAAAGTTACTCCATCGGCAGAGGAGGACGGCAGCGACTTCACCATTGTTCCAGGAACAGGAGATGTCAGCGAGGCAACAGGTAGTTCGACCTCCCACCCTCACCCAAAAACCTCCTACACATGCCACTAGAATCACTAAGGCTCAACCTCTTAAACCTGCACCTCCTCAGAAATCATTACACAAAACATTCGCCAGTGCAGTTTCCGATGCACCTTAACTTAAACATTAGGCTCTGAAAGTTGTACGGTGTCCATTCCGGCACACCTCAAGTTCAACCCCAGTTCTTCAATCTCCAGCACCTGCCGTAAACCCTACACCAGTCATCTCCATTCCCTTCCAAATACCCCAACCAGAATCTGGATCCCCTGTCCTTTCAAACGCAGCTTTGGCGCGTTCATTCAAGAACTTATTCCCAAACTGTTTCAAGCTCGAGAGGTACAGTCACTCCTCACCATCATCCTTACTTAAATTTCATCCATCCTCTTGAGCCATGACTAGTGCGTTTCGTGGGTTAGCATGGAACTCCAATGGGCTTGGCCAAAAGAAATCCGAATTACGATTCTTCCTCATGGAGTACGATGTGGACTCATCTCCGAATCCCATCAGGAACTGATATCCTCGTGCACCATCGGATAACTCATCAACGCATTGCATTTAGTGCCAACAACATCGAGGCCACTGCCATCAAGATTTCGATCAATAACATCCAAACTACCATCATCTCGTCTTACAATCCTCCAAGATCCCACTTAAACCCCATCAATCTAGACCTCCTCTGCCCTCTCCAAACCCTATCCTAATGGCTGGTGATATCAATTCCAAGCATCCCGCTTGGAACAGTCAACCACCAACCCCTCCGGTAAAATCCTTTTCCAACATGCCGCTTTCGATTCATCCATAGCTATCCTTCCGAATCAATTTACATCCCGAACAATAGCACCCATTTGCCTGATGTCCTTGACGTTGTTGTCACCAAAAACGTCCCTCTCCCTTGTTCCGTGTTCTCTGTTCTGATCACCGTCCCATTCGAATCACAAACTCCACCTCCCACATCCTTTCGTCTCCTCCACCCTCGAGGTGGATTAACTGGAGAGCATTCTATGAAGAGGTTGCTCGGCTACTGCCTCAAAACCCTCCACCTATTTCCACGGTCAACATCCTGGATGCTCTGACACTCCAAGTCCAAATCATCCTCTCAACTGCCATATCCAAAAATTCCTTTCCTGTACAGTCGACTACCAATAGATCTTCCCTTCCAAATCATATATTCATCAAAATCGCAAAAAAAGCAGTTTGGGTCACTCATGGCAGAACACAAGATCTCCGGCGGTCAAACGTCAACTCAACCACCAGATCCTCCTGGTGAAGTAACTCCTGGAAGGTCACGCCACTGACTCTTGGTCGGCCTATTTAGATTTCTTGGGAGTCTTGGACGGCTCTGTGTGTAGAGCCACCAAATAGATCCTTGGCGAAAATACACGCAGTCACCCACTCCAAGACACCACAGGCCTAGTGTTCTCTGACACAGACAAAGCCGAGGTGTTTGCTGCCTCTCTGGAAGCACAATTCTCGCAGCACCATGGGATCGGTGTTGACACATTTACTGCCTTTGTTGACGGGAACCTACGGGAATACTTCAGCTAGACTCCTGAGACAAAGGCACACCCTTTCTCGCACCTTGACGTCACTGGAGAAGTCTAGAAGCTACAACCCAAAAAAGCTTCAGGTTTAGACTCCATCAAATCCAACGTCTTTAAAAATTCACCTCCCATCCTAACATCCTACATCCTAGACATCTTCAACTCCACCATCCGCCTACATCACTTCCACACCTGCTGGAAATCGGCAAAAGTCATCCTTCTTCCAAAACCTGGTAAACCACTAAACCTCCCTGAAAACTACCGACCAATCTCCCTCCTACCCACTTTATCAAAAATCTTTGAATTCCTCCTTTACGCCCGCATCTTTCCCATCCTAAATGGGGCCATTCGCCCGGAGTAATTCTGATTCAGAAGAGGTCATTCCACTACATAACAACTGCTACGAGTAACGAACATGTTAGTGGACACATCCAACAAGAAGCAATCCACAACAGCAGTAGTCATTGATTTCAGCACAGCCTTCGACCGAGGCTGGCATCTCCTCTACAAATTGGCCACCAGTCAAATACCTAAACACACCGTCTTCCATCTCTGCTCCTACCTGTCTGACAGAAACTTCACCGTGTCTGTCGGAAATTGCCTCTCCACCTTCCATCCTATCTCTGTGGGTATTCCACAGGGTTCCGTCCTAGGCCCGCTCTTCTATCTCCTCTACACCAACGACATCCCCCCTCCTTCCAAACGTCTCCCTTTCCCTCTATGTGGATGACGCCATGTTCATGTCAAGGTCCTGGAGCATACCAAAAACCACAAAGACCATCCAGACCCAACTGGACTCCCTGTAACTGTGGCTCCAGAAGTGGAGAACGGAGGTCAATACTGAAAAATCAAAAGTTATCTGCTTCACCAGAAAGCTATGACCGCAAACCGGAGTCATCCTTCTTGACGGGAGGCCCATAGTCTAGAGGTCTTCTGTTAAATACCTTGGCGTCATCCTAGATAAGCGCCTGTCCTTTTCCTCTCAAGCTTCCTCAGCCCTTACCAATATAGAGCTATCAGTGCTAAGCTCTACCGTCTCCTGTGCCATGGAAGTACCATCCCTCTCAAAATCAAACACCACATGTACCAAATGCTCTGTCATCCCATCCTCACCTATGCAGCTCCTGTCTAGTGGCATTTTTGCTCCAACACGTCTCGGAAATCTCTTAAGTCCTTCCAATACTCTTCTCTCAGACTCCCCTCCAACTCTCCTTGGTTCCTGTCAAATGTCACTATCCGAAACTCCCTTCACTCCCCATCGCTTGCTGTTTTTGTCAGATCCCTCTCAGCGAAGCTCTTTGGTAGTGCCGAAAGCTTGTATTGCCCATACCTTAGAGATCTGGCAAACTCAGTTGGACCCCCCTCCTATTTTCCGTCTTAGTCCCAAAGTCCTTCTTGATCCTCCATAACACCTCTGCAACTCACAGTTCTTCTCCCAGTCGTCTACCTCTCACCTCCTAGGCTACTAGTTTTTAAGTTTTAGGCTTAGTATGTTTAAATTGTAAAAACAGTTTAACTCCTGTTTCATTATTCCTATTAATCTCATCATGTATCTGAGAGATTTATGTATGAATTTCATTATGAAAAATGCTAGTTAAGTTAAATTAGTTTAAGATGATCCATCACAACTTTGTTATTCCATTTTAGCTCTAGATTTTATTACACTATCTTATGTCTCACAAACACCTTTACTACATACATGAATTTACATACACAAAACAAAAAATGTCACCCGAATAAAAAAAAAAAAGAAAGTCAGTCAGCTAGTCCAAATGTTTAAAATAAACATAGTCCTCCAGAATAAAATCCTTATTACCGTCCCACCCAAGAAAAGTCCTGCCTTGCAGATGCTCTTCCTACATCCGGCCCCTACCATAAGCCCTGTTCACACATTCCTACCTGAACCACCAAACCCCCTCCTTCTCTGACTGACTGACTGAACTGTAGTGTTTATATTTAGCTAATTAATTACTTGCCAAATTTATATAAGTGTTTGTGTGTGTGTGTGTGTGCATGTAAAAAGAGGAAAGATGACCTTTTATTGCTGTAAATACTGATGAACTTATGTAGTCTAATTATTTATTTGAATTTTCTTCCTTTATATGGAAATGAGCAAAGCTTGTTTGTATTTTATATCTTTTTAATTTTACAGGCGAAAAGTACTTGGACTTAGCTCTGGAATAGAAGACCTAGGAAGTATCCAATGGGAGCTAGCAGTTTCTCTCTTAGTGATCTGGATTCTAGTTTACTTTTGTGTACGAAATGGAATCAAAACGTCTGGAAAAGTTGTGTATTTTACAGGTACCCATAACTCTAAGTAGGGAACTTTCTTACAGGATTAATAGATCTCTATATCTTATTGTAACCAATGAGTCCTCTATCTTATTGTTGATTTTCTGAGACTACAAGCCTTCTCACTATATCAAGCTAGTATGAACACCATTTCCAGGACAATTTATTAAAAGCATGTGCAGAAAATTTATAAAGTTTTAGTTAAGTGTATAGCTTTTACAGTCAACTGATAGCTTATTTGCATAAGGTGTATCTAGAACCTACAGCAAACATAAATTAGCTATAGTGGTTTTAAATTTCTTCTAGTTAAAAATATATCTTAAAAAAACCAAGTTTGTTTCCACTGCTTGAAATAAATTTCTCCTGTTTCAGCTATATTTCCATATTTCATGTTAACAGCCCTATTGATTCGGGGAGTAACTCTGGATGGAGCTCTTGAAGGCATAGAATTCTATTTAAAACCTGATTTTTCAAAACTTGCTGTAGCTCAGGTATATTATTTTGATAATTCAAAATATTATTCTAACTTACTAAATATTTCCTTCTTGTAAAAAATATATTTGATAATATTTTTCTGTTACTATCGTTAACTTGATATGCTAGTTTACTTTAACTTATATAAGTATGTAAACACTTGCCTTTAGTAACACTTACTTTATTGATATTGCCTAAATGAGAATAGCAGTTTCAGGAGTTCCCCCACTATCAACTCAGATTAGTCAGGTCCAAGTTGATAACGGCACAAATTATCCATTCTTAAAACGACTCTCCTCACTTAAAGCAAAGTAAGTATTGCTATATGTAAGTGTTTACCTAATAATCTATCATTTGTTGATTCCATCTTCACGTGAGCTACTAGTAATCACTAAACACTTTTAAATGTTTTAAACTTGCCTATAGTAGCACTTACTTTGCTTGTTGAGGACGGCCGTTTCGGGAGATGTGTCCCTTTGTCAACTCAGACCATAACTGATCTCAAGGTTTGGCGGTGTGTTAAAATATCTTTAAAATAGCTACGGTTATTAAATTCAAAATATGTTGCAATTGCTAGTTTAAACAAAACTGTTTTAAAAACGTTTTAGAAAAAAATCACTTCCAACACAAAATGGCGGGAATATGAAATTTTGAAAGTTTAGTAAAGAAAAGAAGATTTTATGAAAAATATATAAAAATTGTAAAAAAGTTTATTGTTTTTAAGTTAAGTCGATGATGAGAAAAAACAACTGTTTTAGTATGCTCTTATATATTTTTGTAAAATAATCGTTTTTTAAAGTTGCTTAACATTCTATCCCCAAAATTTTAAATCTAAAGTAATGTTTTTTTGAAATATTAAAAAAAAAATCTATTTTAGTTAGACTAACGTTCATTCTAAAGTTTAATTTGATACTTTATTGTTATTTTAAATTTGTTGTTCTATTTAGCTTTCAATTTTAGAAAATTTGGTTTACAAATTTACCTAAATTGCTAATACATACAATTTTAATTTAAACAAGTAATATACTAAACACTTTTAAATGTTTTAAACTTGCCTATAGTAGCACTTACATTGCTTGTTGAGGACGGCCGTTTCGAGAGATGTGTCCCTTTGTCAACTCAGACCATAACTGATCTCAAGGTTTGGCAGTGTGGGTGTATTTTGTGTGTCACACCCCCACCCTAACCTATGTAAACCTTGAGATCAGTTACGGTCTGAGTTGACAAAGGGACACATCTCTCGAAAAAGCAAAGTAAGTGCTACTATAGGCAAGTTTAAAACATTTAAAAGTGTTTAGTAATAATCTATGTTAAAGTGTATAAATATATTTGACTTAAAAACATGCATTTGTATTTTAATTATTCAATGCAATATGTCTTGCATGAAGATAGGTTCAGGCAAGAAGAATATGAAGAGAGATTTGGAATAAATAATTATATATTCAAGAAAGTTTAGAGTTTAGTTTGAACTTCATCAGTTTTTTAAAAGCTTTTAACAGGTATATTGTTTAAAAATGCAAAAATTAAAAACAACAATTCGTACAGAGAGACTAGTATCTTATTTAACTAATGCAATTATTAGACAATTATGTAATTATTTACTACTTTATGAAGCTATGTTTATATTCGCAGGTCTGGATTGATGCTGGCACTCAAATTTTTTTCTCATATGCAATTGCTCTAGGTTGTATGACAGCCTTGGGTTCATACAATGAATTTCATAATAATTTTATAAATGACTGCATCTTTATATCAGCAGTAAACAGTTGTACCAGCTTGTATTCTGGTCTTGCTGTATTTAGTGTTATTGGGTTTATGGCTAAAGAACACGGAGTACCAATAGCAGATGTTGCAGAATCAGGTCCTGGACTTGTGTTTATCGCTTACCCAAAAGCAATTACACAAATGCCTTGGGCTCCATTTTGGTCAGTCTTATTCTTCTTCATGATAATCCTTATGGGGTTAGATTCACAGTTTGTAGGAGTTGAAGGATTTATGACAGCTGTAGTTGACCTATTTCCACATGTATTACGAAAGCGCAGATGCAGAGAAATATTAATTTTCTTCATCATTACAATCAGTTATTTCATTGGACTTCTAATGGTAACAAATGTAAGTTATTATCTGCTTTAAAATATATATAAAATAATTAAAACTAAAGTTCTTCCTTAAACATATAAGTAAAATAGAATAAGGAAAATATTTACTTACAAATAAATACTTTTAAGAACTTGAGTGGGAGAAACAATTTTGTAAAAGAAATTATCTATATGAATTTGCCTATAAATTTATAACTTTTTAGATGTATTGTTTTAAACTTAACCTTCGTGACTAGCTTTAGTTTTGGAAACTTCGGCTGATGTCAAAGTACAAATAAAAGCAACAAAATTAGGGAGAACTTGTTAAAACTTCTTCAAAGATGATTTTTTAAAAAAATATTTTCACAGGCTATAGTTAGATGAAGAATATCTAACTATTGTCATTAGTATTACTTAATACAAACAGAAAACAAAAATATAAATATATTTAGAAAAAAAAATTATGAAAAAAGTAATATACAGGTATCTAGCACACTCTCAAAACGTTTATAAAATTATTAATATGACTCTTTTAACAATATGAAGGGCATCCAGAGAGGAATGTACTTTTTGAAAAAGTCAAATAGAACATATACAATTTATTTTATTATACAAGGTGATTCACGAAGATACACATCTGTTTCTACATGTAAAATTAATGAAATAAAATTTATATAAACATGTTCCAGAAATGCTTCGTTAGAGAGTTACCGCGAAACATTTTATCCGGTTTTTAGCTCACCTTGTAACACAAGGTCTTCCTGAAATTCTGGTAAGGTAGAGTAAGGGGCAAATTCAATTGTTTTTTATGTTTTTTGACCTGATAAATTTAATAAAATAGGTCCCAGAACTGTAAGTTAAACAGTTTTTAAGAAAACCCGTGTCAAATGCAAACAATGGAGGGAAAACACATTTTTTCATCTTTGGACCACATTAACTTTGTTATTTCACCAAGAAACAGATCAACATTTTCAATAAAACTTACAGAAAATTTTATTTTGAAAAAAAAGGTGTAAATAAAGAACACAGAGAGCAAATGGATGTTCGAATAAATGCATTTTTATTCATAACAGCACAACATGCCTTTTATATTTGACTGATAATAACTTTCTTAAATACCCAGTACACAAATTAAATTTCTACTAAGAAATTGTAGACTTCAAGTATTTGATTTTAAGTGTATTTTATTTACCGATAAGTCGCAGTTCACTTGAGATGGTATCAACAATTTACGAAACCAACATTCATGTACAGAAGTGAACCCTTATGCAAAAATTGAACATATCTTTCAACAGCGTTTTAACATCGATAACTTTAAACAGCATATGGTGTGGTAATATTTATGATCAGCTGATTGAACCGTGTTTTTTTCAACAGCCCTTAACAGGTCAGGGATACTTACAGTGTCTTCAAGAATAATGACCAACATTGCGGCCATTAAGTGTTCCTCTTTCAACGCAACACCAGCTGTACTTCCAACATGATAGCGCACCGCCACATTTTTCAAATATTGTTTCCACCTACTTGAATCAACAGTTTCTTAATAAATGGACCAGTCGTGGAGGTTCTGTACATTGGCCACCCAGGTTACAAGATCATAAGTTGTTGAAGTTTTGAATATAGGGATGGATAAAGGAGAAAGTTTACAAGGTCAAA